>OY856413.1:626469733-627069733 GCA_963693085.1 Alisma plantago-aquatica | reverse complement strand
TCTTCATTCTCATGATGCTTCAACATATGAGGAACATATTATCATGTAACATTAGCAATTTAACCCCTCAACTTGGGTAATTTGCACTTTAGTCCAACACAAGCAAAACATTATTTTCAACGTCATTCAAAAAGGACTCAAATTTAAATATAAGTTCCTCTTGAGCCTTAATTACTTTTCAAAAGATAATATCAAACATATAATTATCTTTTTTAAACAAAATGCCTAGGGTCAAAGCATAACCCAGGTCAGGGATGTTACAAGATTAGTTTAGCTTTGTAGGTCAAACCTTTTAAGGGGTGCAAGGTAGTTGGTTTGATGATGTTTGGGTAGTTAGATTTCAAGGAAGAAATTCTTTTTAAGGGGATGGAATCTGTAACCTACTGAAATCTAGACATACTGACTCTAGAAACCCTAACTCCATGATTAGGAGTATAGTTTGCTTGGATCCTTTGTTTTTACCAAACAAGTCACATTTATAACCTGACATGCTTAAATATATACTAATGAACATACAATGGTCATCTAATGAATAATTCATAAGTTTGAACCCTAATGAATACCAAGTGCACATAATATGAGTAACTCACAAATTAATACTAATAGTGGGTACACATGATGCTAACCATGTCTTGGACCAATAAACCCAAATCATATGATGAGCAAGATAATTGTAACCTAAAATTGGACTTAATGCATACTAAGAATTTATAGGTGATGAATAATGATCATAATGACCTAAACCCTAACTTGTAATCATCTAACCTTAAAATATACATCCATAATGGCATTCATGATACATTAGTAACATTAGGTGTCATAAGAAGATAACATACCTCCATACACATAAATGATATATAATCACCTAACCCTAGATTAATATATATATCAAGTTATCAATATGAAATGTGTATCACCTTGTTCTCTAATACACGCCTAATTAATCACCTAATCATGACTTGGTAGGCGAATCAAATCATTAATAGATAATATGTTTCACTTTGTTCACTAAAATACATATAATGACTTCGATATGGATAGGAAGTAATTGGATTCACATAAAAGTGTATAATCAATCATAAGAACTGAATAAATATGAGAAAATGATTAATGATGACATTAGTGTGAGTAAGAAAGTTAATGGGACAATGTGACAATGTTTAATATATATATATAAGTGATTAATGTGACATATTTTGGATTAATTTTAACAAATTGGATAAAGTATCTTATTTCATACAAAATAATCTGATATAATTCAATAAGGTGATAATGGAGTCTAAAACCAAATTATTAAGGATAATGATTAGATATCATAATGCATATTGAGATAATTGAGTAAACTCTAATTTTTCTAAAACTCATAATGAGGTAAATAAGAAATATATATGGTTTCAAGCATAATAATGAATAATGAGACACACTTAAAAGAATAGTGAGGATGATGTAATGTCATAATGAATATAATGCTAATAATCCAAAAATGTTAAAAAGAAATCATAAAAGTGGAACCCTTAGTGATCCATGACAAACAAACCTATGAGGAGTTTCATGTGAAGAATTTGAACTCCCAAGTTAAAAAAAGTAAGGAGTTTGAGTTAGTGAAAGTTTTGGTGAGGAAACAACCTGGGAGTTAAAGATTAGATGTTGCATACTCACCCTCCTCTCTTTGCTTGTGATTTTGAGGAAGAAATCTTCTTTAAGGGGTGGAGTGTTGTAACATACCAAAACTTGGACATATTCTCTTTTTATCCCTTTTCCAAGATTTTCCTTTCATTTATATCCTTTTTGTCCTTTATGCTAAATTAGTGGAATTTATAGTGGCTTGGTGACCAGTTATTCACTATTTGTACCAATAAAAGGGTTTATGCACAAATACCTTAGTGAAGGTCTATTTAAGGACCTTAGTTAGGTGTTCAAAACCTTAATATAACTTTTTATGTGTTTTTTAATCATAAAATGAGCCTAAATTTCAAATTTGGTTCAATTTGGAAGTTGTTTGTGCAAGTTCTACAATTTTAGGTACATTCTGGACTTTTATGCAATTTACCCAATTGGGAGGTTTTCTTTGCAAATTATCACATGCAGTATAATCCTTATATATTCCCTTACCATTCTTGAGATTTTGAACCATGGGGCACCTATTTTCACCTTGGCTTGAAGGTGTTTCTCTCCAAGGGCATTTTAGGGATTACCCTCTTTATAAATGAGCTTATCTTTAAAAGTTATCAACCAATGGGGTTATTTATTTGATTGGAGGACGGTGAGGATGGCCTAGAAGTCTTCATGGGCTTTTAGGACCGACATTTGATGTACAAGAAGTCTCTATGAGCTGTCCTCTTGCAAGGCCATGAAGCCCTAGGCTAAGGACACATGGAAAGTCCCATCGACACCTCATGCTTGCCCCCTTCTTATTAAAGCCATGTCTACCCCTTCCCACCTCCCAATTCAAAAACTATTGCTCTCCTTCTCTTTACTCCAGCTTAGATCATTGTTCCTACTCTGTTTGGACACGAAGGTGCTATCCCAAGGTAAAAGAGGGTGCTTATCTAGGTGAAGAAGGCTCCTAATGTTTCAAATTTGCTCTATTTAGGGTTTCTAAAGCTCCTCCTTGGTGATTTCAACCAAACTAGTAATTTTCCTCCTTTCCTTCCCTTTTTTCATGCTGTTCTTCTTCCTCCCACCTTCTTCCAGGTCATAAACATGGCCTTCCATGGTGAACCCCCACCTATAGCCCTTAAAAACCTCATATTCATGTTCTTTTGCTAGGGGTTTTCACCTCTAAAGTGAAGAAGGTACTTCTTGCTCGAGATAGGAGTTTTGTTGGAGAATCCATACTCTCTAGCTTGGGAACCATTTTGCTTGAACCTGTCTACCTTCCTAGAGATGAGTTTTATAACCCCTTCTCATATATTGGTTACTACATGCTAAAACTCATGCTTCTATGTTTAAAATCAATGATCTCCATCTCTATTTACCATGTTCTTCTAGGGTTTTGGTTTCTTGCTATTTTACCTTCTCTAGCAGCTCTAGTTTGGTTACCTATGAATCTCCAACCCTGATCTTGGGTCAAATGGTGTTTTATCCATCACTCTCACTCTTCCTCTCTCTCGAAGATTTCTGACTTGTCATTCCTATTTTTTTTCAAAATGAAAAATTCATATCTTTTAATCCGCTTATCTAAATTTGACAAATAAATATGTTTTAGAATTAGAAAATTAATATCTATCGAATATATTTTAAAGGTATGATTTCATGGTTTGACGAAGGGTGATTTTTGTAAAATGAATTTAATGCATAAAAACCATAAAAAGTACATCTTAATCATGATAACTCCAAAATTAACATAAAAATATGTTTTCTTGATCAGGAGATCCTGATAAGTTCATTGGTGATATTTTCAAAATCTAAATCCAATTTTTGCTAAAAAGTTCTGAAATTAGGGTTTCTATACATTAATGTGCATTATGTACTCTAATACATGTTAATACATTGAAAATAGGCAAAGTGGAACTTGGACTCAACTAAAGTGGTGAAAGTTAGTAATTAATATTAGTAAAAGAGGTATGCGCAAACCCCATTTATGTATGTGCATTCTTACACCCTAAGTTGGGATATTTGAAAACCAAACCCTATATTTCCCTGATGAGGCTTAATGAACCCTATTCCCTCTATTCATGATTCTTTTGTTAAATTGTCTCAAAATTTGTAATGATATTTTTTCCTTGGGTCTTGCACCCCACCTCCATGTTCTAATTGATATGATGCTTTTACTTGCCATGATTTCTTTTCTAGCATGTTGATTTTATGGACTATTTATCAATAGTAGTGGTACTTATGTACAACCACCCATAGATAGGGCATGTATTAATTCTCCCTAGGGAATATCTTATTCTCTCCCATAAAAATATGAGTCGGTGATTGGGAATGTATTAATTCTCCCCTCACCTATAGGTTGAGGTACGGTAGGTGCCTCAACCCTAATTAGTTAATGTAGTTAATATTAATCATGCATGCAAATCTTCTACTATTTTCTTGTTATGGCAAGCATCTATTTAATTATGCCTCATACTCTTGATCTCCTCATCTTATGATGAAATCTTAGCCTTCACTTTCATGTTGTATCCTTATCTTTTATTCTTTTTTATTATTTGACACATACCTTGTTTTTCTCTCTCTTACTGGGTGATTTGCCAACCACCCAGGTTTAGATCGAGGTGTTGAACATGATCAAGGAGAAAATAGCTTCCAACATGGACCTAGCTCTTAGAGATGTTGCTTGGAGACAAATTTGAAGTAGTTTAGACTTCCCTCTACTTAGATCCTTATGTTGTAACATACATGTAAACCCTTATGGGATATTATGATGTACTTTTTAAATCTTTTGTGAAAATTGAATATAGTCATTTGTTTAATTCTGTTGCTACACTTTGGTTATTTTGAATACCATTTATTGAAATTTGAAAATTTTACACCTATTCCAGCATACCTTTGAGTGTGTTTGGAATGGATGTTTTGTTCTTCAAAAGTTTAGTAAGTGGTTGATCTCGCCTCCTTACACAAGTGGTCAAGACCCAACATAGTTTTTATCACCATCTCATGTATGTGTGCTTTTAAGTGGTTGCATGTTGGTTTCTTGGGTGGACAAGTGTCCCTTTGGAGCCCTGTCTTGTTGACACCTATCTCTCACTCTACTTCTCTCCTCCTTTTCTATATAAACCCTCTTCTCTCCATGCAAGTGATCTTTTTCAGTCATTCTTCTTCTCCCTTTCCTTTGTGCTCGTCCTTGGATCTTGGTGGAGCAAAGAAGTTGTTGTCCTCGGTGCTTTGAAGGTGGTTCCACCCTGCATGTGGTGCCTTGAAGCTTGATCTTCATCCTTTTGGTGCTCTCTTTCCTTGGTATGTAGTTTTATCATCTTGATCACGTTTTCCTTTAGAACCCCCATCTTCTTCTTCCTCTTTCCTTGGTCGTAGACTATGGTTCTACCTTAGTGGTCACCTTGAGAGAAACTCCTCTTCACCAAGGCCTTAGACTATGGACTATCCATGGTGGTAACTAGTGGGAGGATGTTTTCTTCTCTCTTCTCCTTCCTTCTTTGGTTTGGCCTAGGGTTTCCTTGCCCTTTTATTGGGTTATCCTTTGACCAAGGTGTTCTTCTTTTTGGAGATGATCTTGTGGCTGAAGTGGTGATCTTGTTGGAGCTTCCTTTCCTCTTTCGGAGCTTGAGTTTGGAGCTTGTTTTCTCTTCAAAACATGCATGTTATGTAACACTTTGCTCTCTCTATTATTGCACTGTTCATACTTGCATGTTGTGTTCTCTTTCTAAAAATCTACCTTAATGTTCTAGTAGACCACACCATGCTCTAATTTTTTTTTGGTAATAATTAACTTGCTTGGTTTGAGTAGAATCTGAAACCCTAATTAACGGTACCCGGTTTTGGTGATTGTTGTGTAATGGTGGTTTTCTCCTATCTTTTGACCTTGGTTTTGGTCGCATGCATATAACTATGGTACCTTGATTTTCCATGGAGTATAGATTCTATTTTGGATGTGTTAAACACATTTGTTGTCCCTCTTGCATGAGATGGTTTCATGATGTATACTCTAGGGTTTTTGGTGACCATTTTGCATGAGGATCTTCTATTTTTCTCATGGTTATTCCTGTTTGAGTGTTGTTCTCTTGCTAGGGAGGTAGCTTGACCTAAGTGGTTTATGTACCATGTTTTTCTTGAGGTCGCAACATGCCTTGGATGCTTGGTTTAGCTTGGGTCGAGATGGATGATCTGGCATTGTGACCCAGACCTAACCCTAATAGGTTGAGGGTCACAACATGTCTTGATGCTTGCGGTCGCGAAACCATAGTCTTGGGTGGTCACTACCCATATGTGTGGTGATGGAGACATGTACTTGATGGGTGGTCATGACACATAAATGGTGAATGGTCGAGTCATATGTTTGAGCTCATAATCAATATATATATATATATATATATATATATATATATATATATCTGTGTGTGTGTGTGTATGTATGAGTAATGAGAAATCAAGTAGTGGCTCATGTGTAATGTTGTTTAGGTGATTGCTTTGCCAAGCCTAATCATGTCTAAAACTTTTTATGCTCCAAGAAAGTGGGAGGTTGTGTCTCTAGGGTTTGGTGAGGGAATATAACTATAAAACCCTAATAATCATGCATGGACCCCTAACCCTAACTTTGAGCATTGTACTGCATATGTTTCTTTCTCTTGGAGTTATTATTATGCCATGTTGTTTTCTCTCTCTTGCTTATAATCCCTAACCTTGCAGGTGGTTTGGTTTTAAATATCATAATTGTGAATATTATGATGGCGATCATTTGACATAGGGTAATGGCTATGAGGCATGATGAGACATGACGAGATCATACTGATATGATGGGTCCTATGACATGGTGATGGCTTGAGTCCATTGTGAGGTGACATCCTCAAGTGTTATGATTGAGGAATTTACATTCCACAGTCATGAGATTGGTGATTTCCTGGTGAATGGTAGTGTTACAAGTATCATGTGGTGATAGTGTGACAAGTTCACACCTTATACATTTTATATCTTCTGGAGTTGTACTATATCCCTTATCTTTTTAGAGGTTGTTTTGGATTCACACATTTTAACTTGATTGATTCTAAAAGATACCCAATTGGATTTATTAATCAAGTGAAACCCTAATCATGTGCGTTCCTTGTGCTATAGATCCTTTCCAGTTTCAACTCTAATTACTAGATTGGTGAAACGAGTATAACCCGTAGCACATAAATTTGAATATGCAGGGGTAAAAGTTGAGTATCTCCTTGCACCCACAATTACAGGTTGTGTGAGATGGCCATGCGTGCGACAATCTCTTTATAATACAGATGGCCATGTGTGAGCCACTCCTTCTTTTAAGAACAACCATGCGTGAGCCGGTTCTTCTAGTGTCATTACCTGTACCAAGGTGGGCTAGGTGTTTATGTGTGGACGACCATGCATGAGCTGATCCTTTTGTTGACTATATGTCACCTTTTACAGTTGATTGATATGTCTCTATGGTGTTTTCTCTTGTGCTGACCAAGAGGTGTGGAGAGGTCGTAGATTTCGACTCTTCCATTGACCTTGTATGGCACCGATTTCTACTTAGTAGTGGTCGGTTGGATTTGGATGGTACAACTCAAATCCTTGGGGCAATAATAAAAGATGTAACATAGCCGTGTAGAGTATCTTGCTTAGGGTCCAATACAAATAACTTTTAGTTGAGCCCTTTGCCTTATATTTTTACTGATTTCTTGAATTATAAGACGGTAAGAGAAGTCAATTGTTATACATATTCTTCATATTCCTTCTTAAATTATTAATTGTTCTACTACTCAATGGTAACTCCCTATCCTGTTTAAGATGCTTTGTCTATTGATTACATATCATTTAGATGAATTTGCTCAATATGTGTGGTAAGTTATCTACTGCTTAGTATGTTTATCTGCTTCTTAGCTTATCTGTGCTTTAACAAATGTTAGCGGAGAGTTATATCTCTCGCTGGGACATTTGGTCTCACCTTGTGGGTTTCCACATCTTTTTGGTGGTCAAGCACGAGGAAGTCGAGATTGTGTTGTTGGTGTTGAGAAGTAAGAGGACCAATAGTTGCAAAGGTTGGACATGTTGCTTGTGTATAGAAGTAGAGTCCTTTGTGTCATCCTTATAC
Source organism: Alisma plantago-aquatica (assembly GCA_963693085.1). NCBI lineage: Eukaryota > Viridiplantae > Streptophyta > Magnoliopsida > Alismatales > Alismataceae > Alisma > Alisma plantago-aquatica. The sequence goes on along the minus strand of OY856413.1, from coordinate 627,062,022 downwards.
ACTCAGGTCCTTGGGGAGGTTTTTATTGTATGTATCGACACAAGGTTTTTTTCTTTATGCCCATGGTTTCATCACTATGGCATGTATGTATATGAACAAGTTATCATGTATAACAGGATGTGGCTAGAGAGCCAGTGAAGAGTATCCATATAATGTTTTGGGTAGGTGATAAGATATACAAGTGACGTTTGTGGACTCGTGTGCAAATGTTGCAACCTTTATGCTATGTGAAATCAGTTTTAATTTTTTCCTGTGTTTTATGGTAACCTGCATGTTTAATTTTAATTATGTAGTTTCATTTTGAGTAATCTCACTTATGGCGCGTTGAGGTGTACAACTTGGTTGATATCAGAACCATAGGTTCACTGAATCTACAGGGGCATAGGACTAGGGTTGTGTTTGTTCTAGTGTCCTCCAATTTATCTTATGGTCACTTTTGCTTATGCAGAAGAAGAGTAAAAAATATGGTTAGAGAACACAAAGAACACGTTGTTGAGAGTGGTGTTGGTGCACTAGGTGGAGGTGCAGGGAGGCAGGTTGTTGATGGGAGGGCACCTGAAGTGCCCGAGTTTGACCTAGTTGTGATGGAAAATCCAACTTTCCATACCATCTTTGTATAGTTCATGGTGATGATGATGCACATGGAGGACAGGATGCCTATCCCCCACTCTAGGGCAACCGTTCCCCATGTAGAATCCTCCAGAACTGGGAAGACCTTTGAGAACTGTCGAGTATGCTGGTACGGTAGATCTAGCGGATGCAGATCTTTGGCTGACAGAGTTAGAGAAGGCCTCCAAGATCCTTAGCATCCCCAAGATTGATAAGGTGAAGCATGCGGTGTACCATATGAAGGGAAGTTTTGGCCATTGGTGGGCCATCAAGGAAGAGAAACGACCAGTTGTTGATATTAGTTGGGAGGAGTTCAGATGAGAGTTTGTCAGTAGGTACTTCTCGTGTACCTATCTTTATGAGAAGATTTCTCAGTTTAAGAAGATCAGGCAAGGACCCATGGCGATCAATGAGTATGCGGCAAGATTTATGGAGTTTCTATGGTTCTGTCCTCACACAATGGCTAAAGATGAGGAGAGGATCAAATGTTTCAAGAAGGGTTTGAATAGTGAGTTGATGACTACGATGGCTGCTTTGGAGAATTGTGAGAAGTTCACCACTTTTGTGGAGTCTATCAGGAGGATCAAATGGTCTGTGGTCGAGAAGCGTGAGAAGAGTGCCAAGAAGAGGCTGACAAAATATCCAAGGCAGTCGTTAGGAGGCTTTAAGAAGCCTAGGTTTTCTGCACTGCCGGCACAACAGAGGTCCAGTGCACTGATGTAGTGGTCACCCAGTAAAGCTAGAGGCCACAACTTTCCAATAGTAGGAGCTCCTAGTGTGGCATCAGTATCCGTGATAGGGCTGTCGAGGCCGTGTTATGAGAGCAGAAAGTGCTACAAGTGTGGTCAAGTTAGGCATACCAAGAAGTTTTGTTCCATGAAGGATAATGAGGTGACCCAACAGTTGGGGCAGAGTCAACAGGGCTCATAGAGATAGTAGTACAATAGTAGAGGAGGATGAGGACATGGACATACATCACAAGTTGGTTCTTCTAGACAGGCCAACAGGGGACCAGGATGTCAACATGCGATGATTAGATTCTATACCATGAGTCAGTCGGAAGGAGTGGTCAACCCACGAGTGGTGATAGGTCATATGGAATTATTTTATTCTGATTTGTCTTCTTCTTGCTTTATATTTATTTTGGTTGATCCGGGTGCGATGCACTCTTTTATCACTGGTGAAGTGATTGTTGGTAGCTCTTTGCCTGTTAAATGTAGACATGATAGACTTCGTTTAGAAACCCCGTTGGTTGGTTCTGTAGAGTTGTGGGAGGTGTGTCCTTCATCTGTCCTTTCTTTTTCAGGAAATAGCATTCAAGTGGATCTCATACCACTTGACATGCATGGATTCAATGTGATCCTTAGAATGATTACCTTGGAGAAGCATCATATGGTCTTGGATTGTAGTTCTAAGGTGGAGACGTTCATAGATGGCGATGAGATGTGGGTTTTCCAAGGAGATAGGAAGATTCTTTAGACATGTCTGGTGTCAGTGATGGTGGCGAAGAAGCTGATGAGGTAGGATTGCGAGGCATTTTTAGCACATGTGATGGATACTAAGGCAAGGAGTTCTAGTATTCAGGAGGCTCTAGTGGTTTTTGAGTTCAAAGACGTGTTTTCAGAGGAGTTTCTAAGTGTTACCCCACCTCGAGTGATTGATTTTGAGATCAATCTAGTCCTGGGTACCCAACTGATAGCTCAGACACCGTACAAGATGGCACCAACTGAGATGGTAGAGTTGAAGAAACATTTGCAAGAGATGCTTGAGAAGAGTTTAATTAGTCTGAGTATGTCACCATGGGAAGATCCAGTGTTGTTTGTGAAGAAGAAAGATGGATCTATGAGGTTGTGCATAGACTACTGACAATTGAACAAAGTGATGATCAAGAACAAGTATCCCTTACTACAGATTGATGACATGTTTGACCAGTTGTGTGGATTCGTAGTGTTCTCCAAGATAGATCTAAGATTGGGATATCACTAGTTGCGGATCAAAGCAGATGACATACCTAAGTCAACATCCAGGACTCAGTATGGTCATTATGAGTTTGTGGTTATGCCGTTTGGGCTGACCAATGCACCGACAATGTTTATGGATCTGATGAACAAGGTGTTTAGACCTTATCTGGACCAGTTCATGGTGGTTTTTATAGATGGTATCTTGATCTACTCTAGGGACAGTTAGCAGCATGAACAAAAATTTCATCAGGCGTTGACCGTGTTGAGGCAACATCAGTTGTACACCAAGTTCAATAAGTGCGAGTTTTGGTTGAAAGAGGTGTCCTTCCTAGGACATGTGATATCTGTTAAGGGTGTTCATGTGGACCACAATAAGGTTGAATTTGTAACAGAGTGGGAGAATCCAAAGACACCGACAGAAGTTCATAGTTTTTTGGGTTTGGCAGGATACTACATGAGGTTCATCAAGAAATTCAGTTCAGTGGCATTATCCCGAACAAAGTTGACAAGGAAAGATGTACCTTTCGAGTGGGATGTTAAGTGTCAACGTGCCTTCCAATTTTTAAAGGGGAAGCTGACTAGTGTGCCACTTGTATACAACTTTGGGTACACAGTTGAAGTTCAGTACTTCCTTCCACCTGCAGACATATGGTTAGTCTGAGAGGACCATATAGACCTTACAGGATCTATTGAGAGCCTGTGTGTTATGGTTTTTGGGCATATGGTACATCCATCTCAGTCTGATAGAGTTTGCTTATAATAACAACTATCAGAGAAGCATCAACATGGCACCGTATGAGGTGTTGTATGGGAGACGTTGTAGATCTCCATTGTTTTGGTATGAGACCAATGAATATCAACTTTTTGGTCTTGAGCTTGTGCAACAGACGATAGAGAAGATTAAAGTGATTCAACAACAGTTGAAGGAAGCCTAGGATAAACAAAAGTCGTATGCAGATAACCAACATAGACCGTTGAAGTTCCAAGTGGGAGACAGAGCGTACCTCAAGGTATCTCCTTGGAAGGGTGTTTTGAGGTTTGGGAAGAAGGGTAAGTTGGCTCCCAGATATATGGGACCATTCCATGTGGTGGCACGTGTTCGGAAGGTGGCCTACAAGTTGGAGTTGTCGCCTGAGTTGCACTGGTTGTATTCAGTATTTCATGTTAGAATGTTGAGGAAGTACCACCCTAATACCGAGCAGGTTTTTCATCTTGTAGAGGTGGATCTTGATGAGGATGTGTCCTATGTAGAAGGACTTGTGTCGATCCTGGATAGGAGGATCAAGAAGTTGAAGAAGAAGGAGATAGTGTTGGTGAAGGTATTGTGGCATCACCATGACATTGAGGAAGCCACATGAGATCTTGAGGAAGAGATGTAGAGGAAGTACCCATCTCTCTTCACTTAGGATTTCGGGGGCACAATCCTTTTAGGGGTTTATGGTTGTAACCCCTAACCTAGGTTAGTGCTTGGGTGTGGTTTCTTTGCTTAATAAAAATTCTTATAACTTTGTTCTAATCCTTTGAGATGTTTTTTCATCATGTGACCTGCTTATGTTTAAAGTTTGGTCCTATTTGGGTGTTGTTTGAGCTATATTTACTTGTTTTGAACCAAATTGCAGTTTACCCAAGTTGAGGGGTTATCTTTCAATTTGTCACATGAAGAGTGTGCCCTTTCTTCTTTGGAATCTTAAGAAAAAGAAAGATGCATAGGGGCACCTTGGTTGAGCCTTGGTTGGAATGGTGGCACCCTTAGGGGTGATTAGGGTTTATATGTGTAACTTGTTGAAGGTGGTGGCCCTTGTCTCGACCATGAGGGCGTATCACGACCAAGACACCTCCCTTGCATGGTTTTATCTCGACCAATATAGTTGTGGGTTGTATTGGGTTGAGACAGTTGTCTTCTTATGAAGTGTCTCAACCTACTGTGTTGGTGTTCCTCTTTGTCTCGACCATGTTGTGTTTTGGTGGTTTGTCTCGACCTTATGGTGGTCGCGACCACAACCATGTGTTCATTGACCCAAGTGGTCAAGACCTAACATACTTTTTATCACTATCTCATGCATGTGTGTTTTAAGTGGTTTCATGTTGGTTTCTTGGGTGGACAAGTGTCCCTTTGGAGCCCTATCTTGTTGACACCTCATTTCTCACCCTAATTCTCTCCTCCTTTGCTATATAAGCCTTCTTCTCTCCATGCAAGTGATCTTTTTCGACCATTCTTCTTCTTTCTTCCCTTGTTCTCATCCTTGGAGCTTGGTGGAGCAAAGAAGGTGCTGTCCTTGGTGCTTTGAAGGTGGTTCAACCTTCCATTTGGTGCCTTGAAGCTTGATCTTCATCCTTGTGGTGGTCACTTTCATCTTGATCACGTTTTCCTTTAGAACCCCATATTCTTCTTCCTTTTTCCTTGCCAGTATACTAGGGTTCTACCCTAGTGGTCACCTTGAGAGAAACTCCTCTTCACAAAGGCCTTAGACTATGGACTATCCATGGTGGTAACTAGTGGGAGGATGTTTTCTTCTATCTTTTCCTTTCTTCTTTGGTTTGTCCTAGGGTTTTCTTGCCCTTTTCTTGGGTTATCCTTTAACCAAGGTGTTCTTCTCTTTGGAGGTGATCTTGTGGCCGAAGTGTTGATCTTGTTGGAGTTTCCTTCCCTCTTTTGGAGCTTGATCTTGGAGCTTGTTTTCTCTTTAAAATAGGCGGGTCATATAACACTTTGCTCTCTCTATTATTGCACTTTTCATACTTTCATGTTGTTGTTATTTCTCTAAAAACATACCCTAATGTGCTAGTAGACTACACCATGCTCTAAAATTTGTTTGGTATCAACTTGCTTGGTTTGCTTAGAATTCGAAACCCTAATTAATGGAACCCAATTTTGGTGATTGTTGTGTAATGGTGGTTTTCTCCTTCCTTTTGACCTTGGTTTTGGTCACATGCATAGAAATCTTGTACCTAGATGTTCCATGGAGTATAGGTTCTATTTTAGAGGCATTATACACGTTTCTTTTGTCCCTCTTGCATGAGGTGCTTTCATGGTGGTTTCAGGATGTATACTCTAGGGTTTTTGTTGACCGTTTTGCATGGGGAGTCTTCTATTTTGCTCATGTTTATTCCTATTTTGATGTTTTTCTCTTTCTAGGGATGTATCTTAACCTAAGTGGTTGATGTACCATGTTTTTCTTGAGGTTATGATTTGCCTTGGATGCTTGGTTTGACTTGGGTCGAGATGGATGATTTGGTGTTGTGACCCTGACCTAACCCTAATAGGTTGAGGGTCATGACATGTCTTGATGCTTGCGGTCGTGAAACCATAGTCGTGGGTGGTCGTGAACCATATGAGTGGTGATCGTGAGATGTACTTTATGGGTGGTTGTGACACATGAATGGTGAATGATTGAGTCATATGTTTGAGCTCATAATCAACACACACATATGTATGAGTAATGAGTAAGCAAGTAGTGTCTCATGTGTAATGTTGTTTAGGTGATTTCTTTACCAAGCCTAATCATGTCCTTTAATCCTTTTTTGCTCCAAGAAAGTGGGGGGGGGGTTGTGTATCTAGGGTTTGGTGGGGGAGTATAACTATAAAACCCTAGTCGGTCATGCATGGATCCCTAACCCTAACTTTGAGCAATGTAACTAGATTTGTGTCTCTCTCTTGGAGTTATTATTATACCAACTTGTTTTCTCTCTCTTGTTTATAATCCCTAACCTTGTAGGTGGTTTGGTTTTGAATATCATAATTGTGAATATTATGATGGCGATCATGTGACATAGGGTAATGGCTATGAGGCATGATGAGACATGATGAGATCATACTGATACGATGGGTCCTATGACCTGGTGATGGCTTGAGTCCATTGTGAGGTGACATCCTCAAGTGTTATGATCGAAGAATTGACATTCCACAATGATGAGATTAGTGATTTCCTGGTGAATGGCAGTGTTACAAGTATCATGTGTTGATAGTGTGACAAGTTCACACCGTATACGTTTTATATCTTCTGGAGTTGTACTATATCCCTTATTTTTGTAGAGGTTGTATTGGATTCGTACACTGTAACTTGGTTGATGCTAAAAGATACCCAATTGGATTAATTAATCAAGTGAAACCCTAATCATGTAGGTTCCCTGTGCCATCAATCCTTTCTAGTGTTAGCTCTGATTGCTAGATTGGTGAAACGAGTATAACTCAGAGTGCATATTTTTGAATATGCGGGGGTGCAAGTCAAGTATCTCCTTACGTCTACAATTCCAGGTTGTATGAGACAACCACGCATGAGCCAATCTCTTTGTAATATAGATGACCATGCATGAGCCACTCCTTATTTTAAGAACGGCCATGAGTGGACCTGTTCTTCTAGCATTGTTACCTACACATTCTGTACAGTGCGTCAGTTGAGTTTACTTTTGAGAAACTCGACCGATAGCACTATGCAAAAAATCAAATTTGAAGTGTCGATTGAGTTTATCAAAGATGAAACTCAGTTGAGGGCTTAAATTTGGTTTTCCTGTGTAGGGTGTCGGTCGAGTTTAACCTGGGGTAAACTCAGCCGAACCTGGCAATTCCCAAATCGATAAAGGGTGTTAGTGGAGTTTATCAACGATGAAACTTGGCCAACAAACGTCCCTGTAATGTATTTTACAAATTGTTATTAGAGTGCTTAAACATTTGATTTTAAGTGCTCCTAGTTTTTTCTCAGCTTAATTACAAACCATACAATAATTACAAGTGATTTACATAATGATTCTAATGGATTTGAGGTTTTTTCCATTAAAGTGCACTTGCATTAATTTTGACTTGTATTTTTCCAAGTTAGGTGTGCAAGTTTAGGCATTTGGAGTGTGTCTATAACTAATTTGAAATCACTCAAGTAGAAGATTCGACACAAATAAGTGGAATGGCAAAATAAGGGTTTAGTCAATTGAAATAAGGTTTCAATTTAGACCCTGAGTCAACATATTCCATGTTCTAGGCGAAAGGCTGATTTAGATTCTGCTTGAGCTACCTCAATGGAAGGTCGGAGAGCAACAATGAGTGTAACAAAGTCTTTGATCTTCCTGCTATGCAAAAAAATAGCAAGATGGCTTTAGCTTCCATTGAGCGTTGAGAGAGAAATATAAATCGAGATGTGAGAAAAAGAATCACTTTTCTATAGCTTTACACTAGGCCATTGCCAATCCTCTTCTTGATGGGAAAGCTTTACCTTAAGTGGAGTGGTCACACTCTAATCTTGATCTGATTCCTCTTCATGACTCTGAATGAATGCCTCCATATGTATCCTGTTCTACCAGACTTTATTCCACAAGGAGAATATCGACAAATGTCCTTAGAGTTCCTTCTCTATCTGCTTTCTATTTCTACTCTTAAACATACATATTTATATCATATACACACATTCATAGCTACACACATATTCATACACTCACATGTAATACATAGACATACATATACATACACATATATATGTATATATACTCAAACGAAATTTGTTTATGAACGTTTCGTACATATTTTGAGGCTTACGCCTCGCCTCACAGAGACAAAAATGCCTCATTACACCTCGAACCCTTTAAAATCTTGGGTGTAGGATTTCTATGATACCATGTTTAAAAAAGGGGAATGGTGGAAATGCCACATGTTGTGTTGTATTAGATGGGAAGATCCTTCTAGTTATACATGAGTGGGGGGGGCAAAACACACTTGGCCCATATTACAAGTAGACCCAAGTCATGCAACAACTTAATTAACTAAATACTAACCTCTCTAACATGTTTCATTATCAGGAGATTGAATATGGATGTTGGTTTTATGAATAGGAGACCTATGGAGAGGCATAGAGAAAATATGAATATCTTCCCATGGTTATCATTGATATAGAAAGGGCTTATAAACAAGTATGGAGGGAAGTGGTACGAAATTTGTGTATTATGTGTGATATTCTCCTAAGTTTGTTACTTATTTTGATTTAAATGCACCAACAATTTGTATTGTATTGCCTTATTGACCCAATATATAATTTCTACCAAATTTCTTTGTCCTATTCTTATCCCTCTCCACCATTGTTCCCGGTAAAAGGATATAAAAATGACTCTTCTATTAATGAACCACAAACAAATAAGAGCCAATGGAGAAACATTAATTTATTTCTTTACAAAGTTGCCAAAAGACAACAAGCCACAAACAAATTAATAAGGGTTCTCAGAAGATGTGGTGATCCACCTAGTGGATTATTTCATAACCATTAAGGCACCAAAGCTAGGCACACCTGAAACTCTTTCTACACTAGAAATATACATATTCTTATACAAATGAAGAGCATTTATGAATATATGGAAATACATGAGGTTATGTACATGGATGTATTGGTTCATTTTGTGGTTAAGCCCCCACCATATATCCCTAATTATATAGTGAATATAACAAAGTGAAATGTTATTAATATCAATTTATTGAGGTATACAAATAAGAAAAAAAAGGTACCATCGACAAGAATCAATAAAAAGGAAGAGGGATAAAACCTTCAATGTTGATTCTAATTTTGGCTTGTGTTCATTCAACTGCCTTAAATATGACACACATCGGTGATTTTTTATAGTATTATATAGGAGGCCAATGTAAAGATGAGAGAGAAAGTAATGTGTTCCCACATATGAGTTGGTATCTGATGGTAAATGATGAGGAATAATAAAATGAAAGTGGGACAAAATTTCACAATGCAAACACTAATTTTGACTCAAATTTCATCAACTTTCTTCATAAGGCCCAACGATGATTATATATGTAATGAAAGATCCCAACCACTAAAACCTAAAAGCTCTCAATTCTGCTCAGTTCTGACTACTAAACCTAAGTAACTGAAACAACTTGGGTAATAAATAAAAATATAAACACAAGATCAATAACTAATCATCTTGGGTTAAAATTCAATCAATATCCTTTTTACACATTGTTTAACATCAATGTGTTTATCATGGTTCATGCTTTCTCTTATCGTGTCAATAATCTAAAAACATGGATAGAAAAACCTATTTCTTGGATACTATTTAATTTTGGTTATAACCCTAAGTCTTCAGATTTCATAAGACCTGACTTAATTTGGAATAGATCAGAACTAAGGTGATATATTTGACTGTTTTGCCCCAGCAGTGCATATTGGCATCCTCTCCGCTAGTGTGACGCCCCGATGCACCACAAAAGAGATTACTCAAAACCAATCCGTGGAAATAAAACTAAACATACAGATTACCATAAAACACAAGAAATTAAAACCGATTTCACACAACCATAAAAGTTACAACATATTGCACATAAGTCCACTAAGGCCACCTATATCTCATATCTCATATCACCTTCCTAAAAGATTATATAGATATTTTTCATTGGATCTCTAGCCACATCCTCTTATACATGATAACTTGTTCATATACATACATGCTATCTCTATACAACAACGAAATAAAGCCAAAAGCCTCATGTCAACACATACAACAAAAACCTCCCTAAGGACCTGAGTGTACATGGACGACATATAGGAATCTACTTCCATACACAAGCAACATCCAACCTTTTCAGCAACTACTGGTCCTCTTTCTGCTCAGCACCAACAACATGATCTCTACCTCCTCGTGCTCGACCACCTAAAAGATGTGGAAACAGACGAGTGGGACCAAACATCCCAATGAGAGATATAAATCTCTGCCAATGTCTATTAAATCACAGATAACCTAAGTATTAGATATCATACTAAGCATGTAGATATCATGCCACATAGGTTGAGCATATTCAGCTAAACAATTTGTAATCAACATATAAAGCAGCTTAAACATGATAGAGGTCTACCATTAAGTAGTAGAACAATCAATAATTTAAGAAGGAATATGAAGAACATGTATAACAGTTGACTTCTCTTACCATCTTATAATTTAAGAAATCAGTAAAAAGATAAGGCAAATGGGCTCAACCAATGTTATTTGTATTGGACCCTAAGTAAGATACATTACGCTGTTGTATTACATCTTTTATTGTTATTGCCCCTGTAAGGACCCTGACCCACATTTTGGGATAACCCTATTTGTTTTTCTTAAGTATGTTGTTTATCTCTTTGCTCTAATCATCTGAGATGTAATTAGGGCATGTTGGAATCTTGAGTTCCTTGTTTGAAGCTTATTTGGTTGATGCTTATGTTTTGTGGAGAGGTTTTGGTGCAAATTGCAATTTACCCAGAGTAGGGGTTGATATGCAATTTGCCACCTCTAGTGTCTTCCTTCTCTCTCTTGGCATCATCTAGAGGAAAAAGAAAGAGATGTACACCTTGTTTGAGCCTTGGATGAGTGGTGACATCCTTGGTGGTGTTTTGGACACATGTTTGAGGTGTATCTTACACCTAGGAGTGTTGTCTCGGGCTTGAGAGCCTTGGAAAGGTCTTGTATCGGTTTGCTGGTGTCTTGAGGGTACATCCTATCAGTTTGTGGATGCTTTGAGGGACTACCTATTGGTTTTGTGGTGTCTAGAGGTGCACCATATCAGTTTGTGGTACTTAGGGTTTACCCCTATCGGTTTGTGAAGAGGGTAGATGTGTGTATCGGCCATGACCTAGGAAGGTGACCTAGTGGGTGAGACATAGTTCTTATCACCTTATTGCATGGTGTTGCATGTGGATCCTTCTTCATGGACAAGTGTCACCTAGGGTTCTAAGGTGGTGACACCTTCCCCTTTCTCTCTCTTTCATCCCTATTGTATATATACATCTTTCTCTCCATGCAAGAGAACCCTTTTGATTATCCTTGCATTCTCTCTTTGGTGTACGACCTTGAGCTAGAGGAGTGTCTCCCTTGGAGCTTGGAGGACGAGTCACATAATTTTGGTGCTCTCTTCATCCTCTACCTTGGTAAGACATGATCCTTAGATTTCTTTCTTTCTTTCTTTCTTTCTTATTCTTGGCCATGGACCTTGGTTTCTTCTTTTCCCTCTCATGCTCTCTTAACCATGGTTCCCTCTTCTCTCTTGGAGGTGTTGTGGTGATCAAGCTTGGAACATCTTCTTCTACCTTGAGACCGTGAAGCTTGGAGCTTGGCGGTGATCCTTGATGTGGGTTATATAACTCTAAACCCTCTTTGTTATCATCACCCTTTTACTTGTTGTCTTGATTCTCTATCTTTGGTTCATTACCCTTGCATTCTAGTAGCTTTTTCTTGGAGGTTTTGTGTCCTATTTTGGAAGAAAGGTTTTGCTTAGTTGATGTAATGCGTTGAAACTTCTTTGGTCTTGCTTGTAACACCGTTCTAAGATTGAAGATGAGTGAACTGATATGCATGGTTAGGTCGTTATGTATGCTGACTGATAGGCATGTAGGCCGATAGGCTTTGGGTGGCCGTCATGACATGTGATGCCACTGACCGTCACCCTTTTTGACAGGTCATCACTACCTTAGTTAGGTCTAGCTCGATAGGTTCTGATGCTACTTAGATCATCATGCCTTAGGTATGAGTAGGCTGGTATGAGTTGAGGGTGTTAGTTGGTTTGGTGGCTGTTGAATCGATATGGAGCTTGATCGTGATACAAAGAGTGCTAGCTGTTATTGCCTTGACCATCACACCCTGTGATGGTGTTGCTCGGTAGGTTGGGTTGGACAACACCCCTTTTTAGGCATTGCTTCCCTATACACCTGCGGTCGTCACGACTTGGCATTGTGGCCATGGGAGCGTTACTTTGATGTGCATTTCCTATTAATCCTCTAGTCTTCACGACTTAACGTGTTGCTGAAGCCCTAAGCAGCCATCACCTTGGTGATGCTCACGAGGCTTGTGTTTCTCGATATGAGGACAACTAGATGTGATTCTGAGTCCGTCACTGGGAGGTGTTGCTAGCCGATATGCTAGGGCGTTTCTGGTATCCCTGATGTTGTATCACCTCTGGATAGTGTAGCCCAATAGGATGGGTTAGCCAATACCCTCTCCTTGAGATGTTGTGCCTGATACCCCATGATGCCAAACCAATACACATCTTGATAAGGTAGCCAACACCTTGCTTGCTCTCTTAGTATACCCTAAACCAATACCCTATGTTGTAACCTAATCGACATCTTGTAGTGGTGACAGTGATACACCATGTTGATGATAGGGTGATATGAGATGATGTGATACCCTTTGGGGTGGTCGTATGTATGATAATAATGATCATGTTTCTATAACCTTTATCTTATAACATGTGTCATAATGATGATGAAAGTGATGATCTAAGGGTGGTTGTTGATCCAATCTTGTAAACCCTAATTAAGTAAAGAGAACCCTAATTATAATGATTGAAAAGTGTATGGCATGAGTCCTACGAGATGATGGTGTTGATGATGTACTGCTTTCTTGTCATCAACTTCTAATCATGCAAGTGATACCAGTTGATGTGCATAGGCAGTTATGAGCTATGGTAATTATGATCTATTTGAATGGGACTTGTGAGGCATGAAGTGTTGTTGACATCCTTTGAAAGAGGAGGTGAATGGTCTTATGACCTAATGATGGGTTATTGCGTTGCATGAGATGTTTTCCCTCAATGATGAGAGGAGGGGTTGTAACCCAAAGATATATGGTCCTTGTGTTGGACATAGGTTAAAAAATAGACATGAAGTGATGAGATCACACATTATATGTTTCAGTATGTTCTGGTGATGTGTCATGCCCTTGTATATGTAGATTTTGTGTAGAAGTTGTAAGTTGTAAGCTGTAACTTGATTGATGCTAAAGATGTTTAAATTGGTAAATTAATCAAGTGAAATCTAATAGTGTAGTTTGCCCTGTGACATAGATCCATTCAGGGTCAGCAATTGCTGAATGGTGAAACGAGTTTAACTCGGAGTGTATTTGAATATGTGGGGGTACAAGTCAAGTAATTCCTTGTATCCTTAACAATAGAATATGTGATATGACCATGTGTGATTCGATCTCATTGTGGTATGGATGACCATGCATGAGCCATTCCTTCTTATTAGAATGGCCATGAGTGAGCCTATTCTTCTAGCATCGTACATGTAGCAAGGTGGGCTAGTTATGATTATATATGTGGATGGCCATGCGTGGGCCAATCTCTAAATTTGACTATATGTCATTATTGTAGTTGACTGATATGTGTCTACAGTGTTTTCTCTTGTGCTAACCAAGAGGTGTGGTGAGGTCGTGGATTCTGACTCTTATATTAGACCTTGTATGGCACCGATTCTGACTTATCAAGTGGTCAGTTGGATTTGGGGTACAACTCAAAGTCTCGGGGCATAATAAAATGCATAATCAACCATGTAGTATATTTGTGTAGGATCCAAATATGAAAACATCAGATGAGGCCTTGTTTGATCTTTATATAATGTTGTTGATAGGACATATACATGTTCTTCATATCCCTTTAAAATTATTAAGGTGTTTCATAATTCAACTGTAATTGCTCTTAATGTTAATAATAAATACCTGCTTCACTTAGATGTAACTTTACTGCTTTGTTTATCTTATCTGTGATAATAACAGAATTGGTGGTGAGTTATATCTCCCGCTAAGATTTGGAATCTCACCTCGTGGGTTCTCCACACCCTTTTTAGGTGGAAAAGTGCAAAGAGGGGGAGATTATGCATTGGAGGTTGAGGAGCAGCAGAAGGACTAGTAGCTGACGGGGTTGGCAGTGCTACTGGATGTCTTTTGTTGATAGAGTCCTGGAGTCGTCCCTATACACTAGGGTCTTTGGGAATGTTTTGTAGATGTTTTGTGAATGTTCTTTCTTTATGTGGTTGGTTATATACATGTTATCTACATATGTGGTGGAATCATGTATATATGTTATGGAATAGTTCTTTGATAACAAGTTGATAGCATGCCTTGTATATGCTTTGAGGCATGAAAGGACTTATATATGAAGGTTCTGGCTATTCAACAATTCTATGAAATGGTTTTAAATTTTTAGTATTTTCCAGTAATCTGTTTATCATAGATTTAATTTTTTAGTATTTTCCAGTAATCTGTTTATTAATCTTTCTTCCATGGTTATGTTTTGAGTAATATCGCTTTGTGTGGTGTGGGGCGTCACAGCCCCGAGGATTTGAGCTGTATCACCCAAATCCAACCGACCATTGCTAAGTTGAAATCGGTGCCATACAAGGTCAATGGAAGAGCTGAAATCCACAACCTCTCCACACCTCTTGGCCAACACAAGAGAAAACACCACAGAGACATATAAATCAACTACCAAAGGTGGCATATTGTCGACAGAGGGATCAACTCACACATGGTTGTCCACATATATAAACACCTAGCCCACCTTGGTATAGGTAACAATGCTAGAAGAACATGCTCACACATGGTCGTTCTTAAAAGAAGGATTTTCTCACGCATGTCCATCTATATTACAAGGTGATTGGCTCACGCATGGCTGTCTCACACAACATGTAATTGTGGATGAAAGGAAACACTCGACTTGCACCCTCACACATTCAAAAGTATGCGTTCCGAGTTATACCTGTTTCACCAATCCAACAATTTAAAGCTGACACTAGAAATGATCTATGACACATGAAACCTACATTATTAGGATTCCCCTTGATTAGTTAGTCAATTGGGTGACTTTTAGCATCAATCTAGTTACAACGTATAAACCCAAAACAAACTTTACAAGAATAAGGGTATAGTACAACTCCGAAAGACATAAAATGTATCATGTGTGAACTTGTCACATCATCTCAGGGCATCACCATCTCACTGCCTTAGATAAGGCTACACATCACTATTTGGTAACCCAGGAGACCCGTATCGCTGAGCCCAACCTGGGGAGCTCAGCCCCATCCCGTAAGGAGCATAGCCCATTAAGTCATGTAGAGGCCAACTGCACTACGGGAGAAACAATTCCAAACAGCACCACCAGAGGGATTCGAACCCGGGACCCTTCATGAGGGGCCCCACACTATGACCACCTGAGCTACTACTCACCGGCTAGACTACACATCACTATCACAACACCAGGGTAAAAACCCTCATTTTTTTACTGGAGGGCAACACCTCTCACTAGGCATCAAGCCTTCACTAAGTGATAGGACCCATCACATCATTCTTGTATGTCAGCACGGTGTCATCATTCCTCAAAAGGGAATATATGAATCACCTACATCACACACACAAATACACACTATATATATATATATATATATATATATATATATATATATATATATATATATATATATATATATATCACCATGACATTCACATAGTCATGATATTCATTTCACCTGCATGGTTAGATGCATATAAGTAGGAGAGAGAAAACATATAATCACAGGTTACTCATTCATGCATTCAACAAGCCTAATGCATTGCCCTAGACTTAGGGTTAACACACTTAGATGTCTAGGGTTTACATCATGATTATAGATCCAACCCTAATTATACTACCTCCCACAATCTTGGAACGAATTAGGGTTAAGGCATCATAATTGGTCATGATTAGGATATGATGTCAACAACACTAGGTATCATTATCATGTACATGGGGAT
This sequence comes from Alisma plantago-aquatica, assembly GCA_963693085.1. Lineage (NCBI taxonomy): Eukaryota > Viridiplantae > Streptophyta > Magnoliopsida > Alismatales > Alismataceae > Alisma > Alisma plantago-aquatica. The sequence goes on along the minus strand of OY856413.1, from coordinate 627,045,928 downwards.
GTGTATCACATTATGGTATAAAACGTATGTCACAACCATACACAATTTAGGTGGGTGCGACCTCAATCTATCTAGGGGTCACGACCACGACTCAACATGGTGTTGCGTCCTACACCATGAACAAACATCTTGGTAGAAGCATAACGTGGTGTTGTGACCACAACACAAAGAAACACCACGATTAGCATAGAACAACAACGTTCAACCCACGATAGAACATGAAACAATCAACATCAAAGCAAAGCATCACGATCAACCATTACACATAGGTGTCACAACTGCTACACCCAACCATGCATCGCGATCAACGGTCTCAACAAGCATTGCAATCAACACAAAACATGCAACTCAACCATAATTGAAACCAAGGAGTCTTGACCCCCAAAGAAGTAAGGAAACACATGAATCGAACCCAAACACCAAGGCTCATAACTCTTTTGGTCGAAACAAGATCAATGAGTAGAAAACCAAACACCATCAAGATTAAAACCCAAGGATCCAAGACTAGCAAACCCTAAAACGAGCACCATGGAAATCATCTAACAAAACCCCTTAGGGGAGAGAAAATTTGAACCTTGAGACATGAGAGTAACCACCCAAAACTCTAAGTAAGAACATGGGGACGGAACTTAGATAATGGTGATAAAACCAAAGCTAAATATGCATATGAAACCATCTTCTTAAATTTATAAGGAAAACATATACATAGAAATTAGGGTTAAGGAGGAGAGTTATCTTCATGAGAATACTACAAGATCATAAACCCTAATTTGTAGGACCATCATATACTAATTTTGAACCACCTTTTAGATATAGATCAAGAACATGCAAGCATAAAAGAAGGGTGATAATAATAGAAGAGGGTAGAGTGTTATATAACCCACATGTTTTGGAGAGAAGCAAGCTCCAAGCACACGATCCTAAGGAAGAAGATGAGATCCACAAAAGGCACAACTTTCAACCATAAGAGAACCTCAAGAATAAAAAGATACTAAGGTCAGAGATTGCTCAAGAAAAATGGAAAGAAAACCCTAGGCCAAACCAAAGAAGGATGGGGGAAAAGAGAGAAGAAACTCTCTCTCACTTGAGTACTGCCTTATCAAAACATGGCCTATGACCCTTGTGATGAGGAGCTTTCTCTCAAGAATGACCACCATGGAAGACCCATGGTATAAGGCCAAGAAAAGAGAAGAAGATAGGGAAGAGGATCAAAGGAAAACATGATCAAGATGGTGAAACTACTTACCACAGGAAGAAACCACCACAAGGAAGAAGATCAAGCTTCAAGGCACCACATGCAAGGTCGGTCCACCTCCAAATAAACAAGGACAACACATCCTTGATCCACCAAGCTACAAGAACAAGAAAAGAGGAAGATGATGAAGGATAGTTGAAAAAGATAACTTGCATGGATAGGAGAGGGTTTATATACCAAAGGAGGGAAGTAGGTGGAAGATGATGTATCAACACCTAAAGGCACCAAAGGAACACTTGTATTCAAAAGAAACACACATGCATCGAATTCAACCATGCATGCACAAAAGGCTGATATGACTAATGTTGGGTCTCAACCACAAGGGTCCCCAACACATGGTCATGGTCAAGACAAGCATAAAACCTCATCCTGGTTGAGACAAAACATCACCATCAAACTAGGTCGAGACACACCATAAAAGGGCAACTGTCTCAACCCAAGACCATCATGGTCATGGCCCCCACACCCAAGGGAAGTTTCTCAGTCGAGAAACATACAAAACGCAGCTGAAGGTTGATACAAAGGTCGCTACCCATACTCAAGCCCTTCAAGGGTCAACACCAAGCAAACCCTAGAAACCCTAGCATCAACACATGATGCCACACATCCACCAAGGTCCAACCAAGGCATCCGTATGTATTTTTTCTCTCTTGAAATGTCAAAGCACTAAGGGAACAACCTATATGTGCCAAATTTCAAGACAACCCCTCAACTTGGGTAAATTGCAATTTGGTCCAAAATAAACAAACATATCTCAAACAACATCCAAACATGACCAAACTTTAAACACAAGCATGTCTAATGATAAAATAACATATAAAAGGATTAGAGAAAGGTTCTAAGCATCTTAATTAAGCAAAGCAAGCATGCCCAAGCACTAAGCTACGTTAGGGGCCTTACAGCTAGTCATGAAGGTAGGAGGCGACATTGTAGCCGACAATTTTAGGATAAAAGCCATTTGTGTCAGATCTAACAATTACTTTCCATTATTCTAGAAGAAAGGTTATCTACATACTTTATCATCAACTGGACTCCCTCTTAAGTTCCAATTTATAAATTTCTTGTTATTTAGAGACTTCATTCAACATATTTAGTTCTTAAGAAACTCAGTTGCAGCTTGACTATTTGATAAGACCCATGGCATTCACAATATTTTGGTCTTTTTGTTGCAATGCATTTGACAATTCATGTGTTATTCCCATGCGTTTCTTCATAAAAAGCATCATGAGCATGTAATCAAAAGTCTCCTTATCTAAGAGTTGATCGTGATACTTTGCTCGATGTTTTGCCAATTCAATATCTCAATCGCAATTTATAAAACCTTGGAAATACCTGGATACATAACACTCAAGTTAACTAAAGTGTTTTAATGCGAACTCCATCCAGTAGTGGCTGCTCTTTTAACTCCAAGTTCTTGATTTTTTCCTCTTCTAGAAGAAATTTCACAATTTTCAAGCGCTTAGGTCACTCAGTCAACTTCTTGATCTCGAAGTTAGTCAGTCCTCTTACGCAAGCCAACAATGCGATTAAGTACCTGATGAATTATTTCAAATAGACAAGCCACCTGCAAGTGATTTTCCACAACTAAAACAAGTATCAACTGTAATTGATGAGAAAAGAAATGGACATAAAAAGAACAAGGATTCTCTATATGTATGAGATCTTTCAAACTATTAAATATTCCTTTCATATGACTGCACCATCATAGCCTTGACCTATCAAACAATTAACATTCAATCCAAATCTACATATCATTTTTAGCTACTTTCAATGAAATAAAACTAGTATCAGTAACATGCACCAAACTGAGAAATCTTTCAATAATCATTCCTCTCATGTCAATATAATGAAGAACTATGGCCATTTGTTCTTTAACTGATATGTCATGTGAATCATCAATAGAGATAGCAAATAGACCATCACAACAACATATACTAGAAATTATACTGATGGTATCTTTCTAAATAGAATGAGATGTGAGTTTTCAATTCTCATGAGCATTACTTAGTACAACTTACTTGATTTAATCTCTTTGATATACAAACCAATGAAGTAGCTCAAGAAAATTGCATGATTAGAAGAAGCCTAGGACTTGCCATGCCCAAGACATGCCAAACCTTAATTTAAAAGAAATATTATACAAAAAATGGTGGTTTCAAGCACAACCAATATTCACTCTTTTGTTCTTCTATATGTTTATCAATAAGAATAACTAGTCATTGATTGTCATTTGTTAGGGCTTGACTTTTTTCTTTTGTTGTATTGTGAGGACTGGTTGTCCCACCTACATGATTGTCGAGCATCTTTTTGTCTTTCCAGTATCTAAACCCATCAATGATAAATGATGGATCAATGTGAGAAGATGGAAAACTTAACAAAGTAGGAAAAATGTTGCATCTTTGGCAATACTATTTTCCAAGCAATTACAATGTTCTTCAAACTAATTTAATACAAATCTATGTCTCTTAGATCCACATCTTGTTTTTGGGAACACATATCTTTTTGGTTGTCAAGGTCCTTCTATTACGTATGTCCATCTAACCACATCTTGTAATTTAGGACGATAATGAGAAATTTGAGATCTAACTCCAAGACCAATTATTATATCATCTGCTTTGAAATCAAGCCCAACATCGCAAATTTGAGAATCAGACTGGGAAACCAATGTAGAATCATCCACTTCTATACTCGACCAACTTTATTTTTCATTAAGTGATGTTTCGACACAAGATTTTTCTTAATTACAAATTTATCCATCTTTTATTGATTTCTATTTATATAATCATAAAAAGGATAAAAGGAAAAGAAATCAGTAAAACAAATATCATATGTAGCAAAAATTATATCACAATTATGCAAGTAAACATTAAGATGTCAAACATGATGGTATAGAACTAAATTTTGGTAGTGCTCCTGTTACAACCCCAATTTTGCATATGTTCATAATTGAATTGTAAAGATTTTGTGAATACAGACTTAATTGAAAAGGTTGTATGCTTGGCTTCTCCCTTTTGATAGGAATTTCGTAATTTCTATTATTAGATTAATCCAATGATGGATATAAAAGAGAAGAAAAGAAGAAAAATCCAAATAATAGGAAAAGATAGAAGATAATGGATATTAAACAAAGTAATTATGAGAAATACATAGAAATCTCTGGAAAGTGGAATTAATGGCCACAATTAAGTAAATTTTGTTTCTATGGGGTTTCTAATAAAAGAAATATGAAAATAGGAAATAAAAGATAAAGAGAAATGCTTTAATAAAGAAATAAGTAAGATAATGAGAAATAATGGATGTGGATGCATGTAGAAGGATAATAAGTATCCACTAAAAAGGATTTCGAAATATTAGTATTTCTTGGGGTCCAAGGAGTCCCAATAAAGAAGAAGAAAAAGAAAATATAAATAATATAAAATATGAGAATAATGTGCTACATAATTAATGACTTTTTTATTATCAAAAAGAGACATTTTTTGCTTTAAGAAAGTAGAATTTCGTGGCCAATGGAATAAAAGCTAAGTACAAAGAGAATAAATGAGGTAATTTTTGAATTCCTAAATATCCAAAGAATATAGTTTATCTAAGAAGATAATGAAGAGAGAATGCCCCCCGATGGTCATAGGGTCTGGAAGAGGGGAGGCAACACCGCTCCCGACCTCTGCTGTAACGACATCAGAGGGTTTCCGTGAGGTTGAAGATGGGTAGAGGCATTGGACGGATATACCCCTTCGGGGTATGAAGACCTGGCATCTTACATGAGGGCAGAATCATAATTTGGTTATGTTTCTAAATCGGCTGGGTGGCGCAGCGGCGTGTTGCATGGGATTGCTGACGTGTCAACATCCCATTGGTCCAAGTAAGTAAATTTTATAAAATTCATATCTTTTTATTGGTAGCTCCGATGGAAACATGCAAAATATGAAAATTGATCAAAAGAACGCGGAGAATCCAATAAAAATACTTTTAAAGCTTGATTTCATAACTATTTGCAAAAGTACATTAATTTGATTAAAAGTGTGGTTAGAAACCCTAATTGATGTTAAAGGATGAATCTTTAGGTTTAAGGGGTTAACTTGGGAAGTATTAACCAATTGAATATTAAAGTAAAGTTGAAATCTATTTCACATGAAAATTTGATTAATTTAGGGTTCCATGTACATAAATAAGCTTTAATGGTCCTTGAAACCCTAATGCCAGTAATTAAGATTCTTAATGTCTTTAATTGTTCAAATTCATGTATAAAGCTGAGATATGATAATTCTAAGCTATTTTGAGTATAAAAGTTACTAATTGTGGATACATACCCTTAATATGGTAATTAGGGTTTTCTAGTGAACTAATGTGATATTAGTGATCAATGGAGTTCATATGTGGATTAGATCATAATGAAATATGAGTTGTCAATTCGAAAGAAACTAAAGGTCATAATTGAGTCTAATGGTCTTGAAACAACTTAAGAGGATAAAGATGGTAATTTTAGTGTAAAAGGGGAATAATAGACTTAATTGACATTCAATTATGCTTATGATGTTGAAATTAGGGTTTGTGGACCAAAAGGCCATTAAAAGTGATGGATGCATAATGGAGGCTAACACCCTAAAGTTGGCTTAGAAATCCTAAGATGGAATCCGAGTCGATCTTTAGAATATTTTGAATAAAATAATGACACTTGGATGTTATGCATTAATTTTGGGATATTGTTGATTGCTTGATTGATTGTTCTTGAATATTCTTTCTTGGACATCAAGCTACTCTGGATCAGGTATGTGGTTACGCTTATGAATATCTCGAACTAGTTTTATGAGGATTTCCAAAGTTTCCATCAGTGGCTTGAATTAAACTGTTGGATGAATTTAATTCATGCATACTATAATGTGGGTATGACTATCACCTAAGATATATGCCTATTAGCTCAGATCCTAGTCCCCTCTGTAGCTTGATAGATTGACCTAGTACATGGATACGTATAGGGTAGGTCCATTAGGTCATTGTATGACTTAGTACATGGCTGCCTATGGGGTAGGTCCATCAAGTCACCATGAGTCAGAGATTGGGCTACCTTTGGGTAGGGCCATGCGACTCCAAAACCCTAAGTAATGGCTACCTGTGAGGTAGGACCATGGGGGTAAGGATCTACCATATGAGAGAGGTAGTATCCAAGTCCACTGTAGGGACAACACAGAGATAAGGGTATAGGTATGGATTGAGTAGTATTGCTTAAAATGTAACCTTGATTGTTAAATGATATTTGGTTGCTTACATTGTTACCATAGTTGCACTAGTATTGTTTTCCCCCACATACCGGAATATTCATTTATGCTGACCGACATTTTGTTTGTCGGCGTTTTAGGTACCATTGAAAAGGACAAACAGTAAAATGACATATTGTGAAATTAAGAAATAAAGTACAAGGAGGACTAGTTAGAATAGAGTCCAGATGTGTATAGAAGTTAGAAATCCAAATTTTTGAAAAAGGTATGTAAAGTTTTATTTTATTCCAACTTTCAGTATAGTCATGGTAGAATTTAATAATTATTACTGATTATTTGTCGAACCTTTGATCTGGGAAATTGGGGTAATGTCTCTGACCTCTTGGTCTCCCTTAGTTGGGGGTTACCAGGAGGCGGGGTCGTTACAGCTCCACCGAGAGTTGCATAAGGATTGATGTGGAATACTTACAACAATGTATAGCCACTACTTACATTTAACAATGCACAAATACAAACTTTTCTCGCAATACTCAATGTACTATCAACTTGCACCCCTAGATATGCACAAGTTGTATTTATTTTAGATCCACTAAACAATTATGTGTAAAATATAGTATCAATGGAAAATTTATCTTAACTAGAAAGATTATTATTAATTAGCATTATGAATTCTAGTGTTGTTCATGTATAAAAGGTAGATCTTGAATAACTTGTTGTGACAATACCAAAGGGACACAAAGAACTCATTCAACTTGAGGATAGAATTTAGAATTAAAAACTAAAGATAACTATAAATAGATCATATTTGTAGAATAAGAAAGTTAAATAAAAAGAAAATGAGCAAACATAACAAGAAGCAATGAATTGGAAAATAAAAATGAAGTAGCCAACTCGCATGATCTCTCCTAGCGACCGAAACATATATTTGGATATTAGAGTATTGGGCTTATTAGTGTATTTCTCTATGCATAATATTCCCTATTTCTAGGAAGTTGCAGGTACTAGGCCCTCAACGCACAGTTCCTATAGGAGGCCCTCAGTAGAGGAGTGCCTACAGGCGGTAGCACACATACTAATACTCAAGAGAACAAGTCTATGTGGTTTGCAACCTGTCGCCAAGTTTGACAGCCAGGAGCTGACTTTTTTTTTGAGGACACCAGGGGTCTCTCTTATTCATCCCACCCCCTCATGTGGGAAAAATCATCAAAAAAAATATATCTTATAACTCGGGTTCAGCAACAAAACAAAACAAAACAAAACAAAAACAACGTAAAACACCAACCAAAAGCCTATGAACATCACTGATCAACCTCGTCTTGTGCAAATGTATGGAATGCCTCTCCTCTCCAGATTCATCACACCTCTCACCCTCATTGGTAGCATTGCCTGATCAGTGCAGATATACGCATTTATCAGGGTACTCCCCCAAATGCCCAGCTCCCTGGGAGCAGAGCTGACCAATTTCGAGACATGATGCCCAATGATACCCTGCTCGGATAGTGTATCTCGGAGGTCTCTAGTGAAATAGGTGGCTCTCCAGGGCTCTACAACGTTTCTCCAAAGGATATCATGTGTCTGTGAGTCGTCTACTTCAATGATAGAGATGTTAAGGTTTTTCTTGTCTGCAAGCTTGAGCGCAACTGCACAAGCGACTATATATGCATTGGTAAACTGCTCATCTTTCAGCCATACCCTGAAGGCAAGGCGCATTTTGCATCTCAAATCTCTCACGACGCATGCCGCCCACCTTTTCCTGCGATCGGATGGATCCAAATTTCTCCCAATAGTGATATTTAGCTTTAGATTGGCTATGACTGGGGGAGTCCACCTCACCAATGAGATGCACCATATGCGCATGTGAGGTTCCATGATGCCGTGCTGCTTCAAAGCGCTATAGAAGCTAATAGTTTCCAGTTTAGTAAAGTAGATATTTTTCAACTGAAAGTTCAGAATGTATATGATGTTATTCCATTGAGTTATCAGGTTCGTCTTCCTACCTTCAAACCTGTAGGTGCATCTACATCACCAAATAGCCCATACTACAAGGACAGAGAGCAGTCCGTGAATCCAGATTCTAGCTGACGTATGCTGCTGAAGGTGCGAACAGGAGGAGATAATATCACTAATCGTAGTTGGAGGGGGTTCACTAGTGATATGTGAAACCTTGTGCCAGAAAAACGAGGCAGTTTGGCTGCAAAAGAAAAGGTGATGCATAGATTCGATACTCGGTTCATCGCAGCAAGAACACATAGATACTATGAGAATCAGGCATCTCGCTATGTTGTCATCAGTGGGAAATGCTCTACGTCTGATCTTCCATAGCAACATGCTGGCCCTGGGGAAGGGGATCTTCCATATCCCTTTATTTATATCCAAACTTTCTCCATCTCCAACATGCAAGATATGCGATTTGGCTGAGCGAAAGGTAAACTGTCCATACGGATTCAGCGTCCAAATCAACTTATCCTCATGCTCCGAAATGTGAGCTCTGTTGTTCTTAAAGATTTGCAGCCCGTCCTCATTGAGAATTTGTCCCAGAGAGTCCCAATCCCAACCGTTAGGGGTCCAGAAATCTTTGATATTGAAGTCCAATCTTCTATCACTAGTGTTAATGGTGAAATTGGCGAGAGGGGAGCCACACCATCTGGCGTCCCATAAGGATAGGTCACCTCTCCCAGTGATCCAACGACAGTGAGAGTTGAACAGTGGGAATGTGCGCCATATTTGTTTCCATGTAGGCGATGCATTGGCACTCAACTTCAAGTAAGGAGGAAAGACATCAGTTCTATAAGCAACCTCTAAGCGGTATTTGCTCCTACAGAAAACTGCCCATGGGGAGCTACCCGTGGAGATTTCCCAACAAGCCTTATATGTGAAGGCACGAGTGATGATCCTCATCGAATCAAGCCCCAAACCACCACAACGGGTGGGAGTGGCGACCTGGTTCCATGCCACCCAGGTTTTTCTCTTACTGTTGTCTCTTCCGGTCCAAATAAATGTGGACATCAATGCGTCAATCCTATCACAAACACCCAGGGGAATGCCGACGACGGCCACGACGTAAAGGGTGGTGGAGGCCAGAGCGTGTTTGATGAGAAGTCTTTGCCCTGCCGAAGATAGGAGATGAGCCTTCCAAGCAACGATCTTTCTAGCCATCTTTTCCAGGAGGAAGTCAAAGAATCTAATTTTGTCTCTACCGCAGAAGATGGGAGCTCCAAGATAAGTCAGTGGTCCTTCCGCAATACCAACGCCAAGAGACTGTGCAATATGATGAGCAACTGCCTCGTCGCTATCACCGATCACGTAGCAGGATTTGTTCTTGTTGATTTGCTGTCAAGTGGCTAGTTCATAATCTGACATGATCCTGTTGATGCGCTGAATGGTGGTCAGTGTGGAGTTGTAGAAAACTATAATCTCATCTGCATAGAGAAGGATGGGGGGTACAGGCAGCCCCACGGGTACTGAATCTGGATATTTCCAATCTCGAAGTAGCAAGCTCCATGGCTCTAGCCAAGATTTCCTCAAAGATCACGAACAGGTATGGCAACATAGGATTACCTTGCTTTAGTCCACGGTGGATCTGAAAAAACCCTTCAGTGCGATCTCCTAGGGTGATGGAAGCCCAAGATCCTTTGAAGAAGCTGAGGCAAAGCTGGATGGTCTTGCTGAAGAAGCCGAATCTATCGAGAATGCGTCTCAGAATAGTCCAATCGACCCGGTTGTATGGTTTACTCATGTCATATTTGATAATGGTGTTCGGAGCAGCTCCACCATGTTTGATGTCGTGACAGATCTCTTTGGTGAGTCTGATATGATTTATGATGTCTCGGCCAGGGACGTAGGCTGCTTGCATAGGTGAGATCATCTTATGCATGACCCATTTCAGCCGGTTGCTAAGGATAGAGGCAAGAATTCTCAGCATTGCATTTTCAATGGCAATCGGACGAAAACCAAAAATCAGGTGTGTAGGCTGAGGGGTCTTTGGGATAAGAGCAATGCGACATGCCTTCAAACTGCGGTGGCATATCTGATTACTGAAGAAACAACGAACTAGCTTCATAGCATCATGCTTAATGTGATCCCACACAGCTAAGAAGAAGCTAAGGGTGAAACCATCAGGGCCAGGCGCAGCATGACGGTTCATGTTGTTCATAGTTAGGAGGAACTCTTCTTCAGACGGGGTGGCAAGAAGGTCAATGTTGTCATATGAAGAAATCACCGAATCGATCAGCAGCAGGAAGGTGTCGATCAAGTTGGAATCAGCCGGCGTGTGGCCGTCGAACATGTCTTGATAATGCAAAACAGCTGCCATTGCGGAGGTACACAGGCAATCAGATGAGGACCCGTCAGGTAGCTACAATCTGGAGATGCTTCTCCTTCTTCTCTTAGCTTTGACCACTGCATGATAGAAAGAGGTGTTTCTTTCACCATCGCTGAGCCACGAGATCCTGGACTTCTCTTTCCACAGTATATCTTCCTGATCTAGGATGCTCTGAAGCTCGTTCTCAGCCGCTATCAGGTTTGCTTCGTTCGTATCGGTGGGATATTCGTCAAACTTGATCTGAAGAATGTGCACCATGTCTTCAAGGTTGGCCTTTCTTTGTAAGATATTGCCGAAAGTGTCTCTGTTCCATGTTCTTAAGGCTTTACGCACTGCTTTCAGCTTCGAGAAGAAGACGAAGGAGGGATGTCCGATGAACTCAGTGTCCCAAGCGCTCTTGATCACGTCCATGCAATCAGGGTGGGTGAGCCAAACTGAGAGGAAGGTAAACGGTGGGTGCGTATCTTCTTTCTGCTGTTCATCGTCTAATCCAAGTAAGGGACAGTGGTCAGATACACAAAATCGTGCGAGATGAATGGCTTTGGATCCGGGCATCTTCTGGTTTCATGCTGCGTTTATCAGAATACGATCTAGCCGTTTCCACTTGGTTGGGGTGAGCTGCTGTTTATCAACCCATGTGAACTGACTGCCTACAAAAGGAATCTCCTTCAGATCATCGTCAGCAATGAAATTATTGAAATCAAGCATGGATTGGAAGTCAACGTCTGCAACTCCTCTCGTTTCATGATCATGACGCACAATGTTGAAATCACCAGCAACTTCCAAGGTTTGTCACCAATGGTGCGTGCAAAATCGAGAATAGATTCCCATAACTCTCTTCTATGGACATTTGAGCAACTGGCGTAGACTGCGGTGATGAAGAAATCCTCGCCTGAGGGGTCGGAGCACTTGATGGAGATGTGTTGCTTGTGCTTGCCGATGACGGTGGGGTTCAGCGAAGAATCAGCATAAAACCAAACTTTCCCTTCCTCGTCATGATTGTCAATAGACCAATCAAGGCGGACTATGTCGAGCAGCTCCTCGGCACGAACAACGTGTAAGAATGGCTCCGAAAGACATACAACACTTGGTTTATACTTGCGACATAGCCTACTCAGAACCTTCCTGGTTTTGTTATTAGCCGCACCTCTGATGTTCCAGAACAAATGAGCTTTATAATTCATTAAGCAGAAGGTCTTCGTCGTCCAGAAGAAACTGTCAAAACCTTATCGACTTTCCCTTCTGCTGCGATAGGCATCTCTGTCGTCCCAGTAGTCTTCTTCAGACCATGCGTCTCCGTCGGATGCTCTGTGGTCTCTGTCTCTCCTCCTGTGTGATCTGGGGTATCCTCGAAGAGGCATTCTGGGCGGCGAAGGCACCCTCGCTTTGTCTCTAGCCTTGCTCCTGCTCCTACAGTGCGATCTCTCTCGGTATTGATCGTCTGCGTAGAGGAAATCTTCTAAGCATCGGTTGGATAGGATCGTCCTATTTCCTTCCTAATCGAGGATGAACCTATCTTGGGACACTCTTTTAGCAGCCTGGCACTGCGTGGATGTCTGGGGCATGGCCTGGCTGTGTTCAGAGGATCGGGATATATTGCCTTCAAGCAGGAGAAAATCTTCATGCTGACGTTGTGATGACTGTTGTCGTACCGCCTCAGCATGAGCAAATCGCACCTCACCAAGACTCTCAATGACCTCTTTCGGTATATGTAGCTCTCTCCCCATCTCTGACAAGAAGAAGAACTGGTCGTTGTGTCCGCGCTCACTATGAGGCTAAGCTTGATACTGGCTCTATGAATGCCATGAGTGATGATGATAAATTGAGGCACGTCTTCCTTGAATGCTTCAACACGGATAAGAATTCCCGAAAGGTCATCTTCTCTAATTTTCCATCGGGAAATGAACTGAAGATTGCCAAAAGGTTGGATGAGTTGTTGAATCAGCAAGCCAAAACCTGAACATTTCTTTGCGCGCACCTTCGTTGCCGACATCCATGGGCTTGATATGAAGCCGGTGGTGTAAGAATGGGATATGTTGCTGTCGCGCGGCCTCTTGCGCCTCCTGCCTGTCGTGAAAGAAGACAACAGCCTTTCTATAAGAGAACCTGTATATGTCTATGGCTTGGGGCCATTGCCTCCTGAGGAAATCACTCAACGGCGGCCACGCAATCCCGTCGGCCCATGAGATTTCAATCGCATGTGATAGGGCAATCTTCCTCAATCTGTCTGTATCTCGATCATCGAGGGATACGAACACTCGCTTAGGAGTGTGTTGTGGTCCTCCTCGGGCTGGAATGCCCACCGGTAAAGTCGGGAAAGCCTGTGTAGAGAAGATGTTCGGCGGTGGCGGAGGAGGTGGTGGAAGGTGACGACGCATGTGGCACCTTCTCGCTAGATGTCTAGGCCTGCGACATGCATAGCATACCTTGCATTGTCGGTTCCGTCAGACCCCGAGGGGGCGGGGGGATGGCTCCGGCGGTAAGGCTAGTTCCTGACGTGGCCGCCAGTTGTGGAGTCGCAGGAGTTGTCTTTGCTATCAAACTCACCATAGCGGGAGAAAGAGGGATCGCCGTAGCGTCTGTTTCTGGCGGCGACACATCGGTATCGATGACAGTGGCAATCAGAGGCTCTCGGGGCGATTGTAGTATGCTTCGGATGTGCGGGATGACACTCTCAGGCGACGTGAAAGAAGACGCAAAATAATCGCGCCGTTCCGCAACCGCCCGTTGTGCACGACGGCCTTGCAGATCCTGCCATTGCATCCGCCGAATAAGGGATGAAGGCAACATCCCGAGTGACCTTGAACACGCGTTTCACTTCGAGGGTGGACACAAGGGTCAAAGTCCTAATCTGTGATCTAGGTGTTGCCTTTCCATCAAGCATGTCTTCGTCCACAGGAAACAAAGATCCAGCGGCGAGCAACGAAGGAAGGGATCAGAGAAACAGGATGGGGTGGACTCCGGTGAGCGGAGTGCCCAGCCAGAGGGGTAGGACGGCGGCCGCCATCGGCGGCTGGATCAGGTCGCCCTAGGGAAAGGCCCTTTCACCTCCCGACGTTGTTGTATTATTCTACATCACTAGAAGCCGACTTTGCCACATCTTGTGAACATAAAAGGCTATAAGAACATACGTACTTCAAGAATGGAGGATTCAATGATTAACCTGAAATTAGTTACCTATCAGCTTATCGTAGCCGTCATTGGCTTCCTAGCTATGGACTCATACTAGTTTGACTTAGCACTATACTTATCCCTTGATCCATATAATTCAAAACTGACTTTCTCTAAAGCTTAAGAACCCATGGAACCAACTAACCTAGATTTCCATGTTTCTTCTCTTCCCCTTGCTTAAAATAGATAATGTGATCATCCAATGGATAGTACTTCCCAATAATTACTAGATGGTTATATTGCATTTTCTCCTACTTCTCAAGAAAGAGAACTTTCTTTTCTTGTTGAACTTGCTTGGAAGGCTACTTTAGGACCGAATCAATTAGAATGACCGGATGGATTAGAGAAGGAACGGAAATAAAAAAGATGTAGTACTATGTAACTCCAATAGGCTCAGAGGGATCGAGTGGAACTTCCTTTAATAAAGAAGCTTAAAACTTGGGAATATCTTTCATAGGAACTAGAGAATTGAATTGTACTATATCAGATTAAGAGAAGAGAACCGGGGAAACTAATTGTATAGTATTCTCTCCCATCTCATGGAGAAGGTCAAGTCCAAAATGATTCCTTTCTTTGTTAATAAGAGTAAGAAACTTCCTAGTCATTGCATACAATGTCTTAGTCATTGGCAACTACCACTGCAACAAACAGGATTTAGGATGACCTCAGCTCAGTGGAATATGAAGGGTCAAATCCTAGAGAAGGTGAATGAATTACACTTGAAGGAAGAATATTATATAGCTTAAGGAATAGAATTGGATACAATTCCCTTTGAAACCTATCGTTGATAAGTTCAATTGTTCCCTTATTTGTCCTAGCAGGAAAGTCAAATGTAATATTACAAAAAGAAATGTCCAATTGGATTGTTGTAGGCACTAAAGAAACTGGCTAAAATCAAACTCAACTCTTTACCCTTGACCTGCTTTAAAAGTAAATATATACTATAAACTACTCATTCTTGATAAATGGCACTCCCTTGACATGTAATATTTAATAAGGGGAAGGGGTTTCAACCAAAAATTTCCTCAATTTCCTAAAACAATTGAAACTCAATCTTGATCTTTTCTATTAGAACTTTGGGTTGGTTCAAATGATAAGTGATTTCAAAAATCTTTTGAGTTCTCTTGCATATCATGGTCTCTAAGAGAGATCCAAAATTTGACTAGTTGGATCAACTATTAACAATTTTACAATGGCTTTATATGTGGGCTTCTTCCCTTCATTACTTGAGTAGTCAGAATTCTAACATTAAATAGGGTACCATTACTTAAGTATCCCCTCACTTGGGCATGATATAGGTTTTCCACTTGATCCACTACTAATGTATCAATGGTGGTGGTCATTCTACCTAGAAGAATTGAATTGGATAGTGATAGTTTGGTTTAACCACAAAATTAACTAGTAATGCCATGTAGGCTAGAAGCATAGAAATTTGGTAGGTTTGTTTATTTTAGATGTTTCTATTATCAACGGGGTTTCCTTGAATGCCAGTTGTTTGATAGCTTTACACAAATTCACACAAGATAACTTACACAAAAAGACTCATTGATTTGGTTTATTATAGTAGAGGTATCTTGGGCCTCCACATAACCATATTTTCCTTGCCAGTGATGGTGAATAGTTTAGCTAATTGATCTGTCACCCTCTTACCATTCTAATGAGTATTTGCATTCAATTAGAAACATAAACTGAGGAAATTCTAGCTTGAATATCATCAAAAATGTGTCCAATGCGGGGCTTGAGTCTTGTTGGATCACGACTCCCACATTGTACTGCCTATTTCCACATGTATTTGATAAAAGAAAGCTTCCAATGTTCACTCCATAGAAATAGTAGACAACCCAGTCTTTGACAACTCTAGCATCAGCAACACAGAAATGACTTGTTGATGTAGCTGAAAAGATGGTGTCAATTCAGTCCATTAGTCCTACATGTAATCTTTCTTCTGGACCTCCTTTAAAACTATCACAATCGATTTTAACGCAATAATTCAAGGAAAAAGGGAAACAAAACTAAAACCCCATCAAAGAAAAAAGTCAATTGACTTCCTAAATGACACGTGGCAATGTAGCCGAAGAAATATCATTCTAGGTTATTTTTGGAGAAATTTTTTCATACCCCAAAATCTTGTATATAGGTTGCCACACATTTAGTTTAGTCAAGATGTGTGTCAAGATGAGTTGAGTAAACCTTGTTCCAGTTCCTTATGTCTTAGTTGCTTGTGTACTTAACTCTATCTTAGTGCTCAGTTCACAAATTTCTCTTTTTGATACTGAGTTATTCTCCTTCAGAAGTCAGGCCGGGTAGAAATGATAGATGGGTCAGTAAGCAAGGGGGGACTCATCCTCTCATGAAAGGGACAAGAGCGCCTAGAGAAACTAGACTCTAAATATCCATCCTGCCTCAATCTAATCTGATTGCATTGACGAAAGAACAATGCTGACCCAGCCATGTGACAAATGGTGACTCCTTCATTGCATCCATTGTTGAGGTAGCGTGCTTGAAAGAGAATAAAAAAATGAGACTGTAGATTGAATATAATTGGAAATCTACTATGTCAAAAGCTCTAATTCAATTCAAATAGCTCAAGCAAAGGGGGACCAAATAAGTTGACTTGAATATTGGAAGACATTGGGCTTAAGATTAAGATAAGCAGGCATGGACAAGGCCTAAGAAAGAGAGACAACGAATTCATCAAACATGTTCATTAAAAATATCAAGATATAGAAACTAGGGCATCACAAGAATACACAAAATAGATATACAGTAAACAATTCCAATCAGGAGGATTAGTTTCAAGCATAGATCCTTTTTCCACAAAAAATGGAACTCAACAATCTCTTTTCTCACAATAAAGGGGACAGGGGTCTCCAAGGCATGCAAAATCCCATCCCTTCTCCCGTACTCATATCACGTCTTTGCTATATCTTTGTGGAATGAGATCAAGATCATACCTACCGTTTTTCCTGATCAATGAGCGTGAATCCTTAATTGACAGAATGGGAAGGACTCTCGAGTGCCTCCCCTTCCTAATCAAGGTATCAGGAGTGGAAGAGAATCCTAAGATTCTCTTATAGCAAAAGGATATTAGTCTCCTTAAGCTGAGAAGTATCCATAGAGGTTTAGTGCACTGAGGCTTTCTTCTCCTAATCTAATGGTTTTTCCGCAGTAGGAAGGAATGGCCATGGATATCTGTAGTCATTTCCATTATTAAACATCCACTCTCTGGATCCTATAAACTAGCATCATCCTACATATTTTCTACTAATCTCAGTGGGGTGGCCACCCCCTTTCCTAGTTGACCTCTAGAAAAGAAAAAGGAGTCAATTCGGCTCATCTGCAAAAAGTAGAGCATGTGTTTCTTTAATCTCCAACGCTCTATAATGGTAGTGTTAAGCAATCTATCAAGCGGGAGGGACCATATAGTTATGACAATTAATCCCTAAGATAGTCCCTAAAGGTGGATGCCAGTAGGTTCTCATCCTTTCATCATACACACAAGTTGCCTATCAGTCTGGAACAATGTCCAAGAGCTAGTCTAGTGGCATTTCCGTCAAGGAATTGCATCAAAAGCTTACTAGACTAAGAAATATCTACTCCCTCCTATGAGAATGGGGTTTAATCTAAACCTACTATAGAATTTCCAACAATCATGGCTTAGCTTCTCAGGCTTAATCTAGGTGGTTCCAATTAAGATTAGTTTATTAGTATATAAAGGGTCAATCCCACAATACAATGTGATTAAGATTTGAGTTCGAGCTGACTTGTTTGAACAGGTGTAATTTGGATACAAAACTAAAATTTTGTTGGTTGAAGGTTTTATAACACTAGAACAATAAAGAAAGATTACACTAGAACAAGAATTAAAAGTTACACAAGTAAAGAAAGAGTTATGCCAGAACAAATGAAAAGAGATATATTATAAGAATAATAAAAGAAAGATTATCTATGGGCATAATTAAATTGCAAGAAAGAAAGAGAGTGGTTGGAAAATAAGTGACTGGGATGGGGATAATTTCGATGATAAAAGATGGGTTTTACACCCACAACCTTTGTTAAATACTGATCGCTATTTTTTTAGAAAATGCCTTAATTAGATAAGGGCTTGCCAAGGTGTTCAAATGCACACATTTACAAAAGTTGAGCTTCCCGCAAACCTATTGATCTTGCGGCTAGTGGATCCTTGCTTAATATCCCAAAATAAATCCTTCTCTGATCATGTATGGAGTTCTATGCATTTTGTTTGGTATTTCAAGTCTTGGGTCTAAGGTCTCATCACGTAAGACTAACAATTAGTAAAAACAAGGGATCAATTCGTTTAAACTGGTGTTATATCAAACAAAACATTATCTAATAGTTATATTGTGGGAATCATCTCGACCAAGTAACTATCGTTATGGGGCTACTCCCCATGTCTGATATTAAAGAACTACTCATGATTCATGGAGATAAAAGATGGAACGAAGGAAGAAAGAAGAGGAGACATAGAATAGTGAAAATAAGAATCTAGAGGGACTCTGGTGTAATGCCAATCAAATGGGTTCTCTTCTTAAATCATGGTCCAATACACGAGAAGATCAAGAATAATATGAAAAATAATAGTTCTATGTAAGAACGGATATTAGATGTGTAAGAATAAAGTAAACAAGTGTTGAAAACTAGAATTCAAAGTACAAAATTTCAGATTCCTTCCCTTGTGGAGTCCCCCCTCCTTTTATAGCGGAAGGAGAGGTGGAAA
Organism: Alisma plantago-aquatica; assembly: GCA_963693085.1. Taxonomy (NCBI): domain Eukaryota; kingdom Viridiplantae; phylum Streptophyta; class Magnoliopsida; order Alismatales; family Alismataceae; genus Alisma; species Alisma plantago-aquatica. The sequence goes on along the minus strand of OY856413.1, from coordinate 627,027,230 downwards.
CCCTAAAGGGGAGAAAAGAGAATTGACTGGCACCTGCTGAGGAAAACTGCCTACAGACTATGAACCAGTCGGTTCACAATATGAGTTGTCTGGTTCAGATCTGTGGGTGCGCGGGCCCAGGGAAGCGAGTTAAAACCCTATAATTGGGGTGGATGCATTGTTTGACCAAGATTTGGTAACTAAGGAACACTAATCGGCTTCTTTGAGTTCTTGAATGCCCAGTTCAGACTTATTAGTCAACTAGTTCAGTTGCTAGAATGGTTGGTTCAGAAGGTGGATTGGAGTTGTTGAGTCGGTAGATCAACAATGTGGAAATACCAAATGGAACTCTAGAGTGTGACATTCTGCATGAGTGAACCAATCGATTCATGAATGAACCACTTGATTCAGGTATTGAAATGATCAGAAGTTTGTAATCGAAGTCCTTGCTCTTTTGATTTCCAACTAAGGAAGCAGGTCCTTGTTCTCTGAAGGTGAGGAATTGTGCATGAGGGTTGAGTATGCAAAGTAAGAGTAGAAAATGGTGAGAATACTGAATAAGGGGCCAAGAGCAGGTAATTTAATTTGCAGCTATTTCTAGAAATTTGGTCAAAGTGAGATAAAATCCTAGAAAAAATCCTTAAAATAGGAAATTGTAAAGGGATGAATATACGTTATCAAAATACCCTAGTCTTGAGTGTTTGCTTGCCCTCCAGCAAGAAAGAATCACAAATTATTCCAATTTGAACTAACAATGTATCCTTCCTCACCCTAATAGATTTATTTTATTCTTTACCTCCTTTCTTGGCCAAGCGACCCAATCTCCTAGTATCACAGAACAAAAAATTCCAAATTCCCTATCAAAACATATTTTGCAGCTTATTTCTATCTCAAGACTTTGTAAAGAAAACATGATTTATCTCCCTTTTACTTTGACACTTTCATCTTTATTTGTAAGTTTTGCACATGAACATGGATGAACGAGGTATGGAAGAAGATGATCACTCCTCTATTCATATTGGGATCTTTTTATTCATGTACTGTAGTTACATTGACTGCATTTTTTAGTGTGAACTTTGACATCTTTTCACGGTACACCCCTACAAGGGATACAGAAGAATGGTGAGAAGGAGATGATTATGCCACCCTGGACTTGGGGTTTCGCATAATGTGGTTTTGATTTGTGACGTGAAGGGTGGAAGGAGGCTGGTCACGTGATTCTCACTTTTTTTTAGGAAGTGTCATTGTATTGGTTCGATTCTTCCTGTCATCACATAATACAAAATATACGATAAGTTACTCAATAGTTTAAAATAAAAAAGATTTGTGTTTGATTCTTATCAATACAATAAGGCTTGTCATCATTTCTAAGCAGCAATGCTAGTTGGGGGCCTACGCGGCTTGGTGGCTTCTAATCATGGTAATTTGTAAGAAGATTTGCAAGAAAGATTTATTGCATTCCAGGGGTACAATGATATAAAATCAATTCATCTAGTCGGCTAGATAAGGGCCATTTCACATAATTAAGAAACAAAAACAAATATTTTTTTTAGAAAGAAAACTACATGCAAGCAAATAAAATGACATAAAGAAATATGCTAGAAAAAGAAGATAGGGGTGTAATTGGTACATACCACCCACCTCCACCCCAGACCTAGAATTTTATTCGTCAAGAGAAAATCCCAAACTCAATATGGAGGGAAGAAAACCACCGTGGAGATTGTTGGATCTAGGGCTCTAGAGGGGGGATGAATAGAGCTTCAAAAATTCTCACAATATAGATTATACCTTCAAATTATATCAATAAAAACCAATAGCTTAAGTGAAATTTGAATTCCTAACTAACAAGCATAGCAAGGATGAGAGAAAATTAAGGCAAGCACTTGACAAGGTCGTTTAGAGTGGTTCCACTCTCCAAACTAGGAGAGAGTCAGTCCACTACCTAGAAAGGACAACCTCTAGGACTTTGCAAGTACTTTTCTCTATATATTCACCAATAAGAGTTACAACACAAGACCACCAAAGGACTTACCCATCCAAACACAAAGTCTTCCACCTTACCAAGGACTTACCCAATTTGTAAGAGTCTTCCGCCTTCTTCCAAGGACTTACCTATTCTTACACAAGTCTTCAACCTTCAACGGTTTACTCACTTTTCTTGGATCTTCAACCTTTGCCTTCTCCTTCACTTGGAGAAGATCTTCTCCTCTTCTTCAACTTTGAAGAAGAAGAACAACAACTACACCTTCACTCAGAGTAGCGTGCTTCCCCTTTGCTTCATGGAGGAAAGGGGTAGGGGAGATGGAATGGAATGAGAGCTTTACAAGAACAAGGAAGTAGCTCTCTTACAACTGGCATATCTCAATCATAATCACTAAATGAAGTGTAAACTAGAGAGAGAAAGGGGTTCAATGAGTTGAAACACACTCAACTATAGCAAGGACTTAGAATAGAATGAATGAGCAAACTTGGAATGAACTCCAAGGGGTCCTATTTATAGCTGGGGGTGTTCTGTTGAGTGTGGGATCACTTAAGGTCAAAATAAAGCCATTTTCCAAGTTGCGACACATCTATTCTCACCCAAAACAACTCACCAATGGTTATAATCACTTTTTCTACATTTTATGCACAATACATTCGATCGAGTTTCAATAAAGGTAACTCTACCAATCCACTAAATGAAAAAGCCAATTTTCAAACCATTAGTCAAGTTTGTTCTGGGAAACTTGACCAATGAGCTAAAATTAGTTTTTCGTAGTGAGTCAGTTGGTCGAGTTCTATGAGTGTGCAACTTGGCCGATGGGTCATCTGTAGAAAATCCATCACTAGATCGGTCGAGTTTCCAACTCGACCGATAAATAGCCTGTGACAAATTTTCTAAATTGACATTTTAGTGATTAAACCTTAGAATTAAGAGTCCTTGATTTTTTCTCATCTTAGTTACAAGCCATATCATCAATACAAGTGATTACAAAAATCATATAAGGTCATTTGGAGTGTTTTCCAAAAACGCACACTTGCATTGCTTTTGACTTGAACTTGAACAAGCTAGGGCTTGTATAATTTGATCCTTTTTATGTACCTAAAACCTAAAATCAATCTTAAACAAACATATTAGATACATAGGAATGGAATGGTTAAGTCATTATCAAAATATGGGCAATGTATAACTCTCAAGTCAACATTCTCCCCCTTTTTGACAATAACAAACCATTCCTCAATCATATTGAAAAGGATATTGAAGTTATACCTTTACCTTGTGAGTTTCAAGGGGATTCAAGATTTGAACAATGTGAATTGCTCCCCCTCAATCTATTCTTACTCTAACCTGCATAGTTAGTCTATCTACACAAAGCAACATGACATATATACTATATGGTCCTTTAGCAAGCCACATTATAAAGCATATAATGAATAAAAAAATGATCACATAAGCAATAAAATCAATATGGTTGAGCTTCAAAACATTGAACTTCTCTCCCCCTTTTGACATTATCAAAAAGGAAGGGGGGAAGAACAACATAAACAAGTCTTCTCCAAGCACAACCAAGCATGTATGCACAATATCCAATCTCAAATCATACACCAAAATAGAGATGAGAGAAACAAACAATCTAAGTCATAATCAAAATATGGTAAACATGGAACCAACTCATGAGATACAGTAAATCAAAGAGTAAGTGTGAAAAGGATTAAGATTTCAACCCAAAAAGAAAGTTCTCAGAAAAACTACTGCAAGTCAAAACGATGAAAGCTAGATGATAAAATAGTACAACTCAAAACATGTGCCCAGATGTTTGTAATACAAAATAGCCTAGAAAGACAGATATGATTAGCATCTAGACTAAATAATAGAAAAACTAAACATCTAGGTCATCTATGTCTACATCATCCACAATATCATCAGCATCAGAGACCTCAGGCTCGTAGTCGTCATCTCCGTCTGAAGGTGCAACAACATCACCTTCATCACCAGAGTCACCAACAAAGCCATCAGAGCCATCATCAGAAGCATCACCATCATTCTCATCAGATTCCTCATCAACAACCTCCTCATCATCCTGGTTTGACATCTCTTCATTAGTAGAGGGACCAAAACCACGATCGTGCCAATGTGCATTCTGCTCATCCCAAGACATACTAACAACATGGAGCTCATTGTCCTAAGGGACGAAAGGAGCAGAACTACCAAGGCTAGCATGCAGAGTGGCAAAGGGGCCAGCTATTAGAGGGAACACACCAGGGTCAGATCCATCGGCAGTAGAGGGTGTAGCAGCGGAAGGTGTAGGTGGAGGGGCAGGGTAAAAGTGGTTATATGCAAAGGATACATAGTCACCTCCTGGGTAGGGCTGGTAGGCAGGGTAGGGGTGTGCACATGACATGTTCATGTTGGAGATGATGGAACAAATGTCCTGATGCAGGTGCTCCTGAACCTGAAGGTTGTATGCCTATGATGCATCATGCAACCCATAACAGTTTCATTAGATACATGGAATGAGGCACGGGCAAGTTGGGTAGGCTGAGGTGGTGGAGGTGCTCGGGTAGAGGCACTAGGTGTGGTGGAGAAAAGGATGGGCACAGACTTTTGAAGAGTGGTCTCACTTATGCAAACTCCTTTTCAGGCATGTTTGTAGTTAAGGTCATGAAAAAGAGATTTGCTAGTGGCAAGCTAGAACAGACCACAAATTAGGGCTGGGTAGGATGGGTGGGTGCCACATGTGTTATTTCCTGGGTCGAAGCAAGTCATTTGATGGAGAACATATCATACAGTACACATGATTACCGCAGTGTTTTCTACAATCTCAATCTGATTCTTCTTTGGGTGAATATTGCAGTTAACGACTAGGGTAAGGATGCATCCCTTAAGGTCTAAGGCAGATCAGAGAAAGGTGCACATCCTCCTATATGGGAATTGAGGCTTCTTCAAGAACTTATGAATATCAAGGAGAGTAAGATCATATTGCTTGTAGAAGGCCTCAGGCTCAACTAAGTCAAAGTACTCTGGATAGTCCTTACGCCAGGTGTCAGTCAGTTTGATACCCCAAAAGAAGATGTTCAAGGTATCCTCAGAGACTTGAAATTTCTTCCCAGATATCATAGATGTGAGGACTACTTGAGTATTAGGTGGGGGTACGAGGGTGTCGTCATTCCAATGCAAATTTGTGCAGAATTTGTGAATGGCTTTGGTGCTTGTGATGGAGTTGTCATAGCACACACGTTCAACACCCAAGGCAGAGAGATGATGATCATAAAGAAACTCCTCTACTTGATTTATGACCTCTTGTATTCATGATCTAGACTTAAATAGGGCACAAAAAGGGAAAGGGTTCCTACGAAGGAGCTCCTTATACCTATTAAGAGTCTCATTTGAGACGAAGAAAGTATAATCAAATGGAATCAAGCGTGAGTTGGATGAAGATGAAGGTGCATGAGTAGGGCGACCCTCTTCCTCCTATTGGATGCCATGGAGATGAAAAGGAGAGAGAGGAGAGAGCAAAATCTAAGGAAACACCACCAAAACTCGTCCATAGACCTAGGTTAGCAAGGGGGAAGGTCAAGGGAGGTCGATCTAGGTCGAACTAGGGCTAGGGAGAGGAAGGTAGGGGCTAGGGTTGCAAGCTTAGGGGAGCTGGAGGTTGGATCGATTGACTTTTCTCTAGTTGAGAGGGAGAATAGTCATCCAAACTCATCTTAAGTTTGGTCCAGCCTGATCATCAATCAAGTTCTATGAGTCAGAAACTCAACCAACGGGCTCTTTTAAAAAAGCTTTCCACCTCTGATTGGTCGAGTTGGCAACCCAACTGATGGTCACCCCTGACCTAAAAATAGAAATCCTATTTCTAGCCATTAGAGTGCTAATTAGATTTACTTTTCAAGTCCTTTATGTATTTTGAACATACTTAGACTCATATTACTCATCATTGGGTAATATTTTGCGATAAAACATGTGATTGCAAAAATACCCAAAAACAAGAGAAAACATGACAAAATGAACATGAAAAACTGAATTTTAGCATATTAGCAAGTAATTGTGATCAAAACATAGGCAAATCATATATGATAGATGACAACTAGCTATAAGGAATATCTAATTCATTCAAAGTAGTTATGATCAGTCTAGATCTAATAAAGTTAAATTGCTCTCTAGCTAGAGGTTTAGTGAAAATGTCCGCCAACTGATTTTCCACGTCCACATGTGTGATATGCATATCCTTCTTGACAACATGATCATGGAGAAAATGATGGCGAACATCTATATGCTTAGCTCTACTATGTAAGATTGGATTATATGACAAGTTAATTACACTAGTACTATCACAATAGATAGGATAAGAATAAAAATGAATGTTAAAGTCTTGGAGCATTTGATTCATCCATAGGACCTGGGCACAACAACTCCCAACTATAATATATTCGATCTCGGTGGTTGATAATGCCATTGTGCTCTGTTTCTTGGAAAACTAAGACACCAAGCATGGTCCTAGGAGAAAGCAAGTGCCACTTGTGCACTTTCTATCAATCAAGCACCCTGCATAATCTGCATCACTATAATCAATAAGAGTAAAGTCCCTTGACTTGGAATACCATAGTCCAAAATTTTGGGTTTTGTCTAAGTACCTTAAATTCCTCTTAGAAGCTATTAGATGTGATTTCTTAGGGTTTGATTGAAAGCGATAATACAAGCCAACACTAAACATTATATCAGGTCTAGAGGTAGTTAAGTAAAGTAAACTTTCGATCATACCTCTATAAAGCTTCTCATCTACCTTATCACCTTATTCATCTTGTCAAGTTTGGCGGTGTTTGACATAGGTGTGTCCATCGGCTTGGTGTTCTCCATCCCAAAGTGCTTGAGTAACTCACTTGTATGCTTGCCTTGGTTGCTGAAGTTCCCATCTTTTGTTTGCTTGATATGAAAACCGAGGAAGAATGTGAGATCACCCATCATACTCATCTCAAATTCACTATGCATAAGATCACTAAATTCTTTGCAAAGATCAAGGTTAGTTCTACCAAAAATGATATGATCAACATATATTTGAATGATAAAAAAATAGTTAGAAGTGTGCTTTAGAAATAAGGTAGAATCCACTTTGCCCGTGATATACCCATGATCTAACAAAAAGTTCTTTAATTTATCATACCAAGCTCTAGGTGCATGTTTGAGTCCATAGAGAGATTTTTGCAACAAATAAACATGGTTAGGTAAACTATCATGTTCAAAGCCCGAGGGTTGTGCAACATACACTTCCTCCTCAATTGTACATTCAAAAATGAACTTTTAACATCCATTTGATAAAGAAGAAAGTTTTTATAACTAGAAAAGGCAAGTAACATGTGAACGGACTCAAGTCTAGCTACAAGTGCATTTGTTTCATCAAAATATATATCCTCCTGTTGATTGTATCCTTGAGCCACTAACCTTGTTTTGTTCCTTACCACTTTGCCACTTTCATCAAGCTTGTTGCGGTAGACCCACTTGGTGCCGATGATCTTTCTATCACTTGATCTCGGCACTAGGGTCCATACTTTGTTCTTTTCAAATTGCTCCAACTCTTCTTGCATAGCTAGGATCCACTCATCATCCCCAAGAGCTTCCTTGATGTTCTTTGGCTCGAGTTGTGAGATGAAGGCGTTGTGGCTTGTTCTTTATTGAATGCAGCCTGTGTCTTCATTCTTTCAAATGGATCACCTAAAATCATCTCTTTTGGATGGTTCTTTGCAAACCAGGGAGTTTGATCCTTCTTTTCTTCATCTTTCTCTTCTTCTTGAGTGATCGCCTCTTTTACCTTTTGGGTGATGTTGAGCTCTTTTAGAATAGGAATTACTTTACTTGTGACATCATCATTTGGAACAACATCTTTGGGAATAGGGGGGTTAGTCTCAATAAAATTAATATTTATGGATTATTCTACTTTAGCAAGATCAACATTAAATACTCTATAAGCCTTGCTAATAGTGAAATAGCCAAGAAAGAAAGCCTTGTAAGATTTTGGATCAAACTTGTCAAGAGAATCTTTCATATTCAAAACAAAATAAGGACATCTAAAAACATGGAAGTACACGATAGAAGGCTTCCTATCATGCCATAGCTCATAGGGGGTTTTCTTCAAAGAAGGATGTGTAAAAACCCAGTTTTGCATAAAACATAAGGTACTGACAGCTTCAACCCAAAACCTATTTGGAGTATCATACTCTAGAAGAATGGTCCTAGCCATATCCTATCGTGACCTATTCTTCCTCTCTACAACCCCATTTTATTGAGGTGTTCGAGGTGAAGATAAGTTATGTGCATAACCAGATTCTTGATAAAAATATCATTTTCAAATTCTCCCCCATGATCACTACGGATGGAAACGATGCAGCAAGATGCTTCACTCTCAACTCATTTACAAAATCTTGAGAAAACATCAAGTGTGTCACTCTTGGAAATGAGAAAGAAGGTCCAAGTATATCTAGAGAAATCATCGACAATAACAAGGCAATACTTGGAACCACGAAGCGATTGAGTTCTCATTGGTCCAAATAGATCAATGTGAAGAAGTTGACGAACTCTCTTAGTACTAAGGACTTCTTTGGATTTGAAGGAGGACTTGGTTTGCTTTCTTTGGGTACAAGGTTGGCATTCCTCATCCTTTTTAAAATTCAATTTGGGAAGTCCCTTGACCAAGTCCTTTTTGCTCAACTTCTTCAACTGATGCATATTTACATGACGAAGCCAATGATGCCAAAGAGAAATATCATTCGAATTGACTACTTGACATCTACCAACAATAGGTTTTATAGAGTCAACAACAATAACATAAAGATTACCACTTCTAGTTCCCTAATATATAACTTGGTAGGTGAGGGAATCTAGAATCAAACATTCAAAGGAAGTAAATAACATAAGGTAATCATTGTCACATAATCGACTAACACTAATTAAATTGTGATGTAGACCATCCACAAAGAGAACATTCTTGATACACAAGGATTCACCTACATCACTCTCACCTTTTACTTTACCTTTCTTATTGTCCCTAAAGGTGACCGAGCCTCCTTTCCTTTTTGTGAAGTTGTTAAAATGTCTTATATCACCTATCATATGCTTAGTGCAACTACTATCAACAATCCATATTCCTTTTTCCTGCAAGAAGGGAGCATGTCAGTTCCCAACTCAAACTTTGGGATCTGAAGTTAGCTTGGGGACCCATTTCATCTTTTGGTTGGTACCCTTAGGATTGTAAGGACAATAAATAGAGTACTGATCATCACACTTGCAATAAGAACAAACCATAGGATTCTTAGTGCCTGAAGACTCTCCTACAAAGAAGGAGGTCTCCTTGCTCCTTTTCTTACCATTGGCTTTGCTCTTACCCTTTGGAGCTTCCCTGACAAATCCCAAACCACAAGTATCATTTTGTTTGGTAGAATGGTCAAGGATTTCATTAAGGGAGTTTTTCCCTTTGAGGAATTTCTCACTTACCTCACTTACCTCACTAATTTCTTCACTAGTAGAGGTCATGAGAGCAAGGTGGCACTCTCCATCTTCTTGAGAGCCTGAGCTACTTGAGGATGAAGCTTCCCAAGCTACATGAGCTGCATTCTTATGTATCTTCTCCTTATTGTCCTTCCTCTTGTACTTGCTCTCCTTCTTCTACTCCTCTTCTTTCTTTGAGATGCCCTTGTGATGTGACTTTCTTGACTTGGGACATTCACTCTTGTAATGCCCCTTTTGTCCACACTTATAGCACCTAGGAGTAGAGGAGGAGGAGGCCTGCTTTCCCTTGAAGTGTTTGCCCTTGATGTAGTTGGCTTCATTCTCACTTGGGCCATCATCTTCACTAGAGGAGGAAGAAGAAGTCCGGCAAGCAAGTTGTTATTAAAGGATGACCACATCCACTTGTGCTTTAAAAGCACTATCTTTGATCTTCTTGGCTTCCTTCTCTTCTTGCTTGGCTTCTTCTTCTTTCTTGTCAAGCCTTGGCTCATGGACTTGGAGGTTGCCAATGAGCTCTTCAGTTGGGATGTCACCAAGGCTCCTCACTTCTTCAATGGAGGTGACTTTTGACTCCCATCTCTTTGGTATAGGCCTCAAGATCATGGAGTTGATTACACCTCTATCCAAAGTGTTGCCCAAAGCAACCAACCATTGCTAATGACATTGAGTCTTGAGTACATCTCTGCAATCCCTTCTTTCTGGCCCATCTTGAAGTTCTCTAGAATGCTATTCAACATGTAGATCTTGGCCTCCTTGACTTGCTTTGTGCCCTCATAAGTGATGCAAAATTTGTCCCAAATCTCATTTGCAGTGTCCCAAGATGAGATCCAGTTGAACTCTGTTGGTGTAAGGGCTGCATAGAGAATGGTTATGGATTTGGCATTAAGTTGGGCTTCTTTGAGTGCAACTTCTCTTCATGTTGCAACAGCTCTGGTTGCCTCCTTGTATGGTGTGATCATCACCTTCCACATGTCAAAGTTCATGCCTTGAATGTAGAATTGCATGCACCTCTTCTAATAGAGGAAGTTTGTTCCATCAAAGACAGAAGGACGCATGGAGAAGCCTCCCTCTAGGTTGAGAGAACCAAGTAGATTGTCACCCATCTTCTCGTCTCGTGGGAGATTGTTGGAGAAGATCCTTGGACCTGATACCACTTGTTGTATCTAGGTCTCTAGAGGGGGATGGGGGTGAATAGAGCTTCCAAAATTCTCACAAGATAGATTAGACCTTCAAATCATATCAATCAAAACCAATATATTAAGTGCAATTTGGATTCCTAACTAACAAGCATAACAAGGATGAGAGAAAATGAAGGCAAGCACTTCACAAGGTTGTTTAGAGTGGTTCCACTCTCCAAACTAAGAGAGAGTCAGTCCACTGTCTAGAGAGGTCAACCTCTAGGACTTTGTAAGTACTTTTCTCTATATACTCACCAATAAGAGTTACAATACAAGACGACCAAAGGACTTACCCATCCAAACACAAAGAGTCTTCCACCTTACCAGGGACTTACCCACTTTGCAAGAGTCTTCTACCTTCTTCCAAGATTTTACCTATTCTTGCACAAGTCTCCAACCTTCAAGGGTTTACCCACTCTTCTTGGATCTTTAGCCTTTGCCTTCTCCTTCACTTAGAGAAGATCTTCGCCTCTTCTTCAACTTTGAAGAAGAGGAACAACAACTCACCTTCACTCGGAGTAGCTTGATCCACCTTTGCTTCATGGAGGAAAGGGGTAGGGAAGATGGAATTGAATGAGAGCTTTACAAGCACAAGGAAGTCGATCTCTTATAACTGGCCTATCTCACTCATAATAACGAAACGAAGTGTAAACTATAGAGAGAAAGGTGCTCAAGGAGTTGCAACACACTCAACTATAGCAAGGACTTAGAATAACATGAATGAGAAAACTTGGAATGAACTCCAAGGGACCCAATTTATATCTGGGGGTGTTCCCTTGAGTGTGGGATCACTTAAGGTCGAAATATAGCCATTTTCCAAGTTGCAACACATCTATTCTCACCCAAAACAACTCACCAACGGTTATAATCACATTTTCTGCATTTTCCATACAGTACATTCAGTCGAGTTTCAATAGAGGTAACTCGACCGATCCACTAAATGACAAAGCAAATTTTCAAACTATCGGTCAAGTTTGTTCTGGGAAACTCGATCGATGAGCTAAAATTAGTTTTTCTCAGTGAGTCGGGCGGTCGAGTTTTGCGAGTGTGCAACTCACCGATGGATCATCTTCAGAAAATCCATCACTGGATCGGTCAAGTTTCCAACTCGACCGATAAACTACCTGTGACAAATTTTCTAAATTGACATTTTAGTGATTAAACCTTGGAATTAAGTGTCCCTGATTTTTTCTCATCTTAGTTACAAGTCATATCATCAATACAAGTGATTACAAAAATCATCTAAGGTCATTTGGAGTGTTTTCTAAAAACACACACTTGCATTGCTTTTACCATGAACTTGAACAAGCTAAGGCTTGTATAATTTGATCCTTTTTATGCACCTAAAACCTAAAATCAATCTTGAACAAACATATTAGATACATAGGAATGGAATGGTTAAGTCATTATAAAAATATGGGCAATGTATAACTCTCAAGTTAACAGAGGTGAATATCAAGGTGGTGGAGGGCATAAGGAAGCATGTTGTAGCAATAGTTCCCCCAATATGAGAGTTGGGGTCAAGGTAAGCCTGATGGGCCCCATACTCCTCATATAAAGGTCGAATGGGAGCATAATGGATGCAGTCAACGTACCACAACTCATGAGTACACTACATCAAGTAGAGGTGATTGAGATGATGCCCTTGAGATTGCTACTCGTGCTAAATCTGGTCCACATGCTCATGAATATCATAGAAGCCATAGGGTGTTGGGAAATATTGCATCAAATAGGAAGCAAAAACAAAAATTTTACTGACATATTTCACATTAACCAACAAATCACATCAATAACTATGCAATGGAAAGGATGGTTTCACAAAGATATACTTAACCCTAGAGCAAGTCTAGCGACAATCCTCATCTATGTAGATGGGAACTCTATCTTGGATGGTGTCTGTGCAACTCTTGGTTGCACTAGGAGTCATCTGACTACTCCTCCACAAACAACAGACTCAGACAACTACTATAGTGGCTCCTTTGATCTCGCAACAGACTACGAGTTGATATTGCCCTCCTAGCAGCATCCAAGGGACTCCTGCCTCTAAAGTAGTCCACATTGACCAAACAGAACTCTTGTCGTCCTGCTAGAATGGACAGGAAGGATTTGTCCCTCTCGTTGGTGTACTAGTCTCCAACCTGCTCTCCCACAACAATGATCCTCAATTGTTTCTCTCTTGTATCTACCCCTCCCTAGTCGGGTAGGACATGCTTGGGCTCTCTTGGTTACCACAACAAGTGAGAACAACCATTTTCATAGCAATTGATTCTCAATTGTTTGTGTTGTACTCTGGAAAGCCCCCAATACCCCTCTATTCATAGTAGAAGACAGGGTCAAGGTTCCCAGTCTGTGCAGGAGTGGAAGAGACTGAAATGTCTTGAATTTTTGCAACCTCTGACATCCAAGACAGTCGTTTGGAACACCCAAACAGTCTTCTAGTGCATGAGATGGTCGCCTCATACTGTGAAACTATCATCTCACAGTTTCCCAATCGCACACAAATTTGGCAATTCAATTCCAATTAATATCACATAATAATTCCTTACACCACAAGTAATGTGCAATCGAAATAAGTTTGGGAAACATCCAGAACCTTCGTTATGCCCAACTGAGCCATATCACTGATGTGATATGCTCATCTCACTCACCTAGATGCCCATCTGGTGAGTCAAGCCAAGCCGATGGGTTCCAGCTTGAACCGATCGGTTCATAAGACATAAGGCATAACTAAGACAATTCGATTTTGAACTAGCCTAATGCCCCAAACGTACGTGTCAACTCTTGATCTGGTCATTTGGTACTCCAAATGGTTGTATCACTCTATGAAATGGTCATCTAGCAGTACAAATAACACATTCAACTGATTTGTTGCATGGATTGAGTACCTAAACACTTTGGTAATCAATTCAATTGTTATTCAAGATCAAACTCCTCTTCTAGATGAGTTCTTATGTGTGTGACCATATAGGTCCCATATCATGTTGGCAATGAATGTCCATAACAACTTATGACATCACAAGCAAAGAGTGGTGCCTCGTCGAACATCAGTGCTACCCAAGTGAATGAAAAGTTGGGGAGAAACTTCAACCTACAATCTGTGTATGGTGTTATAGTGTTTGTATAGTTCCTTTGTCACTTATATCCAGATTGAACTAGAGGCATAGAGAAGTCATCCTCATTATTATTCAATCTTGTTTCTTGAGCTAGAGTAGACTCCATGAGATATATGTAAGCTCAATATCACATATTGTCTCACATGCGCATGACCATACTTTTCTTAGTCTCACTAATCAAGAGGCCTTGGATATCATACTCATGTAGGAGGGACAAATCACATGTCTATTGCTCACAATCATTCCCCACATGTCAAAGTCACCCAATCATCACCGTTATAACAACCCATGTTTCAGGTTCGCGTTTGATGATGTCAAAGTGTATCCAACGACATGTGATGAGTGCAGTGATTTCATGTCTAAGAACCACAACCACCACCATCACTGTGAGAGATGAATATGACTTGCATGATGATGGCTTCCATGTCTCAGTATCATGGTGGGTCTGTCTGATACACTGTTCCCTAACATGTATATGTGTGCTTGGTTTGATATAGCCATACCATGACAAATGAGATTCTGTCATCAACCAACTCACACTCTGATCTTATGTGCTATTGTTGTCTATCAACCTTCCACAACAACAACCGATCAGGGACATAATGAGAATGTATATATGTACTCTTAAAATCCATATGATCTCATTTCTTCCAAGTCTAATACTTGAAGACATACGTCATTGAGTAATATCATTGACATTTATAATGTTCCATCATTATCTCATAACTGAATGACACATAATTATCTGGAAGCTTGCCTTTATGCTAAATCAAATCATTTACATGTTATGCCATCACAATCATCATATGATTCACTCTCTAAGCATACATACCAACATACTCCCACTTGCACTTAGAGTCAATCACCCACAGATTTCATCCCGAGTGATCTAACATGAACATCATGCTTTTGTTGTGCAAGTGCTTTTATATCGGGTTTAGAAATGTTTTCTTTAAGTCGGTATTTTGCAATTTTCATATTTCTTCGTTGAATGACTACTCGTATGATACAAAAGTGTCGTAGTATACTATCTCAGTTTCCCAGCCTAACCAGTAGCTCCATTGTTGTCATCAATATTTTTACTACATTATCAATGGTTGGAACCTCTCAAGTTCACCCATATAAACTTCTTGATCCATACGATATCCTCTGCTATTCTTATAAAACATAGATACTTGACTTCTTTTGTAGATTTGAACAACTATCATTAGCTCGGAATCCTGTCTAGCTTACAATTCTCATTTTAGTGTCAAAACACTATTTTTATTGCAATTATTTTGTCAATTTGGAAGCTTGCATGGATGTAACCCTTTAAATCTAACTCTTCCTAATTACCATAACCAAGGAACCAATCCTTTGAGTGCTTCATAGTCACCTAAGGATGTTCTTATGGTAGTTTAGTGACTCTCAGTGGTATCTGCCATATACCTCCTTGTCATGTATAATACATACAAGATTGCTAGGCATGTATATATATGTCTTCTCATCATATCAAATACATATGAGATGACTGGATATCCTCTTTTCATGTTCATTACATACGAGATAATGAAATAAGTACATAACATTGCATTCAAGACAGATCCAATTGTGAATGCATATGACATCCATCCATGTTTTCATATTCTTCATAAGAATTGGGATACTAGGCTCCTGAGAGACTAACTCCATGGAACACATACATGATTTCTCACATTGAGTCTTGAATTCTGAATCCTACACCATCTTACCA
Organism: Alisma plantago-aquatica; assembly: GCA_963693085.1. NCBI lineage: Eukaryota > Viridiplantae > Streptophyta > Magnoliopsida > Alismatales > Alismataceae > Alisma > Alisma plantago-aquatica. The sequence continues at coordinate 627,011,744 of OY856413.1, read as the reverse complement.
ATGTATGTGCTCTTACTTAGGTCATGAAGCTTTCCACATCTATCCCTATAGACTTCAATCCCTATCATATAGGATGCTTCGCCTAAACCCTTCATATAGAAGATACTTTCCTTGCCAGGTTTTAACATATGTAGGATAAGGACGTTATTCCCCGTCATTATGTGGAATATTAATATGCTCCCACTAAATCTATTGTAACCACAAATTCCATATTCATTCTGACACAAGTCAAACCCTTTGACTGTCTTGTCAAATAGAAGATTCTAGCTATGAGATGCTTGCTTCAATCCTTAAATTGACCTTTGTCGCTTATAGACTTTATTTTCTTTCTTGGATTCATAAAACCATTAGGTTGTGTTACATACACATCCTCTTAATTATTCCATTTAAGGAATGTGATTTTAACATCCATATGCAAAATCTCACATTCATACTAAGCAACAAAAACAAGCATGATCCAGATGGATTTAACCATGGTAACTGGTGAAATGACTTCATCATGTTCAACACTTTGAAATAGTTTGAAGCTCTTTGCAACCAATTTACCTTTCCATGTTGGTCTTCTTACAAAAACCCAAATGCACCCTATGGGTTTACCCCTTTATGTGGATCCACCAAGGTCATACTTGTTGATTATTATATGGAGTCCATCATTGATCTTGTGGCCTGAAGCCATTTCTCAAATTTTTGTCCCTCAATAGTTTCTAGGTAGGTTTTTGACTCATCTCTATGATCAACTCACCACCTTTTTTAGTTATAAGATATCATAATCTTTCAAACTTAAGGCATGTTCTACTAGAACTATGAGTTCTATGTTCACACAAGGAACTTGAGATTCCATAACAACTTGTGATTCTCCTTGATCCTATTGTACCTCTTTAGGTTCTATGTTTTTTGTTTGTCTCAAAAATTTCGAGTTCTACTTTTACTCCCACTGATTCCCTTAGAACTAATTTCCATTTTAGGAATTCAACCATCCTTGCAACAAATACTTTGTTGTCGGGTTGGAATATAAGTATTATTCAACAAGATAACATTCATGTGATTTGTGGATAAAGACTTTTAAGGAACTATTTTCGTATACAAGATTTCAATCCTAATCATCATAAAAGACATATTGGGAAACTTCCCATGCCATATCTCATATGGTGTCTTTGAACCAATTTACACGGTACTTTGTTTTAGTGTAAAACATGTGCCAAAAAAGAAATTGTAAGATCGCATAGATTTTATTGATAATCTCACCATGACTTAACAGGGCATGATTCCTTCTTTTTGATACACTCTAATGATACATTATCATTGTGTTTCAAGTGCAGTTCATCATAATACACTATCATGATCTCCCAGACAGTCTTGAATCTCTTGGTTAATATATTTCAACATTGATCTCATCAATGTATCTTAATACTTTACCAAGTGAGTTACATACTTCATTCATAATCTTCTTGAACACTATAAGAGATTCATACTTGTATTTCATTAATTACACATATCTACTGATCGCATCAGTAAAAATAATGAGGTACTTGTAACTACCTTCAGAATTCTTTCCAAAAGGTCTATGTACATCAGTTTGTACTAGTCCTAATGGAATAGTCAATCTCCCACTACATCTAGTGAAGATGATTTTGTCATATTTCACAACAAATAAGACATGCATGCCACTATTGATTCAATAACCCAAAGAGTCTAGATAACCATCATATGGATTATAGAAATGTGTTTCTCATTTTGCGCTTTAAATGACAATGCTATAGGCATTCAATGTTTGAGTCATCAAGTCACATATTTGTCTTTAGAACTATCAAGTATAGTTTGTGAGACATAGGGCATTTCCATAAAAGATCACATGTTTTAAAATGAAACATAATGTTCTTGTCATACAGGACACATGATGTTTTAATCAATGATAAGTGCATAATAGCAATTCACTAATTGTATTATGTGCCCATGAATGACAACTCCCAACTATAAAGGAAGAAACCCTTGCTCCTCATATTCTAGCTTACTTCTTCTTAGATCCTAAAGTATAGATATCTATCTTCGTTGTGAGATCCTCTATGATGAGGATAATTCCTTTCTAATGTCTAGATAAGTGACAATAGTGGCACTTTATTTTCTTTATCCTTTATAAGGACATATTCCTTTTACATTTACCATTCTACATAACTTGAGTGTAGAAGAGTTGGACTTAAGCTCAGCCTCCACACACTTCTTCACCTTGCCTTTTCCCTAGGACTCACTTCCACTGATCATCATCGTGGATTTGTCCTTCTTCTTCCTTGCTTTGGCATCAACATGCCAGGCATGTGATAAACCGACTATATGATTCATGCAATGCTTGCATAATCATGTTCATGGTCAACTCTTGACCTAAGAGAAATTCCAGTCATTCCACATGTCCAATCATATTGAGCACACGGGGTTCTACTAGACCTCCCTTTGTCAGTTTGCACTTAATTAGTGCTTTGGAGATATTATACCTTCTTTGCTTTACATGATTCTTAAGATGTGTTACCATCTCGAGAATGTGCATGTTTTCATGTTGTTCATGCAACTTATAGTTCATACAATTGAGCATTAGGTATTCAAATGTCTATGGTATCAATAACATGCTTCCAATGCACATCCTTTTAGCCTTAGGCGCATTTGAAGTAGGTTCCTCTGGTATTGGTCTATCAAGGACATAGAGCTTTCGCTCATTGATGAGAACATTTCTCACAATCCTCAACCAATTGTGGAACTTTATCCCATTTTGTCCTTCTTAAAGACCAATCACAATTTGAACTTGTTTGTTTTTGACATTTGATTCTCAAAGAAATATTATAACCTTTTTTAAAACATTTATTATTTGGTTTGATTTGATAATTTTGGAAATATTATTTAGGTCTTTAACTATTATGCTCCAACTATTTTATTCGAATTGGTAGCCCTCAGTATCCATTTATAATATTGTAGCGTACACTATTCTAGTGGGTCAAATCCAAGATAATTCAGCTGTGGCCCGATCAACACCACAAACATAGTCAGCCATTAAGGTAGGAAACTCTTGCCAATTGCATCGTATGCAATTCTGAATAGATGATATGTGCAACCCCTTACCATAATAATTTGCATGCTTCTGGGCCCAGACGCTCTGAGAATCACCAATCAAGCCTGACCTAAAAGCCAACACGATAGTAATGTACCCCATGGAGGCAGAACCTACATTATTACCATCACACTTCCACGAGATAGACGACGCACCCCATGAAGGCAGGACTTATGCTTGGTCGATCAAGATTTTCATGTGTGCCACTTTTGGAAAGCATCTAAGACTTTGATTTTTTATTTGAGGGAGTTTGTATATATATATATACTTTATCCAATCACCACATATATAATACATATCATATACATGCTATAACCACAAATGAGAACATGCAATAAATAAAACACACAAGTGATGGTTATGGTCATACTAATGTAATTACTTAGAGCTACAAGGAATTACTAACACCTATGGTCCACGTCATATGCAACATGTTATTGGTCAATATCTGTGTTTGTACTAATCTGGGTTGATTGGTTCAACTTCTGAACTAGTCGGATTGCCTTCTGGTCGCTCGATTAGGTTCTTCTGAAGTGATCGACTATAGGTACAAGAAGCATCTAGACACCTCCAGTCAGTCAGTTGGGCCACTAGTTGATCGGTTCATCCTCACGTTGTCTGGCCTCCTCGTTCCTCCAATCGACCGAGTCGTCTCACGAGCCACTCATTTCTCCTTTGTACATATCACATTAAAACATAAATTAAAACTATCCTATTTCTTATTACATTGTATATGGGAGAACTTCAAGTTACATTCGAGGGAAAATAGGAAGAAGAACATTAATTTATATTTGAAAAGGAGAGAGAGAGGCTCAATTCACAGAATGACTAGCAACAGGAATAAATAACTACAACCATGCACACATAGATCTGGGGTTTTGTCCATAACCATGCTTCACATCCACCATCAAAACTGATTTTATAGTGATGAGTGTAAATTGCATATATATATATATATTTGTTTGGGTTCTCTATGTGGTGATAAGACAGACATGTACATCAACCAGTTTAAATATTCACATCGCATGCAATAAATAAACACACTAAAACCAAATTCGATCATATCGATTATCCTAAAACATAATTAATTGATGTGGCTCTGATACCACTATTGGGAAATACGACATCAAAAGGCAGTGAAAATAAAAAAAAATATTGACATATTTCACATTAACCAGTAGATTGCATCAATAACTATGCAATGGGAAGGATGGTTTCACAAAGATATACTTGGTCCTGGAGCAAGTCGAGTGACAATCCTCATCGATGTAGATGCACACTTTGTCTTGGACGGTGCATGTGCATCTCCTGGTTGCATAGGGACTTGTCTGACTACTCCTCTACAAACATCAGACTTAAACGACTACTACATCGGCTCCTCTGATTTTTCCACAGACTACGAGTTGATTTTTCCCTCCTACCAACAACCAAAGGACTCCTGCATCTAGAGTAATCCACACAAACCAACTAGAACTCATGTCGTCCTGCTAGAATAGACAGGAAGGAGTTGTCCCTCCCGTTGGTGTACTAGTCACCAACCTTCTCTCCCACAACAATGATCCTCAATTATTTCTCTCCCATAGCTATCCCTCCCTAGATGGGTAGGACTTGCTTGGGCTCTCTTGGTTACCACAACCAGAGAGGACAACAATTGTCAGAGTAACTGATTCTTAATTGTTTGTGTTGTACTCTAGGAAGCCCGTGATACTCCTCTATTTATAGTAGAGGCTAGGGTCAGGGTTTCCAGTATGTGCGGGAGTGGAAGGGACCGGAATATCTTGAACTCACAACAATTCTGGAAGTTTTGCAACCTGTGACAGCCGAGACCATTGTCTGACACACCCAAACAGTCTTCTGTTGCATGAGACGGTCTTCTCGCACTGTGAGATGGTTGTCTCACACTATGAGACATTCGTCTCGCATTATGAGATAGTCATCTCATAGTTTTCCAATTGCAGACAAATTTGCCAATTTGATTCCAATTAGTACCACATATTAATTCCTTGCACCACAAGTAATGTTCAATCGAAACAAGTTCGGAAAACATCTAAAACCTTCATTCAGCCCAACCGAACCATCTCACCCATGCGATATGCCTGTCTCGCTCACCTAGACACCCGTATGGTGAGTCAAGCTGAGCCGATCGGTGCAACAGCTTGAACCGGTGTAACATACTAGATCTCAAACCCTACCCTAGAAGTTTGATCTTTTTGGACGTAGCCAAACAAGGTTGAAGGTTAGACCGAAATAGATGTTTAGTATAACCCCAATGAGCTAATACATACATGGATCACCTTAATTTAACCTAATGTTCTAACATTAATCTTAGGTTTATAATGGATACATACTATATGCCACATAAGTCATTTTGGTGGTAATATGAAGATAAGAAACTTAATTGGATGAATAATTTAGATAATGGGCCGTTAATGGGCCATATGCCATATCTCTTAAAAAGAAGTCTCAAAAGTGGAAACAAACTTCAAATTCGAAATCTACATATCAAAATTAGCCTACATGTCAAATTTCATCTAATTTGGACCACCTTGAAATATTAGGATAAGTTAAGGAGAGAGAAAATGAGTAAAAGGCATAAGTAATGAATAATGTGATTATATAACTTCAAATTATGGAAACAATGGTAAATTCATATTCAACATATCAAAGATAACTTGTGTATGAAGTTTGGTCCAATTTGGATGTTGTTTGGGCAAGTTATGCAATTTTAGGTACATTCTGGACTTTTATGCAATTTACCCAATTCGGAGGTTTTCTTTGTAAATTGTCACATGCATTATAATATTTATATATTCCCTTACCATTTTCTAGTTTTTGAACCATGGGGCACCTAGTTGCACTTTGGTTTGAAGGTGTTTCTTTCCAAGGGCATTTTAGGGATTGCCCTCTTTATAAATGAGCTTATCTTTAGAAGCTATCAACCAATGGGGTTATTTCTTTGATTTGAGGTCGGATGGGATGGCCTATAAGTGTTCATAAACCGAAATTTGATATTCAAGAAGCCTCTATGAGTTGTCCTCTTGCATGGTCGTGAAATCCCTTGGCTAAGGACACATGGAAAGCTCCATGGACACCTCATGCTTGACTTCTTCCTTATCCATAAAGGCTTGCATGTCCATGGACACCCTTATACATGACACATGGAAAGTCTCATAGACACCTCATACTTGACCTCTTTCTTTACATAGCCATATCTACCCCTTCCCAACTGCCAATTCAAAAACTCTTGCTCTCCTTTATTTCCTATAGCTTAGAGAATAACTCCTACTCTTTTTGGCCACGAAGGTGTTGTCCCAAGGTAAAAGAAGGTGCCTACCTGGGTGAAGAAGGCTCCTAGGGTTCCAAATTTCTCTATTTAGGATTTCTTAAGCTCCTCCTTGGTGATTTTGACCAAAACTAGTAATTTTTCTCCTTTCCTTCCCTATTTTCATGTTGTTAGTCTTCCTTCCACCTCCCTCCAGGTTGGAACCATGGCCTTCCATGGTGAAACTCCACCTAGAACCCATAAACTCCTCATCTCCATGTTCTTTTGTTAGGGGTTTTCACCTCTAAAGTGGAGAAGGTGCTTCTTGCTCGAGATAGGAGCTTTGTTGGATAAACCAACCTCTCTAATCTTGGGAACCTTACTTATTGAACCTATACACCTTCCCTATAGGTTCTTTGGAGGCCTAGGCTTGTATCTAGGACTAACTTGGACTATTTAGACTCTGAAGTTGAGGTATAATGTGTTACCTACTCTTCTATGTTGAACAATTCACCTATGTTCATTCATTCTCTTTGTCCTATGGACATTAGCCTATACACAATGTATTTTCTTTTGAAAATCATGGTTCATGTGAACTACCTTATTTGATATTGATCATATGATCGTGGATACTTTTTGAACTCTTATATTATGCTTAGTTCATGATGGAACTCTAAAAGATGACATGTGATGTCTTTTTCCCACTTATGAGGTAGATGTATATGTTGGCCACTCATGTGGTGACTAGTTTATATATTTTGACTATACATTCTACTTGCCTCTACATTTAACATGCTATGTGATTCAATAGCACTAGAGTAGTGTAATTGCATTGGTTTTTATGGCAGATGTGTTATTTCCTGTCGAACAGATGTGATATTTCCTGCTTTTTTGGGATGGAAAGGAACCTCATACCCATGGAAAGATGTGTGATTCTTGGCCCATGTTTTATATATTTGGGAGATTGGCAGTATTCCTTTCTATATCAGGTTTCAAGTTTATGAGACTTAGCCGCCTTTATGTTTATATTGTTCTAGGGCTATGTTTATCTCACATGCATGCAGGTTGATGATATGGGGTGTGTGCCGTAATTCTTTACATGTGCTTGTGTGGCACAATCATTATGTTTTTATTAATGGCAAGTATTCTTTTTTTATCATATGATTTCAATTCCTTTTCTCTTGGTACCCATTTGGGTGGTCCTTATCCTTTCTATGGGAAGCTTTTTATTTTTGATGTCCTTTATTACATAAATTGCTCAATTTCCTATTTAGTATGCACATACCGGCCTTTGCCGATGTCATCTATTTTCTCTTCTTTCTGGGGTATACTTCCAACCTTAGGTGAAGGACTTGTATGATAAGGCATGAAGTTTTGGACTAGCTTAAGGAGTTAAAGATTGGAGACAAAGTTGTTATGGTTTAGATTTCCCTCTACTAGATCCTTATGTTGAGTGATACATGTAAACCCTTTGTGGGAGATTATGATGTAATTTTGTAATATTTTGTGAAAATTGACTATAATAATTATTTTTATTCCACTGCTATACTTTGGTTGTTTTGAATACCATTTATTGAAATTTGAAAATGTTACACCTATTCCAGCATACCTTTGAGTGTGATTGGAATGGATGTTTTATTCTTCAATTCAAATCATTAGTAAGAGGGTGATCCCACCTCCTTACAACATGGTATCAGAGCCCATAGTAGTCAGAATCTGACTATTTCAATTTTGTCTCCCTAGTTAGAATCCTTGCCTTGCCTTTAAGTGACATGTTTTCCCTAGAGTTGATCAATAAATGATGAAGGGTTGATTTAGGATCATATAGTTTCACATTAGAATAATAATGAATAGATCCCTAAAATACTTACAAGTAAAAGATGCATAAGTAACCATAGTAACTTGAGGTTGTTTAGCTTGGCCTTTAGGAAGCTACTAGGACATGAAGTTGAAAGCAAAGGTGTCTAGAAAGGATCAGGGTTTGGGGGCTGGTAAGAGTTTCCTCCGCACCACTAGCTTGGTTTATGAGGACTCCTGAATCCATATGATACTGGACTAGCCTGAGCTGATATGAATTGTTCAAAATAGCATGGTTTTAGGAAATAGTAGCCTTAGACATCTATATAATTTATCTTTATGGATCCTAATATGTTGAACTAGTCTCCCAAGTGTAAAGACTTGTTTTAGGATGGACAAGAGCAAGTTAACCCATAGTTCATAGTTAGTCTTTACAAGTTATGTTTTTTTTGCATGATGCGTATGTAGTTGGATGTAAGGAAGTATAGTTGAACCTTTTGTACCTAAAGAATAGTTTTGACTTAATAATATGAATCCTTTAAAGGGTGGTAAATAATTTGTTTTCTTAATGAAGATGTTTTGATTTCGAGGATGAAATCTTTTTAAGAGGTAGTTGCTGTAACATACTAGATCTCAAACCCTACCTTAGAACTTTGATCGTTTTGGACGTAGACAAAAAAGGTTGAAGGTTAGACCTAAATAGATGTTCAATATAACCCCAATGAGCTAATACATGTATAGTTCACCTTAATGTGACCTAATGTTCTAACATTAATCTTAGGTTTATAATGGATACATAATATATGCCACATAACTCATTTTGGTGGTAATATGAAGATAAGAAACTTAATTGGATGAACAATTTAGATAATGGGTCGTTAATGGGCCATATGACATATCTCATAAAAAGAAGTCTCAAAAGTGGAAACAAACTTCAAATTCGACATCTACATAGCAAAATTAGCCTACATGTCAAATTTCATCTAATTTGGACCCCCTTGAAATATTAGGATAAGTTTAGGAGAGAGAAAACGAGTAAAAGGCATAAGTAATGAATAATGTGGTTATATAACTTCAAAATATGAAAATAATGGCAAATTAAAATTCAACACATCAAAGATAATTTGTGGTTGAAGTTTGGTCTATTTTGGATGTTGTTTGGGCAAATTATGCAATTTTAGGTACATTCTGGACTTTTCGACAATTTACCCAATTCGGAGGTTTTTTTTGTAAATTTTCACACACATCATAATATTTAGATATTCCCTTACCATTTTTGAGTTTTTGAACCATGGGGAACCTAATTGCACCTTGGTTTGAAGGTGTTTCTTTCCAAGGGCATTTTAGGGATTACTCTCTTTATAAATGAGCTTATCTTTTGAAGCTATCAACCAATGGGGTTATTTCTTTGATTGGAGGTCAGTTGGGATGGCCTATAAGTGTCCATAAACCGAAATTTGATATTCAAGAAGCCTCTATGAGCTGTCCTCTTGTATGGCCATGAAATCCCTAGGCTAAGGACACATGGAAAGCTCCATGGACACCTCATGCTTGACTTCTTCCTTATCCATAAAGGTTTGCATGTCCATAGACACACTTAGCATTGGACACATGGAAAGTAACTTTACACCTCATGCTTGACTTTTTCCTTATCCATAAAGGCTTGCATGTCCATGGACACCCTTATACATGACACATGGAAAGTCTCATAGACACTCATACTTGACATCTTTCTTTATATAGCCATATCTACCCCTTCCCAACTCCCAATTTGAAAACTCTTGCTATCCTTTATTTCCTCTAGATTAGAGCATAACTCCTACTCTATTTGGGCACGAAGGTGTTGTCCCAAGGTAAAAGAAGGTGCCTACCTTGGTGAAGAAGGCTCATAGGTTCCAAATTTCTCTATTTAGGATTTCTTAAGCTCCTCCTTGGTGATTTTGACCAAAACTAGTAAGTTTTCTCCTCTCCTTCCCTATTTTCATGTTGTTACTCTTCCTTCCTCCTTCCTCCAGGTCGGAACCATGGCCTTCCATGGTGAAATCCCACCTAGAACCCACAAACACCTCATCTCCATGTTCTTTTGTTAGGGGTTTTCACCTCTAAAGCGGAGAAGGTGATTCTTGCTCGAGATAGGAGCTTTGTTGGAGAAACTAGCCTATCTAAGCTTGGGAACCTTACTTATTGGACCTGTCCACCTTCCATAGAGGTTCTTTGGAGGCCTAGGCGTGGATCTAGGACTGACTTGGACTATTTAGACTCTGAAGTTGAGGTATGATGTATCCCCTATTCTTCTATGTTGAGCAATTCACGTATGCTCATTCATTCTCTTTGTCCAATGGACATTACCCTATACACAATGTCTTTTCTTTTGAAACTCAAGGTTCATGTGAAATAACTTATTTGCTATTGATCATTTTATCATGATATTCTTTTAAACTCTTATCTTATGCTTTGTTCATGATGGAACTCTAAAAGATGACATGTGATGTCTTTTACCCACTTATGAGGTGGATGTATATGTTGGTCACTCATGTGGTGACTAGTTTATATATTCTAACTATACTTTCTACTTGCCTCTACATTTAATATGCTATGTGATTTAGTAGCACTAAAGTAGTGTAATTGCATTGGTTTTTATGGCAGATGTGTTATTTCCCGCCGAGCAGATGTGATATCTCCTGCTCTTTTGGGATGGAAAGGAACCTCATACCCAGGGAAAGATATGTGATTCTTGGCCCATGTTTTATATATTTGGGTGATTGGAAATATTCCTTTCTCTAGCATGTTTCAAGTTTATGAGACTTGTCCGCCTTTGTGTTTATATTGTTCTTGGGCTATGTTTATCTCACATGCATGCAGGTTGATGATATGGGTTGTGTGCCCTAATTCTTTAGATGTGCTTGTGTGGCACAATCTTTATGTTTTATTAATAGCAAGTATTCTTTTGTTATCATATGATTTCAATTCCTTTTCTCTTGGTACCCATTTGGGTGGTCCTTATCCATTCTATGGGAAGCCTTTTATATTTCATGTCCTTTAATCCATATGTTGCTCAATTTCCTATTTAGTATGCACATACCGACCTTTGCTGATGTCATCTATTTTCTCTTTTTGCTGGGGTATGCTTCCAACCCTAGGTGAAGGACTTGGATGATAAGGCATGAAGTTTTGGACTAGCTTAAGGAGTTAAAGCTTGGAGACAAAGTCGTTATGGTTTAGATTTCCCTCTACTAGATCATTATGTTGAGTGATACATGTAAACCCTTTGTGTGAGATTATGATGTACTTTTGTAATATTTTGTGAAAATTGAATATAGTAATTATTTTTATTCCGCTGCTATACATTGGTTGTTTTGATTACCATTTATTGAAATCTGAAATGTTACACCTATTCCATCATACCTTTGAGTGTGTTTGGAATGGATGTTTTATTCTTCAATTCAAATCATTAGTAAGGGGGTGATCCCACCTCCTTACAACATGGTATCAGAGCCCATAGTAGTCAGAATCTGACTATTTCAATTTTGTCTCCCTAGTTAGAATCCTTGCCTTACCTTTAAGTGACATGTTTTCCCTATAGTTGATTAATAGATGATGAAGGTTTGATTTAGGATCATATAGTTTCACATTAGAATAATGATGAATAGATCCCTAAAATACTTACAAGTAAAAGATGCATAAGTAACCATAGTAACTTGAGGTTGTTTAGCTTGGCCTTTAGGCAGCTACTAGGACATGAAGTTGAAAGCAAAGGTGTCTAGAAAGGATCAGGGTTTGGGGGCTGGCAAGAGTTTCCTCTACACCACTATCTTGGTTTACGAGGGCTCCTGAATCCATAAGATACCGGCCTAGCTAGAGCTGTTATGAATTTTTCAAAATAACATGATTTTAGGCAATATTAGCCTTAGACATATTTATGATTTATCTTTAGGGACCCTAATATGTTGAACTAGTCTCCCAGGTATAAAGACTTGTTTGAGGATGGACAAGAGCAAGTTAATCCATAGTTCATAGTTAGTCTTTACAAGTTATGTTTTTTTTTGCATGATGCTTATATAGTTGGATATAAGGAAGTGTAGTTGAACCTTTTGTACCTAAAGAATAGTTTTGACTTAATAAGATGAATCCTTTAAGGGGTGGTGAATAATTTGTTTTCTTATATATGGATGTTTTGATTTCGAGGATGAAATCTTTTTAAGGGGTGGTGTGCTGTAACATACTAGATCTCAAACCCTACCCTAGAAGTTTGATCTTTTTGCACATAGCTAAACAAGGTCGAAGGCTAGACCTAAATATATGTTTAGTATAACCCCAATGAGCTAATACATGTATATATCACCTTAATGTAACCTAATGTTCTAACATTAATCTTAGGTTTATAATGGATACATAATATATGCCACATAACTCATTTTGATGGTAATATGAAGATAAGAACTTAATTGGATGAATACTTTAGATGGGTCGTTAATGGGCCATATGACATATCTCATAAAAAGAATTCTTAAAAGTGGAAACAAACTTTAAATTCGAAATCTACATATTAAAATTAGCCTACATGTCAAATTTCATCTAATTTGGACTACCTTGAAATATTAGGATAAGTTTAGGAGAGAGAAAACGAGTAAAAGGCAAAAGTAATGAATAAAGTGAATATATAACTTCAAAATATGGAAATAATTGCAAATTCTTATTCAACACATTAAAGATAACTTATGCAGGAAGTTTCATCCAATTTTAATGTTGTCTGGGCAAGTTATGCAATTTTAGGTACATTCTGGTCTTTTCTACAATTTACCCAATTCGGAGGTTTTCTTTGTAAATTGTCAAATGCATTATAATATTTAGATATTCCCTTACCATTTTCGAGTTTTTTTAACCATGGGGCACCTAGTTGCACCTTGGTTTGAATGTGTTTCTTTCCAAGAGTATTTTAGGGATTCCTCTCTTTATAAATGAGCTTATCTTTAGAAGCTATCAACCAATGGGGTTATTTCTTTGATTGGAGGTCGGTTGGGATGGCCTATAAATGTCCATAAACCCAAATTTGATATTCAACAAGCCTCTATGAGCTGTCCTCTTGCATGGCCATGAAATCCTTAGGCTAAGGACACATGGAAATCTCCATGGACACCTCATGCTTGACTTTCTCCTTATCCATAAAGGTTTGCATGTCCATGGGCACACTTAGCATTGGACACATGGAAAGTAACTTTAAACCTAATTCTTGACTTCTTCCTTTTAAATAAAGGCTAGTATGTCCATGGACACCCTTATACATGACACATGGAAAGTCTCATAGACACCTCATACTTGACCTTTTTCTTTATATAGCCATATCTACCCCTTCCCAACTCCCAATTCAAAAACTCTTGCTCTACTTTATTTCCTCTAGCTTAGAGAATAACTAATACTCTATTTGGCCATGAAGGTGCTGTCCCAAGGTAAGAGAAGGTGCCTACCTTGGTGAAGAAGGCTCCTAGGGTTCCAAATTTCTCTATTTAGGATTTCTTTAGCTCCTCCTTGGTGATTTTGACAAAAAATAGTAAGTTTTCTCCCTTCCTTCCCTATTTTCATGTTGTTAGTCTTCCTTCCACCTTTATCTAGGTCATAACCATGTCCTTCCATGGTGAAACCCCACCTAGAACCCAGAAACACCTCATCTCCATGCTCTTTTGTTAGGGGTTTTCACCTCTAAAGTGGAGAAGGTGCTTCTTGCTCGAGATAGGAGCATTATTGGTGAACCCAACATCTCTAAGATTGGGAACCTTACTTGTTGGACATGTCCACCTTTCCTAGAGGTTCTTTGGAGGCCTAGTATTGGATCTAGGACTGACTTGGACTGTTTAGACTCTGAAGTTAAGGTATGATGTATCCCCTATTCTTCTATGTTGAGCAATTCACCTATGCTCATTCATTCTCTTTGTCCTATGTACATTACCCTATACACAATCACTTTTCTTTTTAAAATCAAGGTTCATATGAACTACCTTATTTGATATTGATCATGTGATCATGGATATTCTTTTGAACTCTTATCTTATGCTTTGTTCATGATGGAACTCTAAAAGATGACATGTGATGTCTTTTGCCCACTTATGAAGTGGATGTATATATTGGTCACTCATGTGGTGACTAGTTTATATATTATGACTATACTTTCTACTTGCCTATACATTTAACATTCTATATGATTCAGTGGCACTAGAGTAGTGTAATTGCATTGGTTTTTATGGCAGATGTGTTATTTCCTGCCGAGCAGATGTGATATTTCCTGCTCTTTTGGGATGGAAAGGAACCTCATACCCAGGGCAAGATGTGTGATTCGTGGCCCATGTTTTATATATTTGGGAGATTGGAAATATTCCTTTCTCTATTAGGTTTCAAGTTTATGAGACTTGGCTGCCTTTGTGATTATATTGTTCTAGGGCTATGTTTATCTTACATGCATGCATGTTGATGATATGTCATGTGTGCCCTAATTGTTTACATGTGCTTGTGTGGAACAATCTTTATGTTTTATTAATGGCAAGTATACTTTTGTTATCATATGATTTCAATTCATTTTCTCTTGGTACCCATTTGGGTGGTCCTTATCCTTTATATGGGAAGCCATTAATATTTGATGTCCATTATTCCATATATTGCTCAATTTCCTATTTAGTATGCACATACTGGCCTTTGCTGATGTCATCTATTTTCTCTTCTTGCTGGGGTATGCTTCCAACCCTAGGTGAAGGACTTGGATGATAAGGCATGAAGTTTTTGACTAGCTTAAGGAGTTAAAGCTTGGAGACAAAGTTTTTATGGTTTAGATTTCCCTCTACTAGATCCTTATGTTGAGTGATACATGTAAACCCTTTGTGGGAGATTATGATGTACTTTTGTAATCATTTGTGAAAATTTAAGAATAGTTATTATTTTTACTCTAATGCTATACTTTTGTTGTTTTGAATACCATTTATTGAAATTTGAAAATGTTACACCTATTCTAACATACCTTTGAGTGTGTTTGGAATGGATGTTTTGTTCTTAAATTCAAATCTCTAGTAAGGGGGTGATCCTTCCTTCTTACATCATGGTATCAGAGCGTATAGTAGTCAAAATCTGACTATTTCAATTTTGTCTCCCTAGTTAGAATCCTTGCCTTATCTTTAAGTGACGTGTTTTCCCTAGAGTTGATCAATAGATGATGAAGGGTTGATTTAGGATCATATAGTTTCACATTAGAATAATGATGAATAGATCCCTTAAATACTTACAAGTAAAAGATGCATAAGTAACCATAGTAACTTGAGGTTGTTTAGCATGGCCTTTAGGCAGCTACTAGGACATGAAGTTGAAAGCAAAGGCGTCTAGAAAGGATCAGGGTTCGGGGGCTGGCAAGATTTTCCTCTGCACCACAAGCTTGGTTTACGAGGACTCCCGAATCCATATGATACTGACCTGACCTGAGTTGATATGAATTGTTCAAAATAGCATGCTTTTAGGCAATAGTAGCCTTAGACATCTATATGATTTATCTTTATGTTGAACTAGTCTCCCAGGTGTAAAGACTTGTTTGAGGATGGATAAGAGAAAGTTAGCCCATAGTTCATAGTTTAAACAAAGACATGTTTTTTATTTTTCGCCGACAAGGAGTGGCTCAAGTGGTCAAGCACGATGTCTCCTCACGAAGGGACCCCGGTTCGCCCAGCGGCCGCCTTGGTTTACCACCCTCCCAGACATTCGACCTCTGTCAGGGGCATGGGAGAGGAGGAGAGAATGCCTCTCTTTATCCCATAAGTTATTTTTTTTTGCATGATGCTTATGTAGTTGGATGTAAGGAAGTGTAGTTGAACCTTTTGTACCTTAAAATAGTTTTGACTTAATAAGATGAATCCTTTAAGGGGTGGTGAATAATTTGTTTTCTTATATATGAGTTTTTATTTCGAGGATGAAATCTTTTTAAGGGATGGGGTGTTGTAACATATTAGATCTCAAACCCTACCCTAGAAGTTTGATCTTTTTGGACGTAGCCAAACAAGGTTGAAGGTTAGACCTAAATAGATGTTTAGTATAACCCCAATGAGATAATACATGTATAGATCACCTTAATGTAACCTAATCTTCTAATATTAATCTTAGGTTTATAATGGATACATAATATATGCCACATAACTCATTTTGGTGGTAATATGAAGATAAGAAACTTAATTGGATGAATAATTTAGATAATGGGTCGTTAATGGGCCATATGACATGTATCATAAAAAAAAGAAGTCTCAAAGTTGGAAACAAACTTCAAATTCAAAATCTACATATCAAAATTAGTCTACATGTCAAATTTCATCTAATTTGGACCACCTTGAAATATTAGGATAAGTTTAGGAGAGAGAAAATGAGTAAAAGGCATAAATAATGAATAATCTGATTATATAACTTTATAATATGGAAATAATAGAAAAATCATATTCAACACATCAAAGATAACTTGTGGATGAAGTTTGGTCCAATATGGATGTTGTTTGGGCAAGTATGCAATTTTAGGTACATTTTGGACTTTTCTGCAATTTTCCCAATTCGGAGGTTTTCTTTGTAAAATGTCACATGAATTTTAAAATTTTTAGATATTACCTTACCATTAGGGGCACCTAGTTTCACCTTTCTTTGAAGGAGTTTCTTTCTAAGGGCATTTTAGGGATTACGCTCTTTATGAATGAGCTTATCTTTAGAAGCTATCAACCAATGGGGTCATTTCTTTGATTGGATGTCGGTTTGGATGGCCTATAAGCATCCATAAACTGACATTTGATATTCAAGAACCCTCTATGAGATGTCCTCTTGCATGTCCATGAAATCCCTAGGCTAAGGACACATGGAAAGCTCCATGGACACCTCATGCTTGACTTCTTCCTTATCCATAAAGGTTTGCATGTCCATAGGCACCCTTAGTGGAAAGTAACTTGACACCTCATGCTTGACTTCTTCCTTATCCATAATGGCTTTGACGTCCATGGACACCCTTATACATGACACACAGAAAATCTCATAGACACCTCATACTTGTCCTCTTTCTTTATATAGCCATATCTACCCCTTCCCAACTCCCAATTCAAAAACTCTTGCTCTCCTTTATTTCCTCTAGCTTAGAGCATAACTCCTACTCTATTTGTCCATGAAGATGATGTCCCAAGGTAAAAGAAGGTGCCTACCTTGGTGAAGAAGGCTCCCAGGGTTCCAAATTTCTCTATTTAGGATTTCTTAAGCTCCTCTTTAGTGATTTTACCAAAACTGGTAAGTTTTCTCCTTTCCTTCCCTATTATCATGTTGTTAGTCTTTCTTCCACCTTCCTCCAAGTTGGAACCATGTCCTTCCATGGTGAAAACCCACCTAGAACCCATAAACACCTCCTCTCCATGTTCTTTTGTTAGGGTTTTCACCTCTAAAGTAGAGAAGGTGTTTTGTTGGAGAAACCAACCTCTCTAAGCTTGGGAACCTTACTAGTTGGATATGTCCACCTTCCCTAGAGGTTCTTTGGAGGCCTAGGCTTCGATATAGGACTGACTTGGACTGTTTAGACTCTGAAGTTGAGGTATGATGTATCCCCTATTCTTCTATGTTGAGCAATTCACCTATGCTCATTCATTCTCTTTGTCTCATGGGCATTAGCCTATACCCAATGTCTTTTCTTTTGAAAATCATGGTTCATGTGAATTACCTTATTTGATATTGATCATGTGATCATGGATATTCTTTTGAACTCTTATCTTATGATTTGTTCATGATGGAACTCTAGAAGATGATATGTGATGTCTTTTGCCCACTTATGAGGTGGATGTATATGTTGGTCACTCATGTGGTGACTAGTTTATATATTATGACTATACTTTCTACTTGCCTCCACATTTAATATGCTATGTGATTCAGTAGCACTAGAGTAGTGTAATTGCATTGGTTTTTATGGCAGATGTGTTATTTCCTGCCGAGCAGATGTGATATTTCCTGCTCTTTTAGGATAGAAAGGAACCTCATACCCAGGGCAAGATTTGTGATTCGTGGCCCATATTTTATATATTTGGGAGATTGGAAATATTACTTTCTCTATTAGGTTTCAAGTTTATGAGACTTGGCCGCCTTTGTGATTATATTATTCTTGAGCTATGTTTATCTTACATGCATGCAGGTTGATGATATGGGGTGTGTGACCAAATTCTTTACATGTGCTTGTGTGGCACAATCTTTATGTTTTATTAATGGAAAGTATTCTTTTGTTATCATATGATTTCAAGTCCTTTTCTCTTGGTACCCATTTGGGTGGTCCTTATCCTTTCTATGGGAAGCCTTTTATATTTGATGCCCTTTATTCCATATATTGCTCAATTTCCTATTTAGTATGCACACACCACCTTTGTTGATGTCATCTATTTTCTCTTCTTGCTAGGGTATGATTCCAACCCTAGGTGAAGGACTTGGATGATAAGGCATGAAGTTTAGGACTAGCTTAAGGAGTAAAAGCTTGGAGAGAAAGTTGTTACGGTTTATATTTCCCTCTACTAGATCCTTATGTTGAGTGATACATGTAAATCCTTTGTGGGAGATTATGATGTACTTTTGTAATCTTTTGTGAAAATTGAATGTAGTCATTATTTTTATTCTGTTTCTATACTTTGGTTGTTTTGAATAACATTTATTGACATTTGAAAATGTTGCACCTATTCCAGCATACCTTTGTGTGTATTTCAAATGGATGTTTTATTCTTCAATTTTTCTTTAGTAAGGGGGTGACCCCACACTCCTTACAACTGGTCAATTCAGAAGGAAGAACTAAGACAATTCGAATTCCAACCGGTTTGATGTACCAAACATCCATCTCAACTCTTGAGTCGGTCGTCTGGTATTTCAAACGGTCATCTGGAAGTACATACAACACATTTAGTTTATTTGTTGCATGAATTGAGTACCTAAACACTTTAGTAATCAATCCAATTGTCATTCAAGATCAAACTCCTCTTCTAGACGAGTTCCTATGTGTGTGACCCTATAAGCCCCATATCACGTTGGCAATGAAAGGCCAAAACAACTTATGACATCACAAGCAAAGAGTGGTGCCTAGTCACACATCAATGCTACCCAAGTGAATGGATAGTTAGGAGCAACTTCGACCTATAATCTGTGTATTGTGTTACAGTGTTTGTATAGTTCCTTTGTCACTGATATCTAGATTGAACTAGAGGCATGGACCAGTCATCCTCATTATTATTTAATCTTGTTTCTTGAACCAGAGCAAACTGGATGAGATATTTGTAAGCTCAATATCACATATTGACTCACATGTGTGTTGCCATACTTCTCTTAGTCTCATTAATCAAGATGACTTGGATATCATACTCCTATAGGAGGGACAAATCCCATATCTATCCCTCACAGTCATTCCCCATGTATCAAAGTCACCCAATCATGACCATTATAACAACCCATGTTTCATGATTGTGTTTGATGATGTTAAAGTGTGCCCAACGACATGTGATGAGTGCAGTGATTTTAGGTCTAAGAACCACAACGACTACCATCACTGTGAGAGCTGATTATGACTTCCATGAAGATGGCTTTCATGTGTCAATCTCATCGTGGGTCTGTCCGATACACTATTCCCTAACATTTATCTGTGTGCTTGGTTTGAAAGCCATATCATGACAAATGAGATTCTATCATCAACCAACTCACAATTTTATCTTATATGTTATTGTTGTCTATCAACCTTCCACAAAAACAACTGATCAGGGGCATAATGAAAATGCATATATGTACTCTTAACATTCGTATGATCTTATTTCCTCCAAGTCTAATACTTGAAGACATACGCCATTGAGTAATATCATTCTCCAGACATTTATAGTGTTCCATCATCACCTCATAACTGAATGAATCATAATAAATTGGAAGCTTACCTTTATGATTAATCAAATCATTTACATGTTATGCCATCACAATCATAATATGACTAGCTCTCTGGGCAAACATAACAACTTAAGGCTCATCAGCGCCTGTGTCATTTTCCACGTGCCTCCAGGTGCGAAATCTAGAAGGAGGAGGAGGGGGACCAATCTCATTGTCATTTTCCTCCATCAAGACACTCTGTTTGTGGATGATGGGCTCAAGGATAGAGCCTTATGGGATGTGGTTCTCAAGATTGAACCTCTAGATATGCACTAATAGATCTGATAGCTTGTAAGTAAAGTTTGCTACTACGAACCGGGCATTGCGGGGAAGTTCAAGGTGGATACTAGAATCCTTGAACATTAGATAATATATGTTTGTGGCACCATAAAAATGTTGATTCCAAATTTACCAGGCACCTAAAGTAGAAAATATAGGTACAGATGAAGTTTCTTGTCTTTAGGTATGGGAGATCAATAAGGCGATGAGGCCTTTTAAGCAGGATCACTGGGAAGGAAACGTGAGTATAGTCCATAAGATGCCTATGGAAGTCACTATATGGCCGACACTGAAACCCTAGGTGGTGTTGTGGATCACTTAAGTACCAATATGCTCAAGTATGGTGTTCCTGCAATTGATCAACTCATCATTAAGAAGGCACCATAGAATGTAAGGGATCGTCTGGGTGATGGTGCCTGAGTGCCATCCCTGTTTTAGATGGTGTAGGCTAAGATCCAGTGAAGATAACAAATTACTAGGTTGTGGATGCTTGAGGATTTTGGTCCCTCTGGAAACTTGGGGGGCACTCTGGTGATGTCATCCCAGAACTTGTCTGGGTTATATCTGCTAAGGTAAGTGTTCTGGGAATGCTGCATGCATTACAAGAGAAAATAATCATCCCCACCATCGAGAAAGGTGGTATGCCTGGCTGAGACTTCAATGTCTTCCTTAAGAGTCTGAATCTGACAATTGGAATTCACTCACGAATAGTGAAAATGACATAATGTGGTCAACTCTAGATTGAGATCACTGAACACATAAAGGAGTCAGTAGGGAAAGAGAAGGATGAGATTTATTTGTAGCATGTTGTTAACAGAGTCCCTTATGGCAAGGGCATTAAGGGTGTGGCACAAGCCCACCAAGTAAGTATAACACCTAAGGTGAGCATGGCGTCGAACCACTCATAATGGTCATCATTGAAAAAATTGGGTGTAGTTGTCTGGAATATGGGTGATGTTTGGGGGGAGTAGTTTAATAGAATCTGGGTCATGGTGGGATGCCTAGATGACATCTATTTCATGGAGGAGTTGGTTTGCTTTCTCGTGGCTGTGAAACATCTCCTTAGTGATTTTTGATGAAGATTCACCTGTTGTTCTCGGATGTGGATGTTGGGCCCAGAGCTGGAGCGGCAAAGGAGTCACTTGAGATAGTTTTATTGGCATGCCCCTTCCCTAAGTCAGTCCTTAAAGACAGATACCAATCGGTTCTCATCCTTTTACCATGCACACAACCTGCCTATCAGTCTAGAACAAAGTCCAAGAGCTAGTCCAGTGACATTTCCATATAGGAATTGCATCACAAGCTTTCTAGACTAAGTAATAGCTACTCCCTCCTATGAGAATAGGGTTTATTCTAACCCTACCGTTGGAGTCCCAGTAATCACGGCTTATCTGCTCAGTCTTGATCTAGGTGGTTACTGAAATGCGTCGTTTACACACCAATTCACTAGGGGTTGATTCCTAGATTTTAACCTTTTATTAATGTAAAAAAACCCAATCAAGTTTAATTTATTAGTATAAAAAGGGTCGATCCCACATTCGAGTTCAAACTGGCTTGTTTGAACAGATTTTATTTGGATGCATAATTAAAAATCTGTTGGTTGAGGTTTGATTACACTAGAACAATAAAGAAATATTACACTAGAATAAGAACTAAAAGTTACAATAAGAAGAAATAAAGAAAGTGTTATACTAAGATCAAATGAAAAGAGAGTTATTCTAAGAATAATAAAAGAAATAATATCTATGAGCAGAATTAAATTGCAAGAAAGAAAGCGAGAGATTGGGAAACAAGTGATTGGGACAAAGATAATTTTATGATAAAAGATATCAGGTATGTGTTTTGCACCCACAACCTTGGTTAAACATTGATCGATAAATTTTTGAGAAAACAACTTATTTAGATACGGACATATGAAGGCGTTCAATCACATTTACAAAAATCAAACCTCCTACAAACCCATTGATTTTGCGGATCCTTACTTGATATCCCAAAAGAACTCCTTCCACAATCACATCTGGTGTTCTATGTGTTTTGTTTGGTGTTCCAAGTCTTGGGGTCTGATGTCTCATTGCCCAATACTGACAATCAATAAAAACAAGGGTTCAATTCATTTAAATCAATGTTAGATAAAAAAAAACACTATGTAATAGTTGTATCATAGAAATCCTCTTGATCAAGTAACTATGTCTATGGGGCTACTCCCCATGCCCGATATTAAATAACTACTCATGATTCACAAAGATAGAAGAAGGAACAAAGGAAGAAAGAAGAGAGCCATAGACTAGTGAAAACAAGAATCTAGAATCTAGTCTAGTACCAAATAAATGGCTGCTCTTTTTCAATCCTTGTCCAATGCACAAGAAGACCAAGAATAAAGTGAAAAGTAGTTTTTTAATTTAAGAACAAAGATTACAATTGCTGGAATGGCCGGTTTAGATGGTGGATTCAAGTTGTTGAGTCAACGGATCAACACTATGGAATGTCTGATTGGAACTCTAGAGTGCGGCATTTTGCATGAGCAAATCGGTCGGTTAATGAATGAATCGCTCGATTCAAGTACTAAAATGATTAGAAGTTTGTAACTGAAGTCCTTGCACTTTTGATTTCCAAGTGAGGAAGTAGGTCCTTGTTATCTAAAGGTGATAAATTATGCATGAGGATTGAATCTATAAAATAAGAGTGAAAAATAATGAGAATATCGAATAATCGGCCAAGAGTAGGTAACTTGCAGTTATTTCTAGAAAATTGGCAAAAGTGATACAAAATCATAGAAAAAATCTTAAAAGATGCAATTCAAAAGGGATGAATATATGTTCATCAAGTACATAACCCTACAACAGGTGAAATGTCTAATGTGGGGTCTATTTATTAGTGCTCTAAGCCATAAATATATCAAACTTACTAAATCATGGAAGTGGAGCCTGCTTATTTGTTGTTGGTCTATTCCACCAGCTTCAACTTTCAACTAAACCACGACCAAAAATAGGAAGAAATGCAAGGATCGCAAGTTAAACCTACTTTTTTCTATTGAGGAGGCAAATTCTTTCATATTGCCAATATTTTCATAAAACCAAATAAGTAGAAAATGAACAAGTCCCCACTTTGTGGGTTGCTTGGAGTTATCCCACTTTTCTCATTACAATATTATTCTTGTTCCTCACATCATTGAATGTGATCAAACTGGACTATCTCGCCCGTTGTATGACTTCCATGCTTTAGTTGTCAAAATACTATCATTTGGTAGCTCGAAGAGTTCCTATTCTAGCAACAACAATAGTCGCGTAGAGGGACCTATTTGACTAAGCGTACGAAACAAGAGAGATGATGAGAAATGATCCCTAGTAAGTGTGTCTGAGTGGATCAAGGGAAAATATATGGACTCTAGGTTCTAATACAAAAAAAACTTAGAAGACAGAGAAATCCCATTATACCCACACACATATAGCCCATAGAGGAGGCCTCTAGTGAAATTGAAGGGTGAGGTTCGAGCATTACTTTGCTTCTCAAGTATCAAAAAGAATTATGAAAGAGTGGTTTAGTAAAAATATTTTCAATTTGCTCTTTTTTGGGTACATGCTTCACAATCAGATCCTTTTGAGCCACTCTTCCCAAATAAAATGAAAATCCACCTCAAGATGTGGAGTGAGAAACTAGTTATGTCGCCATATAACCATTATTGCTGCACAAAAGAACTATAGGAGAAGGAAGAAACAAGTGGGATTTAAAAAGGAGAGAGTGGATTCAGTTCGATGCACTAGAAGCCAACACATGATATTTACCTTTTGTGCTTGACCTTGCAATAGTAGTTTTCTTTTTACAGTCACATGATATTGGAATGGATCCATAGAAGACCAATCGGCATAGAAGAAAGAAGATAACATAATAGAATCAAATCTATCGATATGAACAACCATATTCTACTTTTAGATATCAAAGAAGATGCTTTACTACTTCCAATGGACATCTGTAGAGAAATGTATCATCTACACAAACTTAGGGACAAAAAGGTCATGTATGGTCTGGTAAGAGCTAGATATTATAAAGCTACCAACAACTCATCTACACTGAGAGGAATCTAGAAGTGACATGGTCCTTTGAAAGCTTAATTGAGGTATGCATTAGAGTAGGAATTGGCTTGGCACCATCAAAGCATGTAGAAATCAGTAAATCAATGATATAACACTATTGTGATAGACATATTCTAGTGTGTCTCTACTCCATCAACTCAATTTCATTGCATAAGTGAGGAGTCCAGTGTGAACTTGAAATCTTTAGTACACTCATCTCATCGATTGGTATTTCTGATCTTGGTCATTCATAGATAATCAACACTTTTAGTCATAGGCTATTGTCCATTCCTGATAGATGCATCTCTACCCATTCATTGTTTCATTAAATAATGAACATGAATTGATCTATCAACTACTGGACAAAATCCATCTTTTTTTTTTCTTTCTAAACATTCTTTCTTTCATGAAGCCAACCTTAATAGACATCTCTTCCCTTTTTTAGATGGAAGATCTGGTGAATTAATTAAATTGGATGCCACCTACCTAGATGCAATGCTTTTTCTGATCCCAAGGAGAGAAATTAATCCTTGCCTTTGGTTTCTCTTATGCCTTAATACATTTTCAAAAAGGCTCAAATGAAAAAGAGTATGCCTCGAAAGGACCCATAGACAATCGATTGAAAAGAAAGGTTTTGATCAAAGTGACGAATGGGATTCTGGAAAACAATTACATAATAATCTAGAGTTTATGCTTTATTTGATGATGCCTAACTTCTCATCGAGTAGTTTTTTATTTGCTTTTTATTCCAAAGGTATATATGTAAACTGTGATTCTTCATTCGTTGTAGCATCTTGTCTTGCTCACTTTGCTCCATGCTAGCACAAGGGTTTTAAGAGAAGAAGGGAGTATTTTTTTATTTACTTTCAGTTTCTATCTTTTTATTTCTCTTTAATTACTTTAACAAGTAGGAAAATCAACTAACTTAGGCAATGAAGTAAGAAAGTGAGCTTGAATGTTCTTTCACTTTCTACAGTCTAGTTCCCTTTCAAGTTGGGAAAAGAAAGCCATCATGGATTAGTGCTAGGGATAGGGATACGGATCCTAGTGATAGAACATCATGATGCAATTTGTTTTGAGTTGGAGTCATCATAAGAGTGTAGAACTTTTGGTACCAGTAGTCCCATTACTTGAGAGAAGTTAACTTGAGATTTGAGGCAGAAAGTGGTAGTATTGCGGCGGGCTTTTGGTCAAGGATTGGAAAAATTAGGCCAAGGATGAGTTTGATTGATTAGGTTCTTAGATTTTGTGGGATAAACTTTCTCTCTCATTCTTTAAAATAAGCCAATCTTTTGAGTGTTATTCTTGGTTGACTTTAGGGCTATGCAAACTATGAGTCTTATTTTGATAAAAAAATTATTCTTCTAATATTGAGTCTGCATGCCTTCTTTCTACTCCTGAATTGATGAATTTGACCTTAGACTAGTCATCTATTTATTGTATTGAGTTTCAACCCCATTTGACTCATATGCATATCATATAGAAGGATTCAACTAAACACCAATGCATGGAAATGTTACTCGGTAGGTATGCATGCCCATAGAACCAATCATATGATGATTGTAATAGTATATCTTGTAAATGATTTGATTAATAATAAAGACAATCTTCATTTATATTGTAACATCCCTGACCTGGGTTATAACCTAACCCTAGAAGTTTTGCCTAAATATGTAATTAAATACTTGTAATTATCTTTTAGCAGGTAATCAAAGCTCCTAAGGAACATATGTTTCCATTCGTGTCCCCTAGGAACAATGTTGTAGTATTGTTTTGCAATGCAGGGACCTATGTGAAATTATCCAGTTAAGAGGTTTAACTTGCAGAGTTCACAGGTTAAGATGTACCCTTGATGATGAAACATCATAAGAGTGAATCTGATGAGGCATGATGGATTTTCCAAGCTTGGGCATTCAGATGCAGCTTGTGGAATGATCCTGGTGCTTAAACACCCTAATTTGGAGTAAAGTGCAATTTACCCAAATTATGGGTGAAACTTGTAAATTACACCTTCTAGAGCATCTTATATGACTCTTGGCATCATTTAGAGTATAAATGATGAAAGAGATGCATCAATAAATAATCAGATAAGAAAAGTAATCTTTGTGCATAAAATTCACCATGTATGTGTATGAAGACCTTCATATGTGTACCCTAGTTGAAAGTTGATCTTTTCTACCCTTAAATCTTGAGCTTTGATGAACTTGGTTTAAGTTTATATGGCTTGGACGTGCCTAAGAAGAAAGGAGGGACTTAGATGAAAATCCCATGCTTTAGAGGTCCTTATGGTGTAAAATGGCCTAAAGTATATAAGCCCTTTTCCTTGTAAACCAAGTGAACGATCCTTCATTTCTCTTCACTTCTCTTCTTTCTCAAAACGTGTAAGGCAAGCTCTGTAGCTCAGGGAGGCGACCAAGTAGTTCTAAGGTGAGAAGAACCATCTTCAAGCTCGGATTCTTGGGTGAATTCATCATGCAAGCTTGGTTTTGTGGATAACTCACTTAGTTTTCTTGTTCTAGCCATCCATTCCTACCTTTCTTTGGAGGAATCACCCTTGAACAAGTTGTGGAGTTCAAGACTCCATTAGAGGCTTGAATCTTGGAAGCTTGGAGCTCCAAGAACATCGTTTAAGGCGGGTTTTATAACTCTAAACCTTTTGCTTTCTTATGCATATCTTTGTACTTGCAAAAGTAGCTTGTTCTTCTTTTCCCCATCCTTCCTTGCTTTCCTGCAACTAAAACCACGAAGAACAGACCTTGATCTGGAGGTAGAAGAAGATGGGCGTGATTACCAATGTTACTTTATCAAACGGTCCTGTTCCCCCCCCCTTTGACCAAACGGTTTGGGGCAAACGGTTTGCAAAACCGTTTGAAGGGCAAACGGTTTCACAAGGTCGGTTGGAGCAAACGGTCTCCAAGACCATTTGAGGGCGTTGACCAAGCGTGGACCGTTTGGGATTTCTGTTCATTATTATGTAGGATAATGACCCACCAAATTTGAGGGGTTAACTCCAAATAAATCGTAGGTTGAAGGCCAATCAATTAGGCAAATCGAATTGAATTAAATGCTGATTTTCAATCTGATTAACTTGAACGTTTTGGGAAAACGGTCTCAAGACTGTTTTAGGGCGTTGACAAAGCGTGGACCATTTGGGATTACTGTTCCTAATGATGTTTCCTAATGACCTACCAAATTTTATAGGTTAACTCCCAAGGAATCATGAGTTAAAGGCTAAACAATTAGGCAATCGAATTGAATTAAGTGCTGATTTTCCAATCTGATTAACTTGAACTTTTTGGGAAAACGGTTTCAAACCGTTTGAGTGAGTTGACCAAGCGTTGACCGTTTGGTATTACTGTTCATAATCATGTTTGTTAATAACCCTCCAAATTTTAGGGATTAACTCCAAAGGAATCGTGAGTTGAAGGCTAATCAATTATGTAAACCCTAATTGGATTAAGTGCTGACTTTCAACTTGATTGATATGACTTTTTGGGTTTTCTTGCCCAAACGGTCTCAAGACCATTTGGAGGTCACCCAAGACCGTTTGGAGGTCTAGGGTTGAATATGGTTAAGTGTTTGAAGGACAAAAGATATGGTGTTAACCCTAATCGACTAAGTGTTGGATTTGCATTGAATTGAGTTGATTGTTTGGGGTTGATTGGCCCAAACGGTCTCAATACCGTTTGGGGTTCACCCAAACGGTCTCAAGACCGTTTAAAGGTCACCCAAGACCGTTTGTAGGTCTGGGGTCAAGTATAGATGACCAATTGAAGGTCCAAAGGAACACAATTACAAGGCAATCAATTGCTGATTTGATGATGAACCCTAATGATTTTTTCACTAGAATCCAAGGGTTGGGTGAGCCAAACGGTCTCAAGACCGTTTGGGACTCATCCAAACGGTCTCAAGACCGTTTGGAGGTCACCCAAGACCGTTTGGAGGTCTAGGGGTGAGTATGGTTAAGCAATTGATGATCCAATGATACTAAGTTGGAATGTAATCAATTGTTGTTTTGGTGATCAATCTAATGATCCAAACCTTAATTGGTTGACTTGGATTTTGATGATATGATGGGAAAACGGTCTCAAGACCGTTTGGAGGTCATCCAAACGACCTCAAGACCGTTTGGGGTCAGGTCATGTCCCATTTGATTGATGGTTCAGTAGGTTCAAATCAATTAGACCCACATTGAAATATGTTGAAGGGTTATTGATTCCAAACCCTAATTCGATTGAGTTAAACCCTAATTGATGGTCAATTGAGGGTCAAGTGAGGGACAAATCAGGGACTATATGATTAATGAGTTGACCCATGATGGTGATCAATGGGGCAAATTACCCTTATACCCTTGAAGGGTACAATTGAAGGATACCTTGTTTTAATCAAACCCTAATGTCTTGTTTTTGAAGACTTAGCTTATGTTGAACAATGAGGACTTAACCCAACCTGTCTTGGAGTGATGTAATCATTATCCACCACATGAGGGGAGAGAAATTCACTACATGTTAGTGAGAGGAGAGAGAAAGTATCAAATATGATTGAAACTCAAGTAAAACACCTTCAATGTGTTTAATTGTGCACGATTAGGGTGTGATCCACCTATGTGAGATCATGGAAACCCTAACTATGATAATTGATGAATCTTAACCTAACCTGAGAGCATCAAAGGTGATGTTTTCTCATACATGATGATGATATGAGTTCAATTCAAGGTAATGTGAATAGTAAACCCTAATTCAAGGTGATGACATGTAATGTGAATAGTAAACCCTAATTCAAGGGTGATGGCATGTAATGTGAATAGTAAACCCTAATTCAAGGGTGATGGCATGTAATGTGAATAGTAAACCCTAATTCAAGGGTGATGACATGTAATGTGAATAGTAAACCCTGATTCTAGGGTGAGGGCATGTAATGTGTGCCTTAAAACACTATTTGATGAAAACTAGGGAAACCTAGCTCTTGTAAGAGTAGGGAGATACAACTTCTTTAAATGAGTTATTTACTGTTATCAGTTGAATTGACCATGCAGGTTCCTATATGAGCATGATCATATCCAGGTTTGGATGATGATGCTATATTCATTGAAAGCATGTTGTTAGCTTTATGAATAGTGATATATCCTGGTGCCTTGTTAGTGGCATCTTATGAGATTGATGGGCTGTGAGAGCCATGAGTACCATCAAGGTCATGCTTAACAGATGACTTGTGATGAGAGAATTGAGAAATGGTAATTGATGTAAGTTAGACTTGTTACATTTAGTATCCTTCTTTCTTAGCTGCTATGCTAATGTTTAATGTTCAAGAACATGCATGTTATCTGATAAGTGATAACTTATGAGTTTGATAGGTTGAATGAGTCATGAGTAATATGCGATGATGATCATCAAAGGTCATATTATTTAGATGACCTGATAAAATAAGATGTTCTTGGTAATAAATGTTATAATTAGTCCAGGGGTTTGGACTCTCACTTTCCAGATTCTTAGTGATAAGATGTTTAGGGATTGATATCCCTATGTTAAATTATGAAATGTGATCCTAATATAGAGTGTTACTATGTGAGATTCTATTACAAGATAATCCTATGAAAGGCTTAACTGCAGACTTATGGGTGATGAATGTAAATAACCCTTGTGTCACTTGAGTATGGTTAAGTATGATTTCTTGTGTACTAATCATACAGTTATGTTGTGGATTTGGAATCCTAACACCTTGTAGGAAAGGGTATGGCTACAGGCCATGATATCCCTTATTATAATGCCAGGTGATGGATATATGATCTAAGCCTCAAGAGAGCCAGTGTGGTGATGATGGATTTATAATAAATAGATGTTATACATGTCCTTTTATTTCTAAAAGAAAAGTGATATGTGGGTTTATCTTAGAGATGCTTTGCTTCTAGTAGGAGGAATAGATTACAATCTGTGAAACATTGTTCTAACTACTCCTAAAATATATATGACTTCTTTGTGTACTGTTATTCTCTTATTCTGTAATAATCATGTTTCTGGCGAAGAGTTATAACTCCCGCTGGGACAATTATTTAAAATTGTCTCACCCTGTAGATTTCAACTTTTTAGGTGGTCGCCAAGGATGAAGGGACCAATCTCCAGGTGACCAGTATCAACAAAGCAACACCCATAGCAGTAGTAAATCTCAGATGGAGATTCAGACTGCTGAGTTATATAGATAGATAGTCAGTCCTATGCGTCCTCTGTACTCTCAGGTCCTTGGAGTCATGGTCTGAGTTTTGATTCGTCTCTTGAGATTTTGTAGCATGCTGTGTATAATTACTCAAGAAGTAATTAACAGAGATGTAAACAGTTTATCTTGAATCTATGAAAGGAGTTTTTATGGTTTCAATGTCTTATCTCAAAAAGTTTTAATTTCCGCTGATTTTTGGTATTCCGCTGCTAAACGAATCACTTCCGCTATGTTTACTTTGAAGTTCATGTGTTCATCTCGGATTTTGGAGATCAGAGCCCACATATATGTTTGTCCAGTTATGAGATAATGATGTAACTTAGAAATGTCTAAAGAATGATGTTACTCGATGATATATGTCTCAAGGTTAAGGACCTAAACAGTGAGATCATATGAATGATAAGAGTACATACATTCTTGTTAAGTCCCTAGTCAGATGTTATTGTAGAAGCTGATAGACAACAATAACACATAATAATATATTGTGTGTTTGTAACGAACTGAAACCTAGCTTCTTGACCCTGATCATATGTCTTAGAGGATAGTTAGCTTGGTTCTTTGGGCTTAGCTAAATAAGGATTAAGATATACATAATAGTAGTTATTTTGTAACCCTAATATGTTAATAGTTAAATCACCCTAACATATATGTATGAAAACAATTATGACCTAATGCACCCACGGTAATTGTTAGACCATAAAATATGTCACACATGATAATGTTGATTAAGGTATGAGGTTAAGAGAGATAATGTGCATGGAAGGACTAGGTGTTTATAATTGAGAATATTGATACATAATTCAAATAAATAAGGAATCGATGAATTTAATGAGTTGAATAATAAACATAAATAATTATGTGCACAATGATAACATATGATCCTTTTGATTGTAATGTGATAATATGGGACACATTTGGGAAAATGATAATAATATGTTAATTAAAATAATGTGCGACAAATATTAATTATGCAAAATTTATAAAAGGAAGACTAGTTGGGCAAGAATAACTTCATATTCATTTTATTTGGGTTTGATTTTGCTTGGAGGCCAAGTTTAAAAATTTTGAGATAATAATAACTATATCTAATTCATTTAAAAAAGAAAATGTGAGTTTTCTTCAAAATAAAAAATAAGTCATTCAATGACTTCAGAAGTGGCAACTAATCTTGGATTTGTAATCTACACATTAAAAATATCCTTTGGGTGAATTTTCATCCAATTTGGACAATCTTTAATGTACATGTGTCCATTAGGAGAGAGAAAGTGTATAAAATTCCAAGATGTTGAATAATGTGATAAATAATTTCAAAGGATAAAATTGATGGCTAATTCATGTTCCATATGCTTACTTGGGGGTGAAGTTTCACATTAATTGGGTAATTCTAGATGTCCCTAATACGATAAGAAAGAGAAAATGTGATTTACTTCAAAAGAATTGAATAAAATACTTCGTCTTCAAAAGTGAAAACTAATGCCATATTTAGATTCTACATACTCATATTAGGCTAGGTGCCAGATTTCATTTAATTTAGTTTAATTGCACCCTCAAATGAAGAGAGAGGAAAAGAGAAATAAATATAACTACACTTTACTCTATTTGATTTAGGAATCATATTAAATGTCACACAATCCTTTTTGTTTTTGGGTGCAATTTGAGTCATTGGATCAACGATTAGAAGGCCAATACATTTTCACTTACCTTGCAACTAAATAGAAAAGTGCCTCCAGTTTTTGGTGAATTTCTAATCTGATATTGTCACTCCATAGATGATCATTTCACACAATTTGTTTGCCCACAAGTTGCAAAGTAGATTGTGCATCCTTTTAGGTATTACTCAAGAAATTTCATAGTGAATCCAAGAAAATCCAAATTCTTGGGCAATAAGGCATCTCTTCCACTACCCTCTTCTCTACTTCTCTCATCTTCACCTGTATATACAAATACCCCAACCTTCCTTGGCCACTTTGCAAAATTCCTCTCCCTCTAATTTCTCCTTTGTGCTCGGGTACTTGCTACCGGTGGTCTCGATTTGAGGTTGCCTTAAGGAAGTTGCTGCTCTCTCCTCTCATCTCCTCCAACCAATTTGTTTGACCCTGACTTTTGGGATTAGATACCCAATATAATATTCAAGGTAAATAAATGTTCTATACAAATTGACCCTAATTTAGGAATTTTGTATTCAATTATGGACTATTGTCACCCAAAAGTGTAATAAGAGATGCAATTGATGATTATTAGATCACATTGAGTTCAATTATGAGGAATAGATATGGTTAATCGAATTAAGTAATGATGTGGTACATCATCTATTAGTGATAAAGAAGAATCTGAATGGTTGAATAGTGATTCACATGTTGCATATTCATATTTCAATTCTGTCAAAGTTGTTTGGTGATAAGTAAGGATCAAATGACAATTATATGACCGTATATCCCGTAAATAAGATCTTATTTGGAGATATTATGTGACAAGACATACATGGGATTTTAGGCCTCAAACTCGGGTGGAAGCATTACTGGATCATCGTGAGATTATGTTAAAAATTGTAGGTTTAATTGGGATTTCTATGCAAAGTTATTCAAGTTTTAAGATACTGAATTATTTGATTAATTGAGGTTGAGAACTATAGGTGGGTGAATCATAAATGTCATGGGCCAACTAGAGTCAGGAAGGTGTGACTTTAGATAGGTGAGGCAGATCACTGGGAGGTGTGGCACCACCGCAACCTTTGGTCTAATGGATGCAGATCTATCTGCTACCTCTGCTTCTCACGGAGAAGGTGATACCTGCGAGACCAAGTCTGCTGTTACTACACATCTGAGTTGATAGGAATGAGACTCGAGATCTAGAGAGAACCATTACCTCCGCTAAGATCACATCTGCCTAACAACCCCTCTTGGGGGATTTTCTGTGGATAATCAAAGAGGATTCATCTCCCCATTGACTCTGCTTCTCATCTGCAAATACAGAAGAAGTGAGAGGAGGGGTGACCCAGAGGAGTAATATAGTTTTGGGAAGGGGTGTGAAGGGTGGAAGATGATCTTTAAGCGTGGCTAAAGCTAGATGAAACCCTATCCAACCTGGTCAAGTCCTTCACGGTAGCCGACAGACCCACTTCTTGAGGGGAACAAGGAGTGAGCTAGATGAGAAGTGCACAGAATCTCCACCAAAATCCTATAGTCTACTGAGTTCATGGAGGTTCAGCGATGATCCCATTACCTTTTTTAATGGTGAATCTATCCTCTGGAAGAAGAAGCCCCAATGCGAACCCCCTATTCTTCATGTACGTCAATGAATCCTTAGGGATCAGGAGCGATGAATCTGGCAGTGCCTTCAAGGCTTATAAATAGCTTGCTCCCACCGTCACGAAGGAGATCCGACAGATATCTTCCCAGTATGAAGTCTAGTTCTCACTCACATGATTGTCAGAGGATTTTTGATACGACAACATAGAGAACAATGTTCTCACGTAGCGGCCGACACCCAGCAGATCACGAGGGGAGAGAGAGTCCCAACTCTCTGGTTGGCCTATGCGAATTCAAGAGAATCGACCAGTCCACTAAGGAACTAGTGGCTCAAGTCATCCAGGTTAAAGGGCCTCACTCCAACTAGGGGAGTGATGTGGCCCATAACTAGAACCAGGGGAGGAGAATCAAATGACCCAAAAAATTAGAAAAAGGTAAATAACCTCCCATTTTTACATAAATATTGGTATCTTGTATAAATCACCATAAATAGCTCTCCTGGCCTATAGATTCCCAAAAAATACCCATGGATTCCAAAAAATGTCTACTTTATCATGAGACCTATAAATCAGACCTTTGAAGTAGTATTATTGATGAGTTTCTATTTACAAGATGATGCTTCTTTTAAGATAGTTTACATAGTATAATTAGCATATGATGGAGATTAAATCTGGAAAAAATACTCTTGAAATATAATGTTGTTTGGACACTAAATACAACCTTAGATATGAGCATTATGTCAAAATATTAGGTCTTTTGGTATTAAAATACAATCAAGTACTTTTTACCTCATTTTTAATTCTAGAAAATAGGAAAAGCATAAAAAATATGAAACTTGTACCAGGCCTAAATTGTGACGTATAGATCAGTAGAAAATACCAAAGACAAGATATAGATCAATCTAACCATATGTTTGGCCAAAACCCTAATTTGTACCTAAAATACGAAGAATAATGATGATCATATATTAATGATGCTCAATTATATTTCTTTAGGTCATGGACAAAGTTCTAGATGATCATGGATGTATAATGAATCTCTGAACTCAGGTACATGGATTTTATTTAAGTATGTGACTATGGATTTCTTGGTTGCAATCATGATATGTATGTATGCTCTCTTCTATTTGCAAATATTAGATGTAGTAGCATAGTACCCGATGTTTTATCACTTGAAAGCATAAATGATGAGTAGATGTTTTGTAGTAATTTAAGGTGTTCATTATCCCCCTTATGAGGGAATGGATTAATGTTGACTAGTACACCTCCCTAGAGCACACGGTGTATGGGGATTTCCCCTAGAGTACTTATAGTACACGGGGATGGACCCAATATTTATGTTTTGGTACTAGTCCACCTTGATAATGCAACTCATCTAGGAAAATGTATAAATTGACATATTTTTCTCAATCAAGATATGCTTTCTATGATTTTCTTTCTTTCTACAAATATTTTTAAATTATGAAAACCATAAATATATGTATCTTTCTACCCATGTAATCGACACTTTGTGTGTTGATTTGTTGTTTCACGTATGTTTTAGGTTTAGAGCTAGCATGGGAGAAAAAGATAGGAGTGAGAAGTTGTACAGGTGGTACCTATAGTGTAGATCCTAGTTAGCATACATGTTCTTAGAGTTGGAAATCTTCTTTCAATATGTTATTGAAATTCAGGTTGTAATAAGTCATCTTGTAATAATTTACATGTTGAATGTTGAGAAATATTATGGTGTATGATTATAGTTGTATGTTCATGTATGTGTATTATGCTTTCGTGTTGCTCTCTGATATGATGTCTAACATTTTCGGATTTTTCCTCTTAGGCCTTCTGAGTCTCGAGATGGCTGAATCTGGGGATGTTATAGTTGGTATCAGAGCATGAACAACAGATACACCTAGTAATTGCTCACCATGAAACATATGAACTAAGTTCACCTTTCACTTTAAACTCCAGAAACATAGTAAGTTGTTATAGAGGAATAAGGTTTGACTTAGCCTCAAAGTTAGAACCTAGATGTTCAAAATCTAGGTTTAGACAAGTGTGTGAAACCCTTTTTATATAGACCTCACATTTATTGGGTAGCTACACTAGTCTACATTGTGTTCTCACCATTTCACTAGATAAGATGGCATCGGACTATCTACTATGCGTGGAACACTCGACTTTTTTTATTTGTTTTCCAATCATATCGAGCCTCGACAAGCTTTCTCTGACGTCTGCCTTCTCGGAGAAAAACTATACAATATTTTATCATATATATTTAAATATGAAAATGTGTCCCTCGCACAAGAGAGTAGTCGATGTTCATGCAACTCAATTGAAAGGTAGTGACCAGTCTAGAAGAGAGAGTAAATCTAGATTATATGTCTAGAGCCTTATTAGATATTTGATAGTTGGAGTAGATGATTGATTGATAGATGATATAAGCAAGGATGATTTAATATAAGTTTGATTCTGATGATATAAGTTGAGTTATATCAATTCAAGTTGTCTATGAGGTCTTATCTTGTTCTAAAAAAATATGGATTACTCTTGATGATGAAAGTACATTCCCTTTTCTCACTTAAGACGAGCTAAGTTAAGATAAAGTTGAATATGCATGAGCCTCAAGATCTTTTACAAAGGAGGACCTCCAGTGTTAGGACAATATACATGGTGAACTCTAGAGAGAGTGAGATCCACAAGGAGAGGGTCAAAGGACCTACCCTACAATATATGAAAAATATGAGATATATGTGAAATGATGTGTCCTAAGCTGGGTTAGTCCTGAGTAGATGAGTTGAGTCTTTTTGCATGATTCAATCCTATATGTGAGAGTTGGATAAAAAATGATGGTCAGGTGACTCGTGATGATAAAGTCAATCCTTTGACTAAGTTAGGTCCTAGCTTGAGTAACTTATGTTTGTGAAGATCATAATTAGCTACAAGTGAGGTGATATATGAAATTCTAGTTCTTGGAGTAAAAATTCCTTGTGCAGAAGACACTCAACAATACATGTCGCTCTTTCTTCTCTTTCTCTATATATGATTTTAAAAACCTCACTTTATCTATTTAAAATGGTTATGTATGAAGTGTCATTCATGTAAGCTTCACTTGTTCTATATTCCCTTCCTATATCATACATGTAATATCCAAGTTTGAAATAACGATAAGATTGGCTTAGTATATTCTCTTTCCCTCGATATCATGCATGAAAGATACAAGTTTGAAATTATGAGCTAAAAAGAGATATATTTGGATCATAGCCTACCTGATCACAAAATATAGTTCTTGACATTGATCCTTCTCAATTTATGCTTCTAAGTTTGAGCATGACTGTCACACAATAGGGTGAAACCCTAATAGGTAAAATGAAAAGAAAAATCAAGCCCTTCTCTAACGATGAAATTCTAGTATGATGTGATCATAAATCAAAATAACGACGTTTAATGTGTTAACTCTATTGTTCAATGACATGAAATCTTCCTACCACCTTGCACAAGGTATTGGGGTGAAAGTTTAGACCTCGTGTAATATCTTCTCAACCCATATGTGTGATCGAACCCTAATTCTTAGGACAATGAGTGGTGTAAACCCTAACATACTAGAATGTCAAGTTATGACCAAACTACGTAAATGATGCTTAAATATATATATAAGGTGGGGTCGGTACACTCTAGATGCTCCAAATTCATAAGATGAAAACTTGGGTACATCTACAATATGATATCCTTGGCACCTAGAAGTGGTGGACTACTTGTAGAAGAAACTCATTGATATCACCTTGAAGTATAAGCCTAGTTGAATTTCGAGGACGAAATTCCATATAAGGTGGGAGGAATTTGATGACCTTAACTTTTAGGAATAGATACCCAATATAGTATTCAAGGTACATAAATGTTCTGTACAAATTGACCCTAAATTTAGGAATTTTGTATTCAATTATGAACTCTTGTCACCCAAAAGTGTAACAATAGATGCAATTGATGATTATTAGATCTAATTGAGTTCAATTATGAGGAATAGCTCTAGTTAATCGAATTAAGTAATGATGTGGTAAATCATCTATTAGTGATAAACAAGAATCCAAAATGTTTGAATAGTGATCCACATGTTGCATATTGATATTTAAATTTTATCGAAGTTGTTTGGTTACAAGGATCAAATGACAATTACATATGACCATATATCCCCTGAATAAGATTTTATTTGGAGATATTATGTGACAAGACATACATTGGATTTTAGGCCTCAAACTTGGGTGGAAGCATTAGTGGATCATGGTGGGCTTATGTTAAAAACTTTAGGTTTAATTGGGACTTCTATGCAAAGTTATTCAAGTTTTAAGATACTAAATTATTTGATTAATTGAGGTTGGGAACTATAGATGGGTGAATCATGTGTGTCACGGGCCAACTAGACTCAGGAAGGCGTGAATTTAGCTATGTGAGGCAGATCGCTGGGAGGTGTGGCACCACCTCAGCATTTGGATGGCCAGATCTAATGGATGCAGATCTATCTGCTACTTCCTCTTCTCACGGAGAAGGTGGAACCTACGAGAGCAGGTCTACTATTGCTACACATCCGAGTAGATAGGAATGAGACTCGAGACCTAGAGCGAACCATTACCTCCGCTAGGCTTGCATCTGTCTAACAACCCCTCTTGGGGGATTTTCCGTGGAGAATCGAGGAGAATTCCTCTCCCCATCGACTCTACTTCTCAGCCACAAATACAGAAGAAGTGAGAGGAAGGGTGACATAGAGGAGTAATAGAGTTCTGGGAAGAGGTGTGAAGGGTGGAAGATGATCTTTAGGCGTGGCTAAAGCTAGATGAAGCCCTATCCAACCTTGTCAAGTCCTTCACTATAGCCGACAGACCTAGTTCTTGTGGGGAACAAGGAGTGAGCTAGATGAGAAATGCCCGACATCTCCACCTAGAATCCCAGGGTCTACTGAGTTTGTGGAGGTTCAGTGATGATCCCATTACCTTTTACAATGGTGAATCTATCCTATGGAGAAAGAAGCCCCGATGTGAACCCCCCCTATTCTGCCTGTACGCCAGCGACTCCTTGGGGATCAGGAGCGGAGAATCTGGTAGTGCCTTCAGAGGCTTCCAGATAGCTTGCTCCCACTGCCACGAAGGAATTCTGACAGATATCTCCTCAGTGTGAATTCTGGTTCTCACTCACATGGTCGTCGGAGGATTTCTGATATGGTGACGGAGAGAACATCGTTCTTGCGTAGCGGCCGACACCCAGTAGATTGTGAGGGGAGAGGGAGAATCCCAACTCTGTGGTCAGCCTCGCATTGTTTACCGGACGAGCGGGGGGCAGACACGCCTATAACGCGCTGCAATACCGCCGACCCCCACGCGGGTCCTGGTTTTTTTTTCTCTTTTGATTTTTCTGGGGAAAATCTATTGTTTTGTTTATAACTTTTATTCCGTAATGATTTCTTTGACGAAACAAAATGTTGCACCCACTTAATGCACCCACTTATGGTGTGAATTTGTGAATGCGTCCAGTTATGGTGTGAATGCGCCCACTTATGGTGTGAATGTGCACCCATGTGAATGTGCCCACTTAATGCTCCCATTAAGTGGGCACACTTATGCTGTAAATGTACCCACTTAATGTGCCTACTTATGGTGTGAATTTGTGAATGCATCCAGTTATGGTGTGAATGTGCCCACTTATGGTGTGAATGTGTCAATGCACCCACTTATGGTGTGACTGTGCCCACTTATTCTGTGAACGCACACACTTATGGTGTGAATGCACCAGATTCATTATAAAAATGTATTTGAACAAGACTAATATTGGTATATTTTTGAAAAAAATCAAATAATAAATAAGTCAAGTGTGATTGCGCCTACTTATGGTGCATATGCACCAACTTATGGTGTGAATGTGTGAATGCACCTACTTATGATGTGAATGCGCCCACTTATGGTGTGAATGTGTGAATGCGCCCACTTATGGTGTGAATGCGTCCACTTATGGGGTGAATGAGCCCAGTTATGGTGTGAATGTGTGAATGCGCCCTGTTATGGTGTGAATGCGCCCAATTATGGTGTGAATGCGCCCACTTATGTTGTGAATGCGCCCACTTATAGTGTGAATGTGTGAATGCGCCCACTTATGCTGTGAATGTGCCCACTTATGGTGTGAATGTGTGAATGTGCCCAGTTATGGTGTGAATGCGCCCACTTATGCTGTGAATGCGCCCACTTATGTTGTGAATGCGCCCACTTATGTTGTGAATGTGTGAATGCACCCACTTATGGTGTGAATGCGTCCACTTATGGGGTGAATGCACCCACTTATGGTGTGAATGTGTGAATGCGCCCAGTTATGTTGTGAATGTGCCCACTTATGCTGTGAATGCGCCCACTTATGGTGTGAATGTGTGAATGCGCCCACTTATGGTGTGAATGCGTCCACTTATGTGTGAATGCGCCCAGTTATGGTGTGAATGTGTGAATGCGCTCAGTTATGGTTTTAATGCGCCCACTTATGGTGTGAATGCACCCACTTATGTTGTGAATGAGCCCACTTATGGTGTGAATGTGTGAATGCGCCCACTTATGGTGTGAATGCGTCCACTTATGCTGTGAATGCACCCACTTATGGTGTGAATGTGTGAATGCGACCAATTATGGTGTGAATGCGCCCACTTATGGTGTGAATGCGCCCACTTATGGTGTGAATGTGTGAATGCACCCACTTATGCTGTGAATGCGCCCACTTATGGTGTGAATGCACCCACTTATGCTGTGAATGAGCCCACATATGGTGTAAATGTGTGAAGGCACCCACTTATGGTGTGAATGCGCCCACTTATGCTGTGAATGTGCCCACTTATGGTGTGAATACACCTACTTATGGTGTGAGTGCGCTCACTTATGGTGTGTAAGTGTGAATGCACCCACTATGGTGTGAATGTGTGAATGCGCCAACTTATGGTGTGAATGCGCCCACTTATGTTGTAAATGTGTGAATGGGCCTAGTTATGGTGTGAATGCGCCCACTTATGGTGTGAGTGCGGCCACTTGTGTCAATATTTCTACTTAACGCGCCAAATATTAGTAGTAAACACCCACTCATGGTGTGAATGCGCCCAGTTATGGTGTGAATGCGCCCACTTATGGTATGAATGTGCCCTATATTTGTAATAAAATCTTATTTATGACAAATGTGCCTACTTTTGATTGAATGTGTTTTTTATTGAATGCGCCCACTTATGGCAAATGCGCCTACTTGTATGGCAAATGCGTCTACTTATCACAAATCTTAAACAGAGTATGTGCATAAATAGAAAATTTACACAAATCTTAACACAATGCGCCTAGTATTTGTAGAAAAATACCCAATTACGGTGTTAATGCATCAATTATAGTGTGAATGTGTCTACTTTTTAGATGTTGTGCATAAATATAAATTAAATAATATTAATTTAATGTGCACACATTTGTAAAATATCGTGCATATCATTTTTTTCAAAATATATCGATATTGGTCTTGTTAGATTGCATTTTTCGTAACGAGTCCAGTGGTTTTTATTTTGTTAAAAAATTCATTATGGATTAAAAGTTATTCACAATTTTCATTTTTGTACTCTTTTGTGTGCATGGCAAAAAAAAGCAAAAAAAAGGAGGGGCCCGGCCGGGAAACCACCCCAGCCAAGCGGTATACAGCCCGCGTGTGGGGCGCGTCGCTGGTGGGCGCGTCGTGGTAACATTTTCCATGCGAATTCAAGAGAATCAGGCGGTCCACTGAGGAACTAGTGGCTCAACCTAGCTGGGTTAAAGGGCCTCACTCCAGTGAGGGGAGCAACGTGGCCCATATCCAGAGCATGGGGAGCATAATCGAACGAGCCAAAAATTAGAAAAAGGTAAATAACCTCCCTTTTTTTACATTTTTTTGTAACCCTGGAAACTCGTAAGGCTTGCGCCTAGCCCAACCTGGGGAGCTCACCCTCATCCCATAAAGAGCATAGCCCATTAAGTCACACAGAGACCGACTGCGCTATGGGAGAAACAATTCAAACAACACCACTAGGGGGATTCGAACCCGGGATCCTTCATGAGGGGCCCCATGCTGTGACCACCTGAGCTACTGCTCGCCGGCTCCCATTTTTTTACATAAAACATTGGTATCTTGTATAAATTATCATAAATAGCTCTCTTGGCCTATAAATTCCCGAAAAATACTCATGGATTTCAAAAAATGTCTATTTTATCATGAGACCTATAGATAAGACCTTTGAAGCAGTATTATTGATGAGTTTCTATTTACAAGGTGATGATTCTTTTAAGATGATTTACATAGTATAATTAGTATATGGTGGAGATTAAATCTGAAAAAATTACTCTTGAACTCTAATGTTATTTGGACACTAACTACAACCTCAGAACTGAGCATTATGTTAAAACACAATTACGTACTTTTAACCTCATTTTTTTAATTCTAGAAAATGGGAAAAGCATCAGAAAAATATGAAACTTGTACCAGGCCTACATTGTGACGT
Source organism: Alisma plantago-aquatica (assembly GCA_963693085.1). NCBI lineage: Eukaryota > Viridiplantae > Streptophyta > Magnoliopsida > Alismatales > Alismataceae > Alisma > Alisma plantago-aquatica. The sequence goes on along the minus strand of OY856413.1, from coordinate 626,969,354 downwards.
ATAGATCAATAGAAAATTACCAAAGACAAGATATGGATCAATTTAACCATAGGTTTGGCCAAAACCCTAATTTGGACCTAAAATACTAAGAATAATGATGATCATATATTAATGGTGCTTAATTATATTTAATCAGGTCATGGACAAAGTTCTAGATGATCATGGATGGATAATGAATTTTTGAACTTAGGTACGTGGGTTTTATTTAAGTATATGACTATGGTTTTCTTAGTTGCAATCATGATATGTATGTGTGATCTCTTCTATTTGCAAATATTGGATGTAGTAGCACTATATAATACTATATATTTTATCACTTGAAAATATAAATGATGAGTAGATGTTTTGTAGTTATTTAAGGGGTTCATTATCCCCCTTACGAGGGAATGTATTAATGTTGACTAGTACACCTCCCTAGAGCACACAGTGTACGAGGAGTTTTCCTAGAGTACTTGGTACACGGGGATGGGCTCAATATATATGTTTTGGTACTAGTCCACCTTGATAATGCAACTCATCCAGGAAAATGAATAAAATTGACGTATTTTTCTTAACCAATAAATGTTTTCTATGATTTTATTTCTTTCTTTCTACAAATCTTTCCAAATTATGAAAACCATAAATATATGTATCTTTCTACCCATGTACTCGACACCTTGTGTGTTTATTCATTGTTTCATGTATGTTTTAGCTTTAGAGCTAGCATGGGAGAAAAATATGGGAGTGAGCAGTTGTGCATGTGGTACCTATTGTGTAGATACCAGTTAGCATATATGTTCTTAGACTTGTAAATCTTTTTTCAATATGTAATTGTAATTCAGGTTGTAATAAGTCATCTTGTAATAATCTACATGTTGAATGTTGAGAAATATTATGGTGTATGATTATAGTTGTATGCTTATGTATGTGTATTATACTTCCACATTGCTCTCTGATATGATGTCTAACATTTTCATATTTGTCCTCTTAGGCCTTCTAAGTCTCGAGATGGCAGAATCCGAGGACGTTACATGTTATGTGGTGATAGTGTGACAAGTTCACACCTTATAAGTCTTATATCTTTGAATGTTGTACGATAACCTTATCTTTGTAGTGCTTGTTATGGTTTTATACGTTGCAACTTGATTGATGCTAAAAGACACTTAATTGGCATAACTAAAAGACTGACATGTGTGAGCCAATGTCGTTGTGATATATGGAACGATCATGTGTGAGTCGATTTCCTAGTTATGTATGGATGGCCATGCATGATCCACTCCTTTTCTGGGACGGCCATGTGTGAGATGATTCCCTTGTGATATATGGATGGACATGTGTGAGCCGATCCTTCTGTGGACTATACAATACTTGTACAAGTTGAAAATTATGCCATTGTTGTGTCACTCTCATGCTAGCCAGGAGGTGGTCATGGAATCTGGCTCTTCCATTGACCATGTGTGGTACCAATAAAAACTTAGTAGTGGTACTTTTGTAAGATTAAATACAAAAATATTGGATGAGACGTTGTTTGCTTTTGTATAGCTTGGTTGGTAGAAAATATACATGCTCTTTATATTCCTTCTTAGTTTATAAAATGTTCCACTGCTTTGTTATAGTTACTTAATCTGCTCAGAGGATGATAACTGCCTTGCTTACATTAGTAATTGAATCTGCTTATCATAGCTGTAGCTTTACTTCTATTCTTTAATTACTTTATCTATGATTTAATAGCATTGGAAAAGAGTTATATCTCTTATTGGAACCTTTGGTCTCACCCGGTGGGTTTCCACATCTTTTATGCAGTCATGCACGAGGAGGTAGAGATTGTGAAATTGAGGAGGAGCAGCAGCAAGATCATTAGCTAGTAAGGTTGAGTGTGCTTCTTGTTGATCTTTTGGTGTTAGAGTCCTAGAGTCGTCCATGTATGCTCATGTCTTGGGGATAGTTCGGTGTGTTTTGTGGTTGAGCTATCAATATGAGTTTCTATCTTATGTGCCCTTTTGTTGTATATAGTTGGCATATGTACATGTATATGCAAGAGAAACAAATATCATGTGTGATGGGTATGTCTATGGAACATGTTGTAAGCATGACATTTTATGAGAAATATCATAAAGATGGGAGGTTATGGATCTTTATGTCACAAGTTTTCTAATGTTGGTGCCTTGTACAATCAATTTTAATTTTTAGTATTTTTCAGTAATCTACTTGCTTAGTGATGATTCCGTGTTTGGTTTTGAGTATTGTCTCTTTGTGTGGCAATGGGTGTCACATTAAAGACCTGAAGAATGAGATTATATATATGTTAAGAGTATATACATTCTCATTATGTCCCTGGTCGGTTGTTATTGTGGAAGGTAGATAGAAAATAATAATACATAAGATTAGAGTGTGAGTTGATTGATGATAGTATCTCATTCATCATGATATGGTGATATCAAACCAAACACACAGATGCATGTTAGGGAACAGTGTATCAAACTGACCCATCGTGAGAATGACACATAGAAGCCATCATAATGGAAGTCGTAGTTAAATCTCACAGTGATGGTGGTGTTTGTGGTTCTTATGTATGAAATATCTACACTCATCACATGTCGTTGGGTATACTTTGACATCATCAAATGTATTCCTAAAACATGGGTTGTTATTAAGGTGATGATTGGCTAACTTTGACACATGGGGACTGACTATGAGTGATAGAGATGGGATTTGTCCCTCCTATAGGAGTATGATATACAAGGCCTATTGATTAGCGAGACTGAGAAATACATGGCCATGTGCATGTGAGTCAATATGTGATATTGAGCTTACATATATCTCAGATGGTTTACTCTGGTTTAAGAAACAAGATTGAATAATGGTGATTGCTCCATGCCTCTAGTTCAATCTGGATATCAGTGAAAAGGGAACTATACAAACACGGTAACACCATACACAGGTTGTAGGTTGAAGTTGTTCTCCAATTTTTCATTTACTCGGATAGCAATGATGTGTGACTAGGAACCTCTCATTGCTTATGATGTCATAAGTTGTTATGGACATTCACTGCCAATGTAATATGGTACCTATAGGGTCACACATAGGAACTCATCTAGAAGAGGAGTTTGATCTTAAATGATGATTTGATTGATTACTAAAGTGTTTCAGTATTCAATTCATGCAACAAGTCAACTAACTAGACTGCCACACGATCAGTTCAAGTGTTGAGACTATCGTTTGGAGTTTCAGGCTGATTGCATTGTACATTGACTAGAATTCAGTCTGGCTCGAGCTGCGAGATGCCTGTCTCACTTGTGCGAAATGGCCATATGGCATGTTGTGGGACATCCATATTAAATGCACCAAACGGCCGTCTCAGGGATGCAATATGATTGCACATAGGATTGGTGTTGATATAATCATGTGTACTAATTGGAATCGAATTGCTGACATATTACAATATTGAAAAAATGTGAAATGGCTATCTCACAGTGTGAGACAACCATCTTGCATCCTAGACGACAATCTCGGTTGAGAGACAACCATTTTAGGTGTCACAGACAACGAAGTTTCCAAATTTGTTGTAGAAATTTGAGATATCCCAGTCCTTTCCACTCCTGCACAAACTGGAAACCCTGAGCCTGACATCTACTATAAATAGAGGGGTACTGGGGCTTCCCAGAGCACAACACAGGCAATTGAAAATCAGTTGCTCTGATAATTGTTGTCCTCTCTAGTTGTGGTAACCAAGAGATCCAAGCAAGTCTTACCCGACTAGGGAGGGATAGCTACGGGAGAGAATAATTGGGGAACAATATTGTGGGAGAGCAGGTTGGTGACTAGTATACCAACAGAAGGGAAAAATCCTTCTTGTCCGTTCTAGCAAGTCGACAGGAGTTCTAGTTGGTCCTTGTAGACTATCTAGAGGTAGGAGTCCTTTGGCTGCTGTTAGGAGGGTAACATCAACCCGCAGTCTGTGGCAAGATCAGATGAGCTGCTACAACAGTTGTCTGAGTCAGCTATCCTTAGAGGAGTAGTCAGATGAGTCCCAATGCAACTAGGAGCTACACAAACACCGTCCAAGATAGACTGCACATCTACATCAATGAAAATTGCCGTGGGAATTGCTCTAAGACTAGGTATATCTTCGTAAAACCATCCTTCCCATTGAATAGTTATTGACATGATCCACTGGTTAATGGGAGACATGTCAGTAATTGTTTTGTTTCTACTACCTATCTGGTTCCATATTTCCCTATAGTGGTATCATATCCACGTCAATTAAATTATGTTTATGTTTTGGTTTTACAGTGATTTTTTATTGCATGTGATGTGAATATTTAAATTGGTTGATGTGCAGGTCTATCTTATCACCACATAAAGAACCCAAACACACACACACATATATATATATATATATATATATGCAATTTACACGCCTCACCAAATTTGTTTTGATGGTGGATGTGAAGCATGGTTATGGAAAAAACCCCATATTTGTGTGTGCATGGTTGTGGTCATTTATTCCTAATGTTAATCGTACGCGTACTGAGCCTCTCTCTCCTTTCCAAATGTAAATTAATGCTCTTCTTCCTATTTCCTCTCAAATGTAACTCAAGATTTTCCCCATATACAATGTAATAATAAATAGGATAGTATTAGTTTATGTTTCGACATGAGATGACGATCTGTACAAAAGTGAAATGCCTGGCTCGAGAGATGATTCGATTGACCGGAGGACTGAGGAGGCCAGGAGACAGGAGGATGAACCGATCGACTGGTGGCTCAACCAATCAGATGGAGGTGTCCAGACAATGTTTGGACTTGAGAACCAGACAACCATTTCATAAAAGCCCAATCGAGCGACCAGGAGGTGATCGACTGGTTCAAGAGTTGAACTGATCGACCCGGATTGGTTTGACCATAGATCTTCACCAAAAATAGGTTGCATATGAGGTGGACCATAGGTGGTAGTAATTCCTTGTAGCTCCAAGGAATTACATTAGTTTGACCATAACCATCGCTTGTGTGGTTTATTTATTGCATGTTCTCATTTGTGGTTATAGCATGTATATGATACATACTATATATATGGTCATTGGATAAAGTATATATATTTATACAAACTCCCTCATTAAAATATTAAATTTAGATGCTTTCTATAAGCAGCACACATGAAAAGCTTGATCGACTAAGAGTGGGAACGCCCTAGCGTGGTGCACCGTCTATCTCGTGGAAATGTGATGGTAGATATGTGGGTCTGTCCTAGTAGGGTGCATAGTCTATTGTGTTGGCTTATGTATCATGCTTAATATGGTGGTCTTAATTGGATTAAGCACCTAGAAGAATATATATGATAAATGGCAAGGAGTTGTGCATATTATCTATTCGAGAGTTTCATATGATGCAATTGGAAAAAATTGGCGACCTAATAGAACCAAGTTATGGGTGACATCCCTAGTTGGCTTATGATTTGATGAAATTAGGATCTTGGCTCACTAGAATATTGTACACTACAATATTCTGAATTGATATTGAGGTCTATCAATTTGAATAGAAATAGTGCGAGCAATATTTAATTAAAGTGCCTAATTAATATTGTTAAATTTATCAAATCAAACCAAATCAAAAATGTTTTAAAAAGTTGCAATATTTTTTTCTCGAATCAAATGTCAAAAACAAACACGTTCAAATTGCGATCAGTCCTTTAGAAGGACAAAATAGGATTAAGTTCTACAATTGGTTAAGGACTTTGAGAAATGTTCTCATCAATGAGAGAAAGCTCTATGTCCTTGATAGACCAGAGGAACCCACTCCAAAGGCAGCTAAGGATGAAATGGGTGCTTACTTGAAGCATGCCAATGATGCCATACACATTTGAATACTTAATGCACTGTTGTATGAACTATGAGTTGCATGAACAACATGAAAAACATGGACATTCTCGAGATGATAACACATCTTAAGAATCATGTAAAGCAAAGAAGATATAATGTCTCCAGAGTGCTAATTGAGTGCAAACTGACAAAGGGAGGTCCAATAGAACCCCATGTGCTCAATATGATTGGACATGTGGAATGACTGGGATTTCTCTTAGCTCAAGAGTTGACCATAAATATGGTTATGCAAGTATTAAATGAATCATATAGTCACTTTATCAAATGCTTGGCATGTTGATGCCAAAGCAAGAAAGAAGAAGGACAAATTCATGATGATGATCAAGAGAAATGAGTCCTAGGGAAAATGCAAGGCTAAGAAGTGTTATGAGGACAAGAATAAGTCCAAGTCTTATACATTGAAGTTATGGGGAAGGGTAGGTGTAAAAGGAATCTGTCCTTTTCACTTAAAGGATAAATAAAAGAAAGTGGCACCATCGTCACTTGTCTGGACATTGGAAAGAACTATCCTTTTTATAGAGGATCTCAGGAAGAAGATGGAGATAGAGATCTCCACTTTAGGACATGAGAAGAAGTAAGCTAGAACTGTGCGGATCAAGGGTTGCTGCCTTTACAATTGGAGCTGACATTCATGGACACATAATAGAATTAGTGAATTTCTATTATGCACCCGCCATTGATGAAAACATCATATGTCTTGTATGACAAGAACATTATGTTTCACTTTACAAGATATGATATTTTATGGAAATGCCCTATGTCTCACAAACTATACTTGATAGTTGTAGAGACAAATGTGTATGCCACACATATTAAATGACTTAACAACTCAAACAATGAATACCTATAACATTCTCATCTGGAGCGGATAAATGAGAAATGCATCTCTAGAATCCATATGATGGTTATATAGATTCTTTTGGTTATTGAACCAATAGATACATGTAAGTCTTATTCGTTGTGCAATATGACAAAAAGTATCTTCACTAGATGTAGTGGGAGAATGAGTATTCTATTAGGGCTAGTACATACTGATGTACATAAGACCTCTTAGAATAAATTCTAAAGGTAGTTGCAAGGACTTCATTATATAAATTTACTGATGTTATCGGTAGATGTGATAATTTGTATCAAATGAAATACAAGGTTGGATCTCTTGAAGTGTTCAAGGAGATCATAAATGAAGTACATAACTAACTTGGTAAAAGTATTAAGATACGTCAATATGATCGATGTTGAAATAATAAACCAAGAGTTTGAGGACCTTTTGGGAGATCATAATAGTGTATCACAATGAACTCCACCTAAAACATATTGATGTGTCAGAAAGAAGGTATCACACCCTATTAAGTCATGGTGAGATTATCAATAAAATTTCGTTGATTTTACAACATCTTTGTGGAACATGCTTTAGACTAAAACAATGTACTATCTAAAATGGTTCAAAAAACACCATATGAGATATGACATGGTAAGTGTCCTGATATGTCTTTTAAAATGATTAGGATTGAATTATTATATAAGAAAATAGTTTCTTAAAAGACTTTATCCACAAATCACATGAATGTTATCTTGTTGAATACTACTTATATTCCAACTCAGAAACAAAGTGTTTGATGCTAAGATATCTGAATTCCTAAATGGAAAGTAGTTCTAAAGGAATTAGTGGGAGTAAAGGTAGAACTCAAAATTTTTGATACAAACAAGAAAACATTGAACATAAAGAGGTACAACATGAACAAGGAGAATCACAAGTTGTTGTGGAATCTCAAGTTCCTTATGCAAACACATGACTCATAGTTATAGCAGAACACACCTTGAATTTGAAAGCTTCTGATGTCTTATAACTCAAAAGGCGGAAAGTTGATCATAGAGATGAGCCAACAACCTACCTAGAAACTATTGAGGGACTAGAATTTGAGAAATGGCTTCAGGCCATGGGATCAAAGATGGACTCTATATGCAACAACAAGATATGACCTTGCTGGATCCACCTGAAGATAAAACCCATAGGTTTCATTTGGGTTTTTGTAAGAAGACCAACATGGAAAGGTAAATTGGTTGCAAAGAGTTTCAAACTGGTACAAAGTGTTGAACATGATGAAGTATTTTCACCAGTTACCATGGTTAAGTCCATCTAGATCATGCTTGTTATTGCAGCTTAGTATGACTGTGAGATTTGGCATATGGATGTTAAAACCACATTCCTTAATTGGAATAGTTAAGAGGATGTGTACGTAACATGGCCTAATGGTTTTATAAATCCATTAATGCAAATAAGTCTATAAGCTACAAAAGTCAATATGTGGATTGAAGAAAGCATCTCAGAGTTGGAATTTTCTATTTGATAAGACAGCTAAAGGGTTTGACTTGAGTTAGAATAAAGATGAAATATGTGATTACAAAAGATTTAGTGGAAGCATATTAATATTCCACACAATGATGGGGAATGACATCCTTATCCTACAAATGTTAAAACCTGGCAAGGAAAGTACCTTCTATATGAAAGGAAGATATCCAGTTATCTCGTATGTATTGGACATGATGAAAGGAAATCAAGTCATCCCATATGTATTGGACATAATGAAAGACATAAATATGCCTACCTAGCAATCTTGTATGTATTGGACATGACAAGAAGGTATATGTCAGATGCCAGTGAGAGTCATTAAAATACCATAATGAACATCCTTAGGTGCTTGATAAACACTTAAAGGATTGGTTCCTTGGTTATGGTAATATGGAAGAGTTGGATGTAAACGGTTACACCCATGTGAGCTTCCAAAATGACAAAATAATAACAATCATGATAAGATATGTAGGTGATTGGCTCTAAGTGCAAGTGGGAGTCTATGGGTATGTATGCCCAGAGAGCCAATCATATGATTATTGTAATGGAATAAGAGAACATGATATGGTTAATGATAAAGGCAAGCTTCCAGTTTATTTTGTATATTCAATTATGAGATAATAAATAACATAATAAATGTCTAGAGAATGATATCACTCAATGATGTATGTCTTCAGGTTGAGGACCTGAAGAATGAGATCATACATATGTTAAGAGTATATACATTCTCATTATGTCCATGATCAATTGTTATTTTGGAAGGTAGATAGATATTAATAACACATAAGACCATTGTGTGAGTTGGTTCATGATAGAGTCTCATTATTCGTAATATGGCGATATCAAACCAAGCACATAGATACATGTTAGTGAACAATGTATCAAATAGACCCACTGTGAGACTTACACATGGAAGCCATTATAATGGAAGTCATAGTTAGATCTTACAGCGATGGTGGTGTTGTAGTTCTTAGACCTAAAATCACTACACTCATCACATGTCATTGGGTACACTTTGACATCATCAAACGCAGTCCTAAAATATGGGTTGTTATAAAGGTGATGATTGGGTGACTTTGACACATGGTGACTAACTGTGAGTGATAGAGATGGTATTTGTCCCTCATACAAGAGTAAGATATCATGGACCTATTGATCAGTGAAACTGAGAAATACATGGCCACACACATGTGATTCAATATGTGATACTGAGCTTACATATATCTCAGACAGTCTGCTCTGGTTCAAGAAACAAGATTGAATAATAATGAGGGTGATTGCTCAATGCCTCTAGTTCAATTTGGATATCAATGACAAAGGAACTATACAAACACTATAACAACATACACAAATCATAGGTTGAAGTTGTTCTCCAACTTTCCATTTACTTGGGTAGAAATGATGTGTGACTAGGCAGTGCCCATTGCTTGTGATGACATAATTTGTTATGGACATTAATTGTCAGCATAATATGGGACCTATAGGGTCACACACATAGGAACTCATCTAGAAGAGGAGTTTGATCTTGAATGATGATTGAATTTATTACTAAAGTGTTTAGGTACTCAATTCACACAAAAAATCAGCTAACTAGACTGCCACATGACCAGTTCAAGTATTGACACAGTTGTTTGGAGTGTCAGGCTAATTGTATTGTACATCAGCTAGAATTTTGCCTGCCCGTGCTGTGAGATGCTCGTCTCTCTAGTGTGAAATGACCATCTAGTAGGGTGAGAGATGTCTGTCTTACATGCACCAAACACCCATCCCAGGGGTGCAATTTTATTACACGTAGGATTGGTGCTGACATAATCACATGCGCTAATTGGAATTGAATTTTTGACATATGTACAAAATTAGGAAACTATAAAAGACTACCTCACAGTGCGAGACAACCATCTTGCATCCCAGATGTCTGTCTCAGTTGTGAGATGTCCATTTCAAGTGTTGTAGGTTGTGATGTTTCCTGAATTTTTGCAAAAATTTGAGAGCTTTCGGTCCTTTCCACTCTAGCACAGACTGGGAACCCTAGCCCTGGCCTCTACTATAAATAGAGGGGTAATGGGGGATTCCCAAAGCACAACACAAACAACATAGAATCAATTTCTATGAAAAATTTTGTCCTCTTTGGCTGTGGTAACCAAGAAAGCCCAAGCAAGTCCAACCTGACTAGGGAGGGATAGCTACGAGATAGAAAACTGAGGATCATTGTTGTGGAAGAGCAGGTTGGTGACTAGTACACCAACAGGAGGGAAAACTCCTTGGTGTCCATTCTAGCAGGACAAAAAAGTGTTCTAGTTGGTCCGTATAGACTTTTATAGATCTAGGAGTCCTTTGGCTTCTGCTAGGAGGGAAATATCAACTCACAGTCTGTGGCGAGATCATAGGAGCCGCTACATCAGTTGACTGAGTCTGATGTAAGGCCCCTGAGCTTGCTTAATAAGTTGAATAAGCTTAATTACCATAATTGAATGCTTATAACCCTAATATAACCTTGTGATACTCTTTGAAATCATAATACAAGCTTAATTTTCAAATTTGGTCCAAATTAGACACTATTTGAGCAAGTTATGCAATTTTATGTACATTTTGGACGTTTCTGTAATTTACCCAATTGAGAGGTTTTCTTTGCAATTTATCACTTGCATTAAGTTACTTGTATATTATATCATCATGCTTGAGCTTTTTGATCCATGGGGCGCCTATTTAAACCTTGGTTGAAGGTGTTTTCTCCAAGGGTATTTTAGGGTTTACCCATTCATGGATGAGCTACCTTTAGTAGCTATCAACTAATGAATTATGTGATTGGCTGGGAAATTCGACAAAGGAAATCTAAGAAGGTCTATATGGATGTTGTGGAGATGCGTGTGTGCGTTCTTGTATATTCTTAATAGTTTAAGGCCATAGACACATGGGGAAGCTACTTTTACACCTCATGCTTGCTTCCATCCTTATCCATGGGCTATATTTACCTCTTCCTTGCCCAAGTTCGAAACTATACTTTCTTTCTCTTTCCTTTAACCTGAAACAATGACTACCCTATATTTTTCTGTGGAACCAAGTGCTCTAAGGTATAATACAACCTCTTTTTGGAGAAGAAGGTCTCCTAGAGCTCCATTTAGGCTACCCAGGGTTTCCAAGGTATCTTCTAGGGATTTTGACTAAGGAAAATTATTTTCTTCCTTCCTTCCTTCTCCATTTGTCTTGCTCTTCTCCTTTCTTAGACCTTCCTCCAGGTCGTAACCTTGTTGTTCCATGGTATAATTTGCTCTAAAGCTCTAAATCCCTACCTTTCTTGCTCCTTATATTTAGGGTTTGCTCATTTGATGAAGAAAGGTGCAGATGGAGGAATTCATAGCTTATTCTTAGATTTTCTACCCTACCTGCTCGAGTTTTCTTCTGTGTGGGATTTCATCTTCTCATTATAGGAAAGTTTTATAACTTGATCCACGTTTATTGCTTACCATAAGCTTTCTAGATCATGTTCTTGCTTGAAAATGATGATTCATGCACTAAAAAGCTATGCTTGACTTGGATTTCGATTTTTATAATGTTCCCTATTCTGATTTCAGTTATAGATGAACATGTGATCATGTGTACGTTATTTCTAAGGTATGATATGACTTGTATTAGGTTGGTTTGACAACCTATGGTGCTAAGAACCTATCAACCAATGCTCAATAATAGGGTTTTAAGCCGATTTCTTCTATAAACCCATGACCCGATGATGGTACCATTGCAACAACCCTATGGTGTTGTCTTCATGACAACTGATGGTCAGGATCAAAGGTGTCATATGATGGTGACAGCCTATGGTCACCCATTTAGGTCAGGTTTTGGATCAATTAGAAGTTTAATGATCAACCATTAAGTACCCTAATAATGTTATCAATCAATGATGACATTAGCTTAATATTTGATGTTGATTAATGAATATAGTGTTGATATAACAACCTATGGTGACTTAATGGTCACTAATGATGGTGGATCAGGTTTTTACAACCTATGGTGAGTTAATAATTGTATTTGTAGCATCAATTAAGCCTTAGACAAATGGTTTCTTGGGTCACTTGATGCAATGGTCGGACCTATACTATAATTGATGGTTTTAACATATGAAACAATAAAGTGGAATGATAGCTAATGTAATATGTTGGTCCTAATAATGTGATTTAGATGGTTTCCTTTATATGATAAACTTAAGGAGCTTACTAGTTGACAATGGATGGCTTGTTTTAAATGAACAGTCAATTGTGGGTTTTACCTGACTCTTAATGGAACTTTTTTGTGTTGTTAATTAAGGGATGTCTAGTGTTAGATGGTGACTCTTTCTATAGAAAAAATTAAGGACTTAATAGGTGGTTATCCAAGGTGTTTACTTATGTAAATAACCCAATGGTCTTACCTTTTAAACATCCAATGGTTCTGGGTGACATTGTGGTATGGTGATATTGGTTGAATGATGATGGAACAAATGGAGGGTTAGCCTTAATAAGGTAGTATTACCTATTCACTCATATGAATAGAAGGGATGATAACCATATTGTGTTGATATGTAACCCTAATGATGTATAGCTTGTTATACCTAGCTTTAATATAACTAAATGATGGTAATTGGGTATGAATAGTCCTTGAATGACTAATGCAATCATGGGGTACTCTCTTATTATTTTTGAAACCCTAGTATGCTATAACCCGATGGTTACATTTTGATTCATGTGTGGGTTCATACTTGAGAATAGTATGGAATGTGTTGGTGATGCTTCACCGTATGCATCCATGATCCAATTGGGATGCCATGAGTTAGGGTTTGGGTATAAGTGTTGATTAGTAACATTAATATGATTTATCTTGTTGAACCTAACTCTAATACAAATAGATAAAGATGAGTATTCATGTTTAACATTCTTATATGATGGAATGATTGTGGACTAACCTCCTTAATATGATCATAACCTTAATGTGTTAATTGGTGGTTATCATAGCCACATGGTTGATACTTTCTTATACTAAACCTATGCATTAGGAATATGATGAGGGTTAATCATATCTAGATTCCTTGCATGTTGATGTAATAAAAGAATGTTCTTAATGTTAATATAACCCTGCTATGATTATTTATGAATATCTCCTAGCTCATTAATGCAATATTGTGCTGATCTGGTGTATTATATGTAAGTGATGTTGTTGAGCCTTGCTATAAGGCATGGAATGATAATGATGATCTTACAAGGAATAGTATGATGGTCTTGATGACCTTTGGGCATGGTTGAGCCCTGAATGAGGTGTAATCCTCTTGTGTTGATAAGGCTTGATACCCTGTGATATTGTGAAAAGGATTTATATCTTGTGATAGTATGATGGTCTTAATGACCTTTGGGAATGGTTGAGCCCTGAATGAGGTGTAATCCTCTTGTGTTGATAAGGGTTGATACCATGTGATATTGTGAAAATGATTTATATCTTGTGATAGTATGATGACTAGTGTGGTCTCATGAATGGTAAGTGAATAGTACCATGTGATGATGAGATGAGAAATTATGTTTCACACATTTTATATCTTTTAAAGTTGTGATATTTATATGCTTGCTAAAAGTGAATTCGGGTTTGTATGTCCACTTGTTTGATGCAACCTTAACTCACCCAATTGAAATAACTAATCAAGTGCAACTCTAATCATGTAGTGTCTTGTGCCATAGATCCATCTGATTTTCAGAACTTTCCAGATGGTGAAACAAGTATTCCTAAGGGAAAATCAAAGCAGAGATTGTTGAGTATGTGGGGATGGCAAGTTGAGGATATATCTTTGTCACCCACAATGTAGGTTGTGGAGGTTGGCAATGGCCATGCCTCATACATCTTATGTGATTGAGAACGGTTGCGGTTGTGTCTCGATGATTATATATATGATAGGATTGTAGGAAAACTGCGGTTGTACCTTGGATGGTAGGGTATGTGTACCCACCTCCTTTCACTAGTGTCGTGACGTGTACCCAGGATGGACTAGGTTGTTAGCAGCTTGACCTTATGTGTCGTTGGGGATGGAGAAGATCTTAGGAGTCCGGCTCTTCCTAGATCTTGTATGGCACTGATTTTGACTTAGCAGTGTTCAGTTGGATTTTGAGTGGTATCTTCAATTTCCTCAGGGCATAATAAAAGATGTAATACAGCTGTGTAGCATATTTGTTTAGGGTTATACACAACATTTCACATTAGATGATAACCCTTGTTTGTTATCTTTACATAAAAATGATGCTTAGTGCAATTCAAAGATAGTAGATACTTATGTTGTGGATATGCTTAAGATTGTAGATGCGTACATACAGTAGCCATGATTATGTTGATAACTATACTGCTACTACTGATTATAATCATGATGCTAGCTGTCTCATGTTGTTAGTTATGTTTAGCATGCTAGCCATGCCTTTGTTACTAGAGATGCACATATTGATAACCATGCTTATCCAGATAGTTGTGCTTATGTTGTTAGCTCTTCTTATGATGTTGATATGTTCAACCAATTAGACATGCTCATGTTGTTAGCTATGTTATGTTACTAGACTTTCTCATGATGCTAGATATGCATATGCTACTGAATTGCTTATATTGTCAACAAGATAAAGGATGATAGTCTGCCTAATGATGATAGTTATTATCTTCTCCTTTATGTATTTTGTTAATCATCATTATGTTGATCTTATTTGTTATATTTAATTAAATTTCTTAACTATTTAATTATTTAAATATGGTGTAATCAATAAATTTTGTTGGAGGATATATCTCTTGCTGGGATATGGGTCTCACCCTTGTGGTTCGCCATATTTTTTAGGTAATCGATAGTGACGACAACAGAACTGTGGAAGTAAAGATGAACTACATTAATGAATCTTTGAGAAAGTTGATTAGATGTTTAGTGTGTCCTAGAGTCGTCCCTGTACTCTCAGGTCCGGGCAAGAAAAGTTGGTATATGGTGTTTCAAATGAATCAGACTTTTGTAAGAATATTAATGCTTGTTTGTGTGGCATATATGAATATTGTTCTCCTGTGTATATATATTGTGGCTAAGGCGATAGAAAAATATGTATCAAATTATTGGCATAGTATGGATTAAATAAAGATGTTGGGTTCTTATGCAAATGGTTCTGAGCAGATACTGACGTTGAAATCGGTTTTAATTTACCCATATTTTTTGGTATGTGATTAATTATTGATTGATTGTGTTTTATGTTTTGAGTAATCTCATTTAGTGTAACGGGTTCTCACATATATTGTCCTTGAAGGAGCACTTAGATGAGTCTCAGTGCAACTAGTATCTGCACAAACACCGTCCAAGATAGAGTGTGCATCTACATCGATGAGGATTGTCGCTGAACTTTCTCTGGGACAAGGTATATCTTTGTAATACCATCCTTCCCATTACATAGTTATCCAATGCACAATACATTGGGTGAGACCCAGACTGTCCCAATAACATAAAATGATGTTGAACAACCTAGTCCAAGAGTAATTCATGAAAACCTGATTATACATTAAAAAAAATATTGAAGTTAAACTCTTCTACAAAATTTGAATTTTCTAACCCATCTGCCCCAACTGATCACGACAACTACACTTTTTTTCACATAGCAGAATATAAAAGTGTATCACGACATAATCTTTATCATGTAACAAAAAAACCTTCACTCTCACCCCAAAAAAGCATTAACTATGTTAGGAAAAAAGTGCTCCATCTTCACCTTAGCCACACTAGGTGAATGGTGGATTTGAGGACTTCTCTAATAACAAAAGAGATCATCATATTTATGATCCAAATCCTCATCTGAGTCCAAAAAGTTAAATGAAAACATGAATGCATACTGGAAAAGATGTAAATTAGGATTTTAAGATGACAGAGGACATCAAATTTAAATCAAGTTCCTCAAGTCTAACAAGTGAAATGAATACATGGGAATAAATGCATAGTGAGATGGATGTCCAAATTCCCATCATGAATAAAAGAATTACAAATTAGACACATCAAAAAGAGCTCAAGAATTATGTCATTGCATTAACAAGCATCTTTTTGTAACTTGAACAAAAGAGAGCTGATAATTTCTAATTACATATATGTGGGACACTGCCTCGATGATGCAGATATGAAACAATATGTAAATCTTTTCATCATACATAAAGGCATTGTCCCTCAAAAGCAGGCATCAAGCAACTGTCATGTCATGATTCTGTTACCTCCATTTAACATCAAACCCAACCATTTAGCAATTATAGGGCTACATGTGAGTCCTATCTCACACTTCTAGTTGTAGCTTTTATCATATTATGATTCCCATGCTAGAATGCATTTGTTACAAACAATGATCTCAATTGTCTTTGAAGGTATAATCACATATCTTGGTAATGGAATCAATTCCTCTTTAACTAACTACCCATGTAAGCAGCAATGAACACGAGTAAGAAAACCTTTGATATAAGGAAATAGAACCATAGCTAGCTCCTGCAATATCAATCCTTGTACATTACCAAAGTTGTTGATGGTGCCTTATTAATCCACAAACATTGCTTCAGGGGTCCCACTAAACTCCTCATTTTTTGCTCTTCCATAATATTTCTCAACTCATCTGCCTGCATCTTTTGGTCATCTTCCATGGTGCTTTGCAGCTCGTCTACCTAAAAAGGGAAAATAAGGAAACATCAGTTCTGATCACATTCCAGATCAACAATAATAGAAGTAGTTTGTTGGTAGTCTTATAATGACAATAGGAAATGAACTCTCCTTATTCAACCATCTCCAAGTTAACTATAGAACCTAAACTTCTAACCATACTTGTCAAGGTGGCTAGGTAGTCCAAAGGGGCGCCACTCATTTCAAGGTGTTTTTAATATTACTTTTATATATATAGTTCTTAGACATATATATTTAGCTACATTAACATATATATACATTACTATATATGTTTCTAATAGATATATCAAGTTGTAACAATCATGACTTGACTTAATAACACCTAACATGACTTAACAAGAAATGATGGACCATCATTTGACCTAACTTGGTTGAAAATACCTAACATACCTAATTTTCCCTAACTTGGTTTAAAATACCTAACATGAACTAATTTGCCCTAAATTGGCTTTAGTTGGACCTAATTTTGTATAACATGACCTAACTGGACCTAATTTTCCCATATTGACCTAAATGAGACCTAGTTTGGCCAAATTGGGCCTAAGTTCCTCAAATTAGACTTCTTTCGCCCCAAATCAGACAAAATATGATCTGATTTGACCTAAATCAAACCTAATTTTGCATAGCATGACCTTATCAAGCCTAACTTTCCCTAATTTTCCCTATGTTGGCCCACATGAGACCTAAAAATTGGTCAAGTCAGAACTAGTTTCCTCAAATGAGACATGTGTCTCCAAATAAGACATTTTTGCACAAAATCAGACCTAATTTACCCAAATTTAACATGGTCGGGCCTAAACAAGACCTTTTTCACCCATAAAATGACTCAAGTCGATCTAATTTGATCAAATCCATACATAAATCATGCTAATTTAGCCTTTAAGTGACTTGAGTTGAGCCTAAAAGGCCTTAGAGTCGATTTACATCATCTAAGGGGCTAGACATCTAGTTTGAGGCATTGTGCCCAACGCCCAAGGCTCCTAAGGGGTGCCTTGTTGACTATGATTCTAACCACATGGGTCTAATTCTCATGTGTCCCTCTCTCCTCTCTCCTCCCTCCCTATTTTGTAATTTGAAAAAAAAATTATATATGTTTGGTATCCTCATAGCCTATTGCATTGTTCATCCCACCTTGCATGAGGGCTATACAAACCGAACACAAAGGACTGCTAACACACTCAATGGTTCGGTAATAAAATACTTATCCATCAAATCTGGCCCAGGCCATGTCAGGTCACAATGTGCTCAACCTGGATGATTGGCAAAGAAGATATTTGCATGAGAATGAAATTGAATATATTCATATTACTTTTAATAAAAAATCATGATGCTAATAGAAAAACATTATTGAAAATCATCTCAAAACATAATCAAGAAATGTTAGGTCAAATACAACTCAATCCAGCATAATTCTGTCTTGAAATTTTTAGCAAAATTTAATTATGGGGATATCATATTCATTCTAACTTCTAAGAGGTTTATCTGTTCCAATGGGAATCTGATGTTGATTGTGTTACCAGTACTAGCTTCGTAGGTAGGCATCATGCCACCCAACACGGACCACCTTTTAATGTAAAAATGTAGAATAGGCATGTTTGAGATGCATGTTTAAGACATCTTTTCGTGGAACACATACATTGCATGATTTAATCTATAAGTGATAACATCAACGTGATTGATTTGTACATATTCAGTGGTAGTAGTCAATGCACTATTTCTTGTTCATAATAATTAGAGCACATGTTTTATTTCACTAGTAACTCAGATACATGGACCAGCGAGGTAAAGAGGTGGTGGGAAAAGTGGCCATTGTTGGCAAATATGACTCCATATGGACTGTATAAGATCTAAGTGCAACTTTCCCAATCTGAACTATTTTCAACCCCAAGAAATGGCTAGAGGTAAAGTTCACATGATATACCTTCAGGGATCAAATTTCGGTGACAAAGCCACAAACAAGGCATACGAGTTTGGACATTTGGATTTAAAGGAAACTGAGTAGATCATTATTAGTCTCTCCCTCACATATAAAAACAAATTATGCTCACTAATAACATGACTAACTCCAAATCCTATCTGACTCGAAGAGCTATGATATCTTTTCATGGGGTTGTGGAGCTCAGAACATCCCAATCTACTATACATTTCCAGTGTCAATAAATCATATGCTATAAATTGAGTTGAGCATGCAGGCAGGGTGGCCAATTTACCTCTCAAATCCAACATTCTCTCTCTACTTTTGCTTGTATTCCTCCCTTTCCCAAAACCAAAGGGGATTCTAACTGTTTAACACAACTATGTTTGTTGTTTGTCCTAGTTTTATCTTCCCTAAATCTCACCACACAACCTCTAAACAATGCCAGGTGGGGCTCTTTTCCCTAAGGGCATGAGGTATGAATGTTGCTAGTGTTTTGCTACCTCCCTGATTCGTGGTCATCAAGAGAAGATGGTGTGAATCAGGGAGATGTTCTAGTCTTACACAAGATATGTAATGGAGAACCTAATGACTAAAATATAAAATAATTATCAAGGATCTAAAAACTAATCAAAAGGAAATTATTTGTCAAACTATTTCAATCATTAAGTCTGAGAGCATTACAAAGACTATGTATAGGTATTTAAACCCAACTAACTAGATAACTAGCCAATTTGGGACTACACCACAGACTTTACAAGACAAACTATAAAAATATCAAACAACCTCTAGAACATAAGGAAATGAATAAAACTTTATAAAAACTACTAAAAAGGTTATTTAAAAGACTATGCTCATCCAACATCACTATGTGACATTGTTGATCCGAATCGAAAAACATGGCAGACATGTCATTTGTCGCCACCTCATCTGGCCAATAAAGCAGTTCCCATCTTCATTGTTACTTAGCTAGGAAATGAAACCGCCTATCTAGATATGGATGTGGCATCCAATGTGGTAGAATGAGGGTCCTTTTTCATCGCTAGCTGATTATGTGGATCTGACATGCAGGTTTGAACAACACCTCTAACAACAACACTACAATTTGGTACTAAAAAACAAGGGAGTCCTTGATATCTATACTCACTCCCCTAAGATGTTGGAAAGAGTATGGACTCGGTGTTTGTGTCAATAAACTGTATGCTACAACCATCCAAATTGAGGGGTTATAATTATTAATGTATGGAGGGTCGCCAATTCCCTCTTGACTATTGCTCCATCTTTCTCTCTCTAATTATGCTTGTATTCCTCCCTTTCCCATAACCAACTAGGATCCTAACTTTTTCATGCAACCGTCATTGCCCTTTCTCATGATTGTCTTCCTCAAGCCTCAAAACATTGCATCTATGCATTATCAGGTGGGCCCCCTTCATGTAAGGGCACGGAGTAGGAATGCCGTCAGCACCACACTACCACCTTGGTATGTTGTTGCTAATACATGATTGTGTGAATTGGGGAGACATTCAAGTCTTCCTAAAGCTGATTTATGTTGTTGATTTTATTAAAATATAGCTTCTAGAATAGTAACGAAAATTAGGAAATTTTTGCAATGAAAATAGTGAAATTACCCTCCCCACTTCCTCCTTGTATTTTGTTCTTTCTTTTTTATTTGTGACTAGCATATGATTGTTTCTAAAAACAATCTAACAACAGAGCATGCACCCCCACACGTAGTCATTTCTTTGATCCACTGGCCAGTCATCATAGTAACCTCCTCCCTTCTCCATTCTGTTCTCAAATTCTTTATCTTTTGTTGCTAATAGACTAATACCATATGACTAATTAACTTCTTTTGCATCGTTCTGAGAATGCCATTACGTTGGATCTCTAATAACATGTATATATGAACACGTGCATATAGCAGACTTATGCTCAACTGTATTCATGACTATTTGATTTGAACCAGAACAGATTTTCAGTCTTTAATTCCAAATTTTCAAGCAAGACAAAAATTGACATATCCGGATATCTCACTAGTGTTCCAACTTCTGAGAAAACTATTTTTTCTCTCCTTGAGTTGTAAAGGCTAACTTCTGAGTAAACTGTTCTTGCTCTCCTTGATTCGTAAAGGCTTAATACAGCCCACAGGTGGTCCAATCCCCAAAGGAACATGCATTAGGAGCCAAGCTATATGTCGTGGGTTTTTCATGAACTAAAGAGTGATCATAATACAAGTATTTCATGACGTCATGCACCAAACTCTAGTTACACAAAGTAGTGGTATTTCAAAATTCGTACATCAAACACTACATGCTAATGTGAATGGAGGTTTGTAGGTCATTCTTTCAAGGGCTCTGATATCATATTAGAAGTATTAGGGACTGATTTTTGGAACTGTAGGGTGAATGACTTATGAATATGTAACTACTATCAAATTTGATATGTATCTATTGATGTGGTGTTCAAATATTTGATTCCACATATATATGTATATACATCTAGCGAGATGTTGACCTTACAAAGGGCATGAGAAGAATCTAATAAACACTTTCACGTTATTAGTTTTTCAAAATTCAATTGTATGAATTAAAGGTTTGCCATGGCATTTGCCTACCTAGAAGATCGCATAAGCAGACTTTTATATCATTCATAGCAATGGGAAACTCAATGCACCGTACTTTATGAAAAACATGTATATTGTAAATATGGACAAGTAAACCAAACATGAGCATTGATATTTTGTGTGAGGGTTAATGCATAGTTGTACGGGCACCTGGGTGCCCAGCCTAATTAGGATGCTAGGCGGTCAGGGTGGACTAGACGATCCATGTATATTGTAAAGATTGACAAGTAAACCAAGCATGAGCATATTGATCTTTTGTGTGATGGTAAATTCATAGTTGTACAGATGTCTAGGTGCCCACCTGCCTTCTAAAACTTGGGCGCTGAGCCTAATTAGGTTGTTAGGCGGTCGGGGTGAACTGGACGATCCATGTATATTAAAAAGATGGACAAGTAAACTAAGCATGATCATATTGATCTTTTGTGCGACGGTAAATGCATAATTGTATGTGTGCCTAGGCTCCCACATGGCCTCCAAAACCTGGATTCCCAGCTTAATTAGGTTGTCAGGTGGTCGAGGTGGGCTAGACGGTTGCCTAGGCGGAGCCTGCTGGGCCTAAAATTTGGGCTTTTTTTCTTCTCATCTCTTTTTCATTTCTTTTCATACTTATTCATCCTCCTTAAATCTTTTCTCTTGTTTTTTCTTTCCATTTACGACTCCGTCAAGCAGCAAAGTTACTACAATGTTATTGCATTCCTCTTTATGTTTTGTTTCTTACTTTTGCATTACCAAGCAGCAAATTGATTCTATATTATGGAGGTATTGTTGTTGCACTATTATGATATTATCCATTTACTACTGCTCCACTTACTAATTTACTATATACAACAACAAAAAAATCTTCTACATACTCCTATCTCTATAATCTATTTATAAATCTCTTGTATGAATATACTCACACTAATACAATGCTAATATCTTACTTGCATTTTTAGTTTCTACTCTAATGTTCATATATTAGATTCAATTATTCATATATATATATATATAAATATATATATAAATAGTCATTATATTTTTTTCATCTTTTAGACCTCCTTTTTACTTTCATTTATTGTTTGTTCACCTTCCTCTGCCAATCTTCTTCTGCTTTATATTTTTGTCTCCATGGTTTCACAATACATAAGGTTCCTTCTACATGATGCTCTATTTTTTATTTTCTTTTTTCTCTCTCTTTGTTCATTGTCTTCCCCAACCTTGTACATATTTATTTTGAAAAAAAAATTATTCTTCCTCAAGTAGATCGATGTTCTTTTTCCCTTCCGTGTCCTCTTAGTAATTAGTATTGATTCATATATTACTCATAGGTTAATATCACTACTACAGAATAAGCCTTTAGCGTCGGTTAATTAAGGGCTTTAGTGTCGGTTTCCAAGCGACACCCAAGTGGGCGCCACTAAAGGTGGACCCCTTCGGTGGCGGTTCCCAACCAACATCAAAAAGCTTCCCGCCACCGGAAACGCGCCAGCAAAGGGACTATATGCGTTGGTTTTTTTTAAGAAAACCGACACTATAGAGTTGTTACAGACGTCGGTTATTAAAAGAACCGATGTCACAATGCTTCCCGCCAATGAAAACATGCCAGTAAAGGGCCTATAGGCATCGGTTTTGTAAGATAATCGATACCATCTCCCCTGCCACCACGGTCGTGCTTCCAGCACGGCTGTGGTGCTGACCATATTAGCTGAATCGACATCGGTTTTGTACAAATAACCGACGCCATACCCCTTGCCTGCCACCACGGCCGTGCTTCCCAGCACGGTCGTGGTTCCTGTCAACATAGACATCCGTTTTTTATCAGAAACCGTCGTTGTATGTCTTTGGTGTCAGTTTTGTTAAACAACTGACGCCTATGTTAAGATTTGTTTTATCAGTTTACAGGCCTACTGTATGGCTGATCAGCAGGATGAGAACCTGCAGTTCAGTTCTGAACTACAGATTTACGACATCCATTGATATCAACCAACAACAGGCCACAAACCTGCAAAATTAACAAGATGGACAATATTATATATATGTGATTCACACACATGTATAAGCGCATTTCATTCATATTATTTTTTCATCACACACATGTAGAAACCAGTAGCAACCTGTAGTTCCATTCATTTCATCTCTTTTCTCATTCAGACACATGCAGAAACATTTGTGTATTGATCATCTTCACACACATATGACAATTCATAAAAATTCATTCACATTTACACAAAAATAATTATGAGAACAAAGTTATTCTTTATTCATCATTGTCAATAAAATTATATCTAAAAATTCCCACTCTTTGTAGGGCTTTTGCCCATTCTTCTCTTACATCATCTAATTCATCTCTCGTATAGGGAGCATGTACATCGAAACACATTCCACCTGTGCTATAGTCAGCAGTTTTAAAGACCTACAAATAGAATGACGTATATATATATAATTAATAATATATAATAAGATTGATATATTTGATATTATCTAATGAGACTATGTATAATACATGTTGTATCTTATCGATTTCCATTACGGTATATTTGATGATTAGGTCCATAAATAGCATCACATAGTAGGCGCATGCCTAGCCGTTGTCTTGTGTAGCACACTTTAAATTGAAACATATAAAATATTTAAAAATACAAATAAGCACAGTTCATATAAATAATATATACATTGGAGTTGGGAAATTGCTTTCACATTCTCTCAAATTAGTGATAGATCCTTTTTCCTGGGTACCTTTCCTCCAGCTTTTTTGTACTCTTGTAAATCCCTACGTATGTTAATGTAACCCATTAAATTGCATAATTAAATAGTAATGTAGTAATAGGTGTTAACAAATATAAAAATATGAAATATTTCTCACGAGAATAATGGCATTTTAATTGCATGTCCATATAATTCCAACTCATTCCCCATAGGATCTAGATAATAGACAGTGAACGTCTTGGGGACAATAACTAGTAACTCCCAATGCCTATCACTACAGGTAAGAAAGTTAAAAATTAATAATTCAAAATCCATAATAAAAATGTAATTTTCTTAAGTCCAAATTATAAGCAAAGTAAACTTACTCGACACTAAATGGAGCTATTATCACCGTCTTCTTATTTTTACCAAAATATTCAAAATCATCATAGCAGTATGAAGTAATTGAAGAAGGGTATGTATCTACAAGATTAATCAAAGATGGAACCAAAAATCCCACATGGGAAAACCCAAAATCTCTACATATCTTGTGTAAGTGACTGTAAAACATGTATTAGTATGCATTAATATAGAAGAAACCAGATCACCGTATATAAAATAAGGTATATGGATGTAGAAACAAGATCTCACCATATCCACAGCTCTATCATAGATGTGTTCAGCCATTGATAACTAAACAACTCCAAAATATCTTGTATAAATATCTTGTTTTTCGTATGATTGACCTGCATTAATACCTATGCATTAATACATACGTATGCAGAACTTGTATTATGTATGTATTAATACGTATGCTAAACTTGTATAAATAGATTGTTATCGTATGATTTACCTACAGCATCCTCCGGAATAGTAACAATTATAGGGAAATTTGTATCATGTTTGTCGATCCATACTACCACACCCCTACAATTAGGACCTATCGAGGCGTGTAGGTCCCTTAGAAGCCAACTTGGTAGTCGAGGAGGTGGAGGCTGAGATGTAGCAGGTCTCATCTTTTTGACCTGTATATATAATTTCAGATCAATTGACTCATATATACACACTAACAAATTAAAGTAATGGAAATTTATCATACAATATCAGTATAGAGGACATCCTCTTCGGGCCACAATATCACTCTGCTTATTGCCTCACCAAGTGTTTCAGCATCTGGGTGTGCATGAGGCAGTGCAAGATCCGTCCAGTCGAGGAATACATGTATCGGGCTCACACGTACCACACCATCTGGTGATGGATACTGATGAAACATGCACCCTTTAAGGGGTGGGTAAGCCAACGCCTCTGCAACGATATATTCTTAACTTTTTAGTCATCATGGCTTCAACCCCTACAAATTTACGTAAAAATGTTATATATGCATATATACACAAACATATCATCTTGAACAGACTAGCTATTATGTCATAAAAATACTTACAGAGGACATGCTAGGTGGTGGATCTACAGGATTACTCCCAACCACTTCTACTGTAGGAGAAGAGCAGCCCGCCACAGGTACTGTCTGAGTGGCAGGCTGAGACGCCTGCCACTTCGCCATTGCTTCTTGGATTCTCTTCTCAATTAACGAATCTACCTATACATGGATAAAAGAAATGCTAGCTTCTCATTTTTGAATTCTCTTGTGCAATAACATTCAATTAACAATCCTTCATTGTGATCCCCGCGAACATACAAGTCATTGTGATCCCCAACTTCAATGTTTGGTGGTGTTGGCAACCCAACTGTGAATGGACTGGAGTCATCATACTTATCATAGTACTCTTCTTCATCTATAGGATTTTCAATGAATTGTCTTTTACCATGAAGAACAACCGACCATTTATCATTTGCAGGATCATCGATATAAAATATTTGTTTCACCTGTGATGCCAATATGAATGGTTCACCCATCTCGCCAATCTTTTCAAAGTTCACTAGCGTGAAACCCAATTCATCCACTATAACTCCTTTGTTGTTGTCAACCCAATTACATTTAAAGAGCGGAATTATGAAATCTACATAGTCACCAGTGCTGACTTTCAATCCCGTTGTACAATCCTGTTGCACATGACATGACTTTTGATTTCATCACCAGTGTTGACTTTCAAGTTGTTACCGCAATGGCTACATGGACAATAGAACCTATCTCCAAGTTGTTTCCTATGTTCCTCAGCAAATCTAATAAATTGGTTAAGACCAGAAATAAACTCAGGGGTGCAATGATTTGGAATGAACATCCATGATCTATCCATTATATGATCAAAGAGAAAACAAGTATATATTAGAACAAGATTAGGATCTAGGGTTAAAAGATTAGGGTTTATGGTTAAAACTTCAGGGTTTAAGGTCTTATATATAATTAATGGTTAAAACATCCTAAGTGAGATTAGGTGTTCAATATCAATCCCAAACTGGGGACTATCCAAGATTTACTCCTAATGAGTAAATCTTGGACGGGTTTCTAGGCCAACAAATACATGTGTTGTCATTCTTATATATAATAAATGTCATTCTTATATATAATAAATGTTGTCATTCTTATATATAATAACTCCATTTATACATCTCATACTTCTTGAATCATCTTGCAATATAATTCAATAAAGTTGATATAGGGATTTCAATTTGTATTCCTATCATATCTTCTATGAGAATAGTTCTTAAGTGATTGACACACCTACCCTATTATGTGATGTTTTATAATGGTTGTTCTGTAGTCAGATCTTTATGTGAATTTCTTTACTCAAAATTTTTGAGTTTTAGCTTAATGGTTATTAGTTTTATGTTGGATTTTACCTAGAGATCTTTCCCAATAATCAATTTGGTATGGATCAATAATAAGGTTCCTTATAGCTTTGTCTTAAACCTTGTCTCAATCCATGATATTAATACTAGATAACAAAATACATTTATATGATTACTGATTAAATATTTTCTAGAAACCACTTGTGGAGAACACAAAGACAAAAAACAATCGATGTGATAAATAACTCAGTGAAAAAATACTTTTTATGATAATTTACTGTATTATGATGTGATATGTTCATGTCTATTCATGTATCTTTATGTGTCATTCAAGTAAGTCTTGACAATCTAATCAATACCTATTTTGGGAAGTCAAACAAACAAGTCTTGGTTAATAAGTGTGGTGCTAACATTTAGGGTATGTTTAGTACGATGTAGTTGGTGGTAAAAGTTTAGATTAGAAAACATGAAGATCAAAGATTAGCATTTAGAACAGTAGTTATATCATTTGGTTGGAAGAAATTTAAATTTGTTTGAATCATCTGTTTATATTGATCTAGAATCATTGCATAGTTAGTGGTATCAGAACTTGCCAAGTCATTTGGTCATGTATATATAATATATCTTGCTACAATCATGCACTGTGTTGTAGTGAACTGTTGCTACCATGCAATGATGTTCATTCAAAGATGATTTCTTATTTATCTAATTTATTAACTTCACTTTTCTGTACAAGCATTTCCTACAGTAGCACAACTAATGAAATATTTACACCCAACCACACCCATATTGTGAGTGGTGCAATTTTAATGATATATTGGCTAAATGAATACCTAGATGCAATTGAATATTAGCCAAATCCATCTAACTTCATCGTACCAGACAAAATTAATTTTTTAAATCTTTACTTTTAATGCTTGAAAAACAAAAATCATCCAACCAAAAAGGGTCATAGTGTAGACCTTAACTTTAAAATATTTACTTTAGGAAATCAAACAAACAAGACTTGGTTAATGTGGGTGGTGTTAACATTTGAGGTATGTTTAGAAAGGTGTAGTTGGAGGTAAAAGTGGATCTTGGAGAAAATGAAGATCAAGCATCATCATTTAGAATAGTAGTTGTATCAATTAGAGCAGAGTACTTTGAGCTGATACTTTTTGTTTCAATCATTTGGTTTATGTGGATCTAGAGTCATTGCATAGTTAATAATATCAGATCTTATTAACTCATTTGGTCACATATGTACAGTGTATCTTATTGTAGTTGCACACCATATTGTGGACACAACTTCTACCATACAATGATGTTGATCTAGTAATGATAACTTGTTTATTTAAAATAATGAACTTTACTTTTATACATATGTTCCTTATCTTAGAAATTAAAGACATAAAGGAACATTTGAATTTTTGATGTTGCGTTATCAAATGAGGGTGGCATGACTTGTCTTATATGAGCTCTCTTAAATTCCAAACTCCAATTTACATGTAACTAGAAATACTAATATTGGACATGACTATGATTTACATAAATATGACCCATAATTACATATACACATATTAGGTCTTCGTGTTGCTCCATTATACTGTGCCCCCCCCCCCCCCCCGGCCCTCAAAAAGTTGTGGATGTGAGAATCAAAGACCCATCTTGAGAAGAAGATTTTGGACGATTGCCTTGGTCAAAGCCTTAGTGAACCAGTTAACAACTTGGTCTTTCAAAGTCACAAACTTTTTGAATATGTAACAAAGAACTACTTTCTCTCTAAACAAATGATAATCAAGATTGTTATTTTTGGTCCTAGCATGCAAAACTGAATTGATAGTGAGATACAATGTAGTGAGATTATCATACAAGAGAATAGTTGACTGAAACTGTAGAACACGTAGCTCCTTCAGAAGTTGACTAACCCATGTAAGCTCCACAAATAAGATAGAAAGACAATGATGTTCAACTTTTGTACTGGACTTTGATTCAGTTGTTTATTTCTTAGATGACCAAGATACACACATTCTTCCTAAGAAAACACAAAAACTATTTGTGCTCCTCCTAGTTAATGGGCATCTTGCCCAATCAACATCACAGAAGATAGTGATGGGTAGATGATTGTCCTGGTAGATCTAAACACCCATGAATATTGATCCTTTCACATAAGCTAGATGCATCTTCACTAAAGCAAGATGTCTAGTTCTGGAAATGTGAATCAATTAATAGTCTAGGGTCACACCATATGTTAAATTAGGTATTGTAAGAGTGAGATACTAGAGAGAAGCCACTACTCTTCGATATTCAGAAAAGTCAGTTAAAGGTGTTCCTTTTTATTTCATATAATCACAAAGAAATGATCTGTTGATTGGTGTGGAAATAGGCTTGTTGTGCAACATATTGTCCCTTTAAAGTATGCCATAGGCATATTTTGTTTGATGAAGTAAAAACCCGTGTGCATTAAATTCCTTTTATAAGCCAAGGAAGAAGTGTCCATTTCCAAGATTTTCGAGACAAAATTTAGTTTCTAATTGAAAGATGATATTTATAACTAGAGGGTGTGAAATGCCAATGATCAATATGTCATCGACATATAACAAAAGATAATCCAGTTGCCCACATAGCTTGGAAACGAATAAAGAAGCATCTTCACTAAAGGAATAGAAACTAGGTTCAAGTAAAAATAGACTTATTTTATTGTACCATGCCTGGGGGGTTTGCTTCAAGCCATAAAGAGATTTATTAAGTCTGCAAACATAGTTTGGTCTTGATTTGTCTACAAAACTAGTTGGTTATTCCATGTATTCAACAACATCAAGTGTTCTATTCAAGAAGTCAATGCAAACGTCCAATTGTGGAATTTTCCAACCTCTGGATGTTTGTCTAGAAAGACCAATATTAATAGGTGGTGACTTGACCACTGGAAGAAGGTTTGAACATAATACATCCATTTTGTCTTAGTGAAAACCTTTTGCCACCAACCTTGCTTTCAACCTTTCTAATGTTCCATTTGACTTTAATTTTGACTTGTATACCCATTTACTACATATGACATTCAGTCTTGAATCATGTTAGATTAGGGACCGTGTTTTATTCTTGTAAAGAGCTTCTATTCATCAATCATAGCTTGTATCCACCCATCATTTTTTCCAGTACTTTTGATAGTAGTAGGTGTAGCAATATTCATAGTTATTTTTAAGGCATATCTAGGATTTGGTTTGATAATACCACATTTATGTCTTGTAATCATGTGCTGTTTTTTTTACCAAAGTATCAACTAGAGGAGAACCTTTTTGATATATTTCACCTATTTGGTATGTATCATCTCGGTCGTTAGTACTATTAGAAGTTATTGGACTAGTTGACTAAGTTGGGCATGTTTCCATTAATATTTTAGCCATTGATGTTGAAAGAGGCACATTTATTTCTTCAAGAAATTCATCAAATTTGTCATTTATTATTGTTCGCTGGACTTGAGTCCTTCATTTGAGTTAATGTCTCTTGACCTTTGTGTCACAGGAGCCTTACTTGTTCTAAATGATTATAGGAAGGATGAGCCACAGACATTATCTACATTTAGCACACAACTTGAATATGGTTCTCAAGTTGACGATGCTTTCTTTGTTTCTGAATTTTCACTATGTGAAACAAAGTTAAGTGTAGTATTATCATAATTTGAATCTATTTGAATAAAAGGTCTTTATTATTCTATGTATTTGTAATTCTTTAGACCTTTGTATTTTCGTTTTGTATATGGGATTAGTCCCACATTGTTTAAATCGATATTGGCCACCACCCATTGTACATATATATAAGTGTGCCTTGTCAATAATAAAGTCATCTATTATGTGCATTACTTTTCATGTTCACATGGTATCAAAGCAACCAATACCCTAGTTCTATAGAGAAGGTGCTCCACAGAAGCAATAGCCATCATCTATTGGTGTTGACGTCATCCTCACCAGGCTCCTCCATTGTGGTCCTATTTCTATCTCTATCATGGAAATAATCTCCACTGTGACAGTCATTCCCAACACAAAATCCTTTCTCCTTCCATCGTGGATGTCATCTCCACTTTGGGAACCATCTCTTAAGGGTGGAAGTCATGTCCATCTTCTTTCCATTTTGGAAACATCACTATCCAAAGGGTCTTCATCTCCATCTCATCTCATCTCCAAAATCTTCACCATAGTGATATTGGTAGATAGATTTATGCCTAGGATGTTTCTCTCTCAAAGAAAATCCTTCTAAGGTGTGATTTTTGGGAAGAAGGCCTAAAATTTCTAAATTGGTGGCACCACACATATCATGTGTTTCATAAAACACGTTCAAACACATTGTGTGTTGTTCTACACAAGATGTGTAAGGAACTAACTTACCTGTTCTCCCTTCTATTTTCATCATGTCAGAAAAGAAGGAAGTGATGGATCCTCTCCTTATTCGAGATCAAGTCATCACTACTTGTAAGCGCAATGAATAGAACTGCACTCAATGGAGTCGATCAGTTAAAATCTTGTTCAAAAGCTATGGAACATACAAACATCTCACATAATATCCTCCAATCTGATAACATTCTAGAATAGTGGGAGCAAGTTGATGCACATCTTCTCTCCATCTTATGTAATTCCATGCAGCCTCAAGTAGCTGATCTCGCCAATCACTTTGAGAGATGCAAAGATGTTTGGGATCCCCTTAACCTCATGTATGAGTCAAACATCTCCCATATGTACAAGATGACTGTAGAGATGTACAATCTTCAACAAGATGACAAATTCCTAACTCAATATTTTTGGGAGATAACTCACATCACTAATGATATTCATTCTCTCATGCCACTTACAACAGACCTCGACATCCTCCAAAATCATAGGGATCAAATGGCTATCATTAAATTATTAGTTGTTCTTTGATGTAAGTACATAGGAGTATGCAACCAAATCCTTATTGAGTCTGAGCTTCCTAAGTAGGCAGAAGCATATCAGAGTGTATCTTGCACCTTCACTGTGAAAACTCCACATTCTATTACGTAAAATCTACTATGGTCCCTTCCATGAAGGGACACATCAACACTAGACCGCCTACTTGTGGAAAAGGATGAGGAGGTCGTGGATCCATGTCTACTAGAGGACGTGGATGCCCAAAATGCTCTCATTGTGGAAAGATGGGGTATCACAAAGAAACTTGCTATGAACTTCATGGGTATCCTTCCAAAACCACATCTGCAAATGTGGCATCAGGGACACCAGCTGTCGGATCCATGTGACCAATGAGAGGTACAATTAGTTTCATCAGTACAAAGCTTCTTAACTAGCTTTGTCTTTAATTTCTTCAATGGCTTCCTTTCCACAACACCCTGATGGACCTAATACATATATATCTCAGTTTTCTAATGAAGGTTCATCTTCTTAAGTTCTTGATTCAGGCGCAACATATCACATTACATGTATAACTCATCTCATATCTAACCTATCAACCAGAAAAACACCACTGCCACCTATTACCATTGCTAATGGGTCCAAAGTTGCAGTACATGGTACAAGGATTATCAAGCCTATACCTTTTTGTCACCTTACGATCAACTTTATTTGATCTGAAGTTCCCTTTCAATTTATTATCCATTAGCAAATTAACCCATTCTCTTCAAGCCTTAGTTACATTTAACCCTGATGATCATGTGATAAAGGACCTCCAGACACAGAAGGTGATTGGTGGAGAGTATGAACTTGAACGTCTCTACTATCTTGGTCTGGCATCCAAGGTGTGTGTGGAAGCTTCTACTCTTCATATCCATAATTGGCTTGGACACATGTTCCTGGATAAACTTCAGGTCCTCCATCCTTAGTTATCTAGGCTTAGCACACTCCAGTGTGAGTCATGTCAGTTTGGAAAGCATCACCGATCCACCTTGAAATCTAGGGATCAGATGAATGCTCGGTCAAGTTTCAAATTTGTTCATTATGATGTTTGAGGCCCATGTCGAGTTTCATCAAAACTTGGTCAAAAATATTTTTTCACTTTCATTGATAGTTTCTCTAGAGTCGCATGGTTGTATTTGATGAAAGATCACTCTGAAATTTTATCCGCAATACAAAACTTTTTTAATGAAATTGAAACCTAATTCTTTCAGCATATTAGTATTTTTAGGATAGATAATACCAAAGAATATTTCACTAATGTTCTTACTCAATTCTCACCTTCGAAAGGATTCATACACCAGTCATCATGCTCTCACATGCCCCAAAAATGGGGTAGATGAGAGGAAAAACCACTACATAGTCGAAATTGCACGTACTATTCTTTTACATATGAGCATTCCCAAGGAATTTTGGGGTAATATTTTCCTCACTTCCACATATCTCATCAATCACATGCCATCATCCACTTTAAACAAATGCATCTTTTTTCAACTTTTATGGCCTAGTCAGCCCATTTATATTTTCCCCTCTAAATTTTTTGGATGTGTTTATTTTTTTCATAATGGTGGGATATGTCATGACAAACTTAGTTTAGAGGCATCCAAGCGTGTCTTCCTAAATTATTCGAAGACTCGGAAGGGATATTGATGCTATGATCCATTTGATCACCATTTTATTTGTTTTAGTTGGTGTCACCTTCGTTGAAGATACTCCATGCTTTGGATATCCTCAATCATTGATGGATCTTGAAGAAGCTCTTCTACAACCAATTGTCATTGAAATTCCAATGCCTACACCTCCTATCCTGGGAGAGTCTTCTACATCTATGTCCCAAGGAGAGGAACCTCCCATCACTAATGTCTACACACATTGTAACATACAAGATCTCAGACCCTACCCTAGAAGTTGACATTTTGGACTTGGCTAAACAAGGTTGAATGTTAGACCTAAATAAATGTTTAGTATAACCCCAATGAGTTAATGCATGTATATATCACCTTAATGTAACCTAATGTTCTAACGTTAATCTTAGGTTAATAATGGATACATAAAATATGCCATATAACTCATTTTGGTGGTAATATAAAGATAAGGAACTTAATTGGATGAATACTTTAGATAATGGGTCATTAATGGGCCATATGACATGTCTCATAAAATAAAGTCTCAAAATTGGAAACAAACTTCAAATTCAAAATCTACATATCAAAATTAGCCTACATGTAAAATTTCATCTAATTTGGACAACCTTGAAATATTAGGATAAGTTTAGGAGAGAGAAAATGAGTAAAAGGCATAAGTAATGAATAATGTAATTATCTAAATTCACAATATGGAAATAATTCGAAATTAATATTCAACACATCAAATATAACTTGTGGATGAAGTTTGGTCCAATTTGGATGATGTTGGTGCAAGTTATGCAATTTTAGGTTCATTCTGGACTTTTCTGCAATTTACCCAATTGGAAGGTTTTCTTTGCAAATTTTCACATGAATTATAATGCTTATATATTCCCTTACCATTATCGAGTTTTTGAACCATATGGAACCTAGTTGCACCTTGGTTTGAAGGTGTTTCTTCCAAGGGCATTTTAGGGATTACTCTCTTTAAAAATGAGCTTATCTTTAGAAGCTATCAACCAATGGGGTTATTTCTTTGATTAGAGGTCAGTTGGGATGGCCTGTAAGTGTCCATAAACTGATATTTGATATTCAAGAAGTCTCTATGAGCTATCCTCTTGCATGGCCATGAATCCCTAGGCTAAGGACACATGGAAAGTTCCGTGGACACCTCATGCTTGACTTCTTCCTTATCCATAAAGATTTGCATGTCCACAGGCACCCTTAGCATAAGGAAACATGGAAAGTAACTTGACACCTCGTAGTTGACTTCTTCCTTATCCATAAAGTCTTTCATGTCCATGGACACCCTTATACATGACACATGGAAAGTCTCATAGACACCTCATACTTGACCTCTTTCTTTATATAACCATATATGCCCCTTCCCAGCTCCCAATTCAAAACTATCTCTCTCTCCTTTATTTACTATAGCTTAGAGCATAATTAATACTCTATTTTTCCATGAAGGTTCTGTCCCAAGGTAAGAGGAGGTGTCTATCTTGGTGAAGAAGGCTCCTAGGGTTCTAGATTTCTCTATTTAGGATTTCTTAAGCTCCTCCTTGGTGATTTTGACTAAAACTAGTAAGTATTATCCTTTCCTTCCCTATTTTCATGTTATTAGTCTTCCTTCCACCTTCCTCCAGGTCGGAACCATGGCCTTCCATGGTGAAAACCCACCTATCTAGAACCCATAAACACCTCATCTCCATGCTCTTTTGTTAGGGTTTTTCACCTCTAAAGTGGAGAAGGTGCCTCTTGCTCGAGATAGGAGCTTTGTTGGAGAAACCATCCTCTCTAAGATTGGGAACCTTACTTATTGTACCTATCCACCTTCACTAGAGGTTCTTTGGAGGCCTAGGATTGACTTGGACTGTTTAGACTCTGAAGTTGAGGTATGATTGCATCCCACATTATTTCTATATTGAGTAGTTTCTAATTCTTCTCTCTAAATGAATGATGTATCCCCTATTCTTCTATGTTGAGCAATTCACCTATGCTTATTCATTATCTTTGTGCTATGGACATTAGCCTATACAAAATGTCTTTTCTTTTGAAAATAATGATTCATGTGAACTACGTACCTTATTTGATATTGATCATGTGATCATGGATATTCTTTTGAACTCTTAACTTATGATTTGTTCATTATGGAACTCTAAAAGATGACATGTGATGTCTTTTGGCCACTTATGAGGTGGATGTATATGTTGGTCACTTATGTGGTGACTAGTTTATATATTTTGACTATACCTTCTACTTGCCTCTACATTTAACATGCTATGTGATTCAGTAGCACTAGAGTAGTGTAATTGCATTGGTTGTTATGGAAGATGTATTATTTCCTGTCGAGCAGATGTGATATTTCCTACTCTTTTGGGATGGAAAGGAACCTCATACCTAAGGCAAGATGTGTGATTCTTGGCCCATGTTTTATATATTTGGGAGATTGGAAGTATTCCTTTCTCTATCAGGTTTCAAGTTTATGAGACTTGGCCGCCTTTGTGTTTATATTGTTCTATTGTTATGCTTATCTCACATGCATGTAGGATAATGGTTATGATATGTTCTAGTATGGCACAACTTTATTGTTTTAATTATGGAAAGTATCTCTGTTGTTATTGAAAATCATTTCTCTTGATGTCCACTTGGGTTGTCCTGATCTTTTTCATGGGAAGCCTTTACACTATGATGTCCTTTATTCCCTATATTGCTCAATTTTCCTGTTTAGTATGCACATACCAGTCTTTGTTGTTGTCATCTATTTTCTCTTCTTACTGGGGTATGCTTCCAACCCTAGGTGAAGGACTTGGATGATAAGGCATGATGTTTTGGACTAGATTTAGGAGTTAAAGCTTGGAGACAAAGTTGTTATGGTTTAGATTTACTTCTACTTAGATCCTTATGTTGTATCATACATGTAAACCCTTCTGGGATATTATGATGTACTTTTGTAATAACTTTGTGATAAATTAAATATAGTCAACATTTTTATTCCGCTACTATACTTTGGTTGTTTTGAATACCATTTATTGAAATTTGAAAATGTTACACCTATTCTAGCATACCTTTGAGTGTGTTTGGAATGGATGCTTAATTCTTAAGGGGGTGATCCCACCTCCTTACACACATCTTGTGCAGGACACTGTCCAAGATTTGGGATTTGACAATGCAAGTGCCAACCCTTCTTCAATATCTCTTAGTATGGAGCTCCAAGTAACACCGATACTTATCTTGATCTACCAATTTGTGATCGGAAAGGAAAATGATCATGTACCCTTCATCCAAAATCTAACTTTGTTTCATTTGACTATTTATCTCCCTCATATAACGCCTTCTTATCATCCATAACTAATATTTCCATTTCTAGTTCTGTATTTGTTGCCTTCAATCACCCAAGATAGAGTTGTGTTATGGAAGATGAGATGATGCTCTTCATCAGAATCACACATGGAGTTTAGTTCCTACTCCAATTGACAAGGCTGTTATTGGGTTCTGATACGTTTTCTCAGTCAAAGTCAGACCCACTAGAATTGTTGATCGTCTAAAGGCTTGTTTGGTAGCCAAAGGATATACTCAAGTATATGGAGAAGAATACCTTAAGATTTTTTCTCTTGATGCTAAAATGTTCTTTGTTCATCTTTATCATTTCTTTAGCAGATCAATTTTCTTGGCCCTTGCATCAACTTGATATTAAGAATGCTTTTCTCCATGATGACCTATCTAAAGAAATATATATGGAGCAATCTGGTGAGTTCATTGCTCAGGGGGAGTCACATCTAGTTTCTTGTGTTAAAAAATCTCTATATGGGATCAAGTAGTCTCCAAGAGCTTGGTTTGGGAAATTTAGTCATGTTCTAGTTGAGTTTGGCTATCTATAGTCAGGTTTGGATCATTCAGTCTTCCATCAGCAACGATCTTGAGATTGTGTTCTCCTTATTGTCAATATTGATGCTATTTTCATTATTGGAGATTATCAACAGGGTATTCTACATCTTAAACATTTTATTCAAAATAAATTTGAAACTAAAGATTCAAGACTCGTAAAATATTTTCTGGGCATTGAGATGCTAGATCTAATGATAGAATAGTCATTTCACAAAGGAAATACACTCTTGATCTCCTAGAAGAGACTAACATTCTTGGATAAAAGTCATCAGATACTCTTATGGATCCCAAATGCAAGATGTACTAGGAATAGGGGGATCCACTTGAAAATCAGTGGAGATATAGAAGATTTTTTGGAAAATTAAATTTTCTTACTATCACTCATCTAGATATATCACATGCTACTGGTGTGGTTAGTCAATTCATGGATAAAACTTGTAGTAGTCATATGGATGGTGTCTGCAGGATCCTTCGCTATATCAAGAAAAGTCCAAAAAAAGGTATATGGTACACTAATCATGGACATCTCTACGCACTTGGTTTTTCAGAAGTTGATTGGGAAGGTTGTGTCATAGACTGCAGATCAATTTTTGGATATTGTGTCTTTACGGGTGGAAATCTCATATCCTAGAAAAGTAAAAAAGAAAACAATGGTAGCTTGATATAGCGTTGGATCGAAATACACAACAGTGGCTCATGAAACAAGTGGGACCAAGAATATTCTATAAGAATTGGGGATCATTCAGTTCAATGCAATGGAACTCATATGTGATAATCAAGTTGATGTCCACATTGCTTCTAACCCGATTTTTCATGAATAGACCAAACATATCGAAGTTGATTATCATTTCATTTGAGAAAAGGTACAATATCACTAAATTGTACTTATTTGAATTCATTCAGAAGACCTAGTAGCTGATCTTTTAACAAAATCCCTCAACAGATGTTGAGTTTAATTTCTTTGTAGCAAGTTTGGTGCCTATGAGATATACGCACCAGCTTGAGGGGGAGTGCTAGAATAATAGGTCTTTATTATTCTATTTATTCATTGAACTTTATACCTCTTAATATCCATTGGGTATATGATATTAGTCCCACATTGTATAAACGTGTATTGGCCACCACCCAGGTCCATATATATAGGTATGCCCTATCAATACTAAAGGCATCTCATTCTACACATATTTATAGGTGTCCCCTATCAATACTGAAGTTGATGATGTTTTCTTTGCTTCTAAATTTTCACTATGTGAAACTGAGTTAAGTGTAGTATTATCAAATATTGAATCATTTTCAACATGATCTATAAAGGTAGAGTAAGAATATGACTTTCTTGAGAAGTCATATTAATGGATTTCTCCTTAAAGGGGAAGATATCTTCATCGAAAAGTACATGCTTAGGAATGCTTTCATTGTCTGCAGTGTATGGTCATGCATGTGTACCCTTTATGCGGTGAGTTGTATCCCAATAAAACACATGATTGAGATCATGTATCAAATTTTACCAAACATATTTTCTCTCAAGGGAAGAACATTGCTCCAAACATTCATAAATGTATATAAGTAGTTGCCAACTCCATTTTAGAAGGTTCATAAGGACATGATAATCTATTAGTTGTGCCCTTGCCACTGAGAAATTGTCAAATTGGGTGATTTACAAACTCTCTACCTCCATCACTTTGATTAGTTTTCATAGTAGTATTGAACTGATTCTATACCATATTGTAAAAAGCAACAATTAATGAGAAAAAAGAATTTTTATGTTCAACAGAAAATATGAAACTCAACCGTGAATAGTCATTAGTCAACATTACATAGTAAAGAAAATTGTGACGAGACAACACAGTTGCCTTT
Organism: Alisma plantago-aquatica; assembly: GCA_963693085.1. Taxonomy (NCBI): domain Eukaryota; kingdom Viridiplantae; phylum Streptophyta; class Magnoliopsida; order Alismatales; family Alismataceae; genus Alisma; species Alisma plantago-aquatica. The sequence continues at coordinate 626,930,254 of OY856413.1, read as the reverse complement.
CTCAAAACATCACAACACATGATTTGAAATGGTCGTAGTGAACTTATGTGCCTATGAGATACTAGAATGCATGTACTTTTAATAAGTTCATAGCTATTACATATACTATCTTGTTGATAAGAGCATAAAATATTTCTATCATGAAGAAGATGTTGAAGAACAACCTTTTTCAGATGACCCAGTATCATGTGCTACACAACACCAACAACTTTATTGCATATATTGGAGAAGTAGATATGTGTTGTGAAGCTTGAAAGAAGATACATTCCTATATTACATCTCTCCTTGGCCAGTTTTTGGTGTGTCTTGATGTTGATAATCATCATATCTTTAGTAAAAATCACATAACATGGAAGCAGAGAAGTCAATTTTGAGACAGACAAAAGGTTTCCTTTAATCTTTAGTACAACAAGCACCTCCTTAAGAGGAATAATTTTCAAGTTATGAATGAAGCTATCTCCAAAGTATGTAATTTAAATAGAGTCACTATTCCCAACCATTATAGATATGACCTTTATACGTATGTAAATTGGATAGGATAACTGAGGTTTGAGAAACATGATCTGTAGCTCCTTAGTCAACATGCCACTCGGTCAAATTAGCTTCATTGAGTCTTAGAGAAGCCAAATTTTCACTAGCATTCTCAGCTCATGTCTTTGGTACCACTGGATTATGATAGGTATTATAATGTCTGAACAAACACTTCAAAGCATTGTGTCCATGTTTATCACAGATTTGATAGAATACACTCTCCCTATTCACATATTGTTGTGAGTTAATTAGGTTTCTACTTGCTTGTTGTATAAACTGAGTGAACCAACATCCATGTAAACTAAATTGAGTAATTTTTGACCAAGAACACCCCATAAAATTCCTTTGACATATTTATTACTGTGGTATCCACTTGATCCTATATTATTTGTCCTTCCTTGTCCATTAAAAGTTGTGTAATTATACAACAGTTGTCTATTGTCATTGACATGTGCATGTACATATTTTATATAGAATTTTCACCCACTTTTGCACACACCTTCAATCCATTTTTCACCTCATTTCACCTTTAATCATACTTGATTTACCACCTTTTTAGTTGTTTTACCCATTTCATGATTATGACCATAGGTACACAATAAAGATGAAGAAAGAGGGTTAATTCAACCCAAAGTCGATCTTAGTTGGATCCCCTGATTATTTGCAATCGATCCAGACAAGTCCTTGATGCCTTAGAATAGGACATGACGTGTGTTATTTTATACACATTGAACATCATTCCAGAAAATTGATTCGTCAGTGGCAAAGCTGAAACATCACATGTTCTTCCTTCAACACAACATGTCCACTCAATCAAGAAATTGTAGAGGCTCTTGTATCAAGAGACATGTCATATGTTAAATAACACACACCGTGTGTTATTCTCTGAGGTTGACCTCAATTTGTAGTTACACATCCTGCACTCTTTGCAGAAGAAGTTCTAGCCAACAGTTACACATATCAACATGATCTACCTGCCATCATACACAGTGTATCTCCATCAGTTTCTACAAAGTTTGAAAACATCTACCCCTCACTCTAAATACAAGGAGACCCATATGGGGTAGTTATCTCTCGTCATTTGGAAGCACACTTTGTCCAGAGAAGAGTCCAGAGATAGGAGGAGGTGATTTTGGGGAGGAAGAGGTAGTTTCTCGGGAGAGAACCTCCATTCTTCTCTATTCTTCTTCAAGGAGTACATCAGGAGCTTCTCCACTTTGTCCAGAACTCTCAGGAGAGAAGTCTATCTGAATAGAAGCTCCATCAAGCATCCAATTTCATTTTCAGACTGGAGTTCTACCTTGGCCTTCTCCATTCTTCAGTTTTTTCATGTTCTTTCCTTCTCTAATCATGTCAAACTCTAAAATCTATACCATATTCATGTGTTTCTTCATTATGGTTTCGTAGTTCTCTTTTTCTTAAGTTTAAGAGAGTATCTCCCAAGCCATTTCTCATATGAACTCACACTTCTTAACATATGTTAGTTAACTTACTTCTCTAAGAGTTTCCACAATGTGAATTGCTTTACATTTGCTTGAACATCAAACCTGTATGTTCATGCTTCTTTATGCAATTTCGGAGGATGTGTAGAGAAGTAGGGAGTAGTTGTTCTTGTCAATGAATACTTGACCACAAGAGTGACTAGTATACATTGAGGATCTAAGGTTGTTGTTCTCATTTTGACATAAGCACAGGAGTACTATGTTGAAATGAGAATTGTCTAGTAACATCAGGAGGTGTATGATGAAGAGAACCACTTTTGCAAGTTAATTAGCTTGTTACTTTCATAGTTACATGTGAGTAATTGTATGGAAGAGAAATCCTATGACCAAGATCTCCTAAAATTCAGAACTAAATCCATTTAGAGTTTAGTCTACATAGCTTTATTTTAGCTGCTAATTAGTAAAATCCCAAACCAAACCTAACTTTTGTAAACTGATCTAGATTGTTGGATTCTAACACATTTGCGCCTAATAGTACCCTTCTCCCTTGGACGATCATAATATTACTACATTCCCGTACACTTGTGGGGTAATGCTCCAGTTTATAAATATTAAAACTTGCACATTTAAGCCAACACCTATGTGTCTGAACCTGACTTGTTTTTGTAATGCACTATTGGCTATGAGGTGGTAGGTTCTCATGCCTTCCTCATTTTGAAGTCTTATAGTAGAGAAATCAAATTAGCATGTGAATGAATCATAGGATTAAGAATAGAAACAACAAAACCTTCATAATCAATGCTATCTAAACCACTCAACACGGAAAAGACCTATTCCTAATCACTAACTACATAGATGATTTCATTGAGTTGATCACATATAGCCTTAAACTTTCTCATATATTCTGTAAGAGAGTTCGATCCTTTCAAGAAACTCCTCAAATTTTAATTCAATTTCACGTGATTGTGATGATACAACAAAGTTTTTTGTTTAATACATACCATTCCTCATGTGATTTTTCATAGTCGATGATTCTTCCCATCACCTCCTCTATCAGAGTACCAACAATCCAACCTTTGAGAAACATGTTAGTCTGCATCTATTCTATGTGTCTTAGATTCAGATGTGGTACTCCTAAATAATAATGAATTAGAAGAGGTCGTGACAGTTTTAATTCATCAGGAAAACCTTCTAGAAAACATGATTAAGCGAGAGTCTTCACTTGTGACTCCCATAGGAGGAAATTGTTCATGTTAGATTTAGAGACGGAAAATTAGAGACATTCAGTTCAACTGAATAGGGATAAGTAGCCAATGCTGAATTTTTTGAGGAATCAACAGACACTTCAGAAGATATCATGAGATAAGAAACATATAAGACAAGGTAGATAAGATATCATAAGAAGCGTCTATCTAGAGAATGTTGATTTTCTATAAATAGGAGAATAAGAAGGACACAAAAGAGAAAATTGTGGTGGCATAACTTAGAGTAGTGATGATCTCAACTTGTTGATGGTGAGGCTTGGAGAAATAGAGATCTCCGTGGACTTTAATCAATAAGATGATGATATGAGAGTAGAGACTTCGAGAAAGAAACCTTGACAGAAAGAGAGAAAGAATTTGTGTGGCACATCATAGTCTTCACAAAACCCTAGGTTCTAGATTGTGAAGGGGGCGTTGTCATTGCCTCAAGAGACTCTGATACCATCTTAAAAACTAAAGACAGAAAGGAAGTTTTGAATTTGGAATGCCACACTATCAAACAAGGGATGTGTGACCTATCTTTTGTAGGCTCTCTTAAAGTCCAAAGTTTAGTTTAGATGTGTTATTTCCTATTGAGCAGATGTGATATTTCTTGCTCTTTTGGGATGGAAAGGAACCTCATACCCAGGGAAAGATGTGTGATTCTTGGCCCATGTTTTATATATTTGGGAGATTGGAAGTATTCCTTTCTTTATTAGGTTTCAAGTTTATGAGACTTGGCCACCTTTGTGTTTATATTGTTCTAGTGTTGTGCTTATCTCATATGCATGCATGCATGATAGTTATGATATGTGCTAGTATGGCACAACTTTATTGTTTTAATTATGGAAAGTATCTCTTTTTTTATTGCAAATCATTTCTCTTGATGCCCACTTGGGTTGTCCTTATCTTTTTCATGGGAAGACTTTACACTTTTATGTCCTTTATTCCATAAATTGCTCAATTTTCCTATTTAATATGCACATACTAGTCATTGCTGATGTCATCTATTTTCTCTTCTTATTGGGGTATGCTTCCAACCCTAGGTGAAGGACTCAGATGATAAGGCATGAAGTTTTGGACTAGCTTAAGGAGTTAAATCTTAGAGACAAAGTTGTTATGGTTTCGATTTCCTTCTACGTAGATCTTTATGTTGTATCATACATGTAAACCCTTACAGGATATTATGATGTACTTTTGTAATAACCTTTGATAAATTGAATATAGTCAACATTTTTATTTCGCTTCTATGCTTTGGTTGTTTTGAATACCATTTATTGAAATTTGAAAATGTTACACCTATTCCAACATACCTTTGAGTGTGTTTGGATAGGATGCTTTATTCTTCAAATCTTTAGTAAGGGAGTGATCCCTCCTTACAACAATGGTATCAGAGCTCATGGTAGTCGAAATCTGACTATTTCAATTTTGTCTCCCTAGTTAGAATCCTTGCCTTACCTTTAAGTGACATGTTTGCCATAGAGTTGATCAATAGATGATGAAGGGTTGATTTACGATCATATAGTTTCACATTAGAATAATGATGAATAGATCCTTAAAATACTTACAAGTAAAAGATGAATAAGTAACCATAGTAACTTGAGGTTATTAAGCTTGGCCTTTAGGAAGCTACTAGGACATGAAGTTGAAAGCAAAGGTGTCTAGAAAGGATCAGGGTTTAGGGGTTGGCAAGGTATTCCTCCGCACCACTAGCTTGGTTAACGAGGACTCCTGAATCCATATGATACCAGCATGGCCTGAGCTGATATGAATTGTTCAAAATAGCATGCTTTTAGGCAATAGTAGCCTTAGACATCTATATGATTTATCTTTAGGGACCCTAATATGTTGAACTATTCTCCCAAGTGTAAAGACCTGTTTGAGGATGGACAAGAGCAAGTTAACCCATAGTTCATAGTTAGTCTTTACAAGTTATGTTTTTTTTGCATGATGCTTATGTAGTTGAAGTGTAGTTGAACCTTTTGTACCTAAAGAATATTTTTGAATAAACAAGATGAATCCTTTGAGGGGTGTTGAATAAGTTGTTTTCTTATATGTGGATGTTTTGATTTTAATGATAAAATCCCTTTAAGGGGTGGTGTGTTGTAATATACTAGATCTCGGACCTTATCATGGAAGTTGACATTTTGGACTTAGCCAAACAAGGTTGAAGGTTAGACCTAAATAGATGTTTAGTATTACCCCAATGATCTAATTCTTGTATATATCATCTTAATGTAACCGAATGTTCTAACATTAATGTTAGGTTAATAATGGATACATAAAATATACCACATAACACATTTTGGTAGTAACATAAAGATAAGGAACTTAATTGGATGAATAATTTAGATAATGGGTTGTTAATGGGCCATATGACATATCTCATAAAATAAAGTCTCAAAAGTGGAAACAAAATTCAAATTTGAAATCTACATATCAAAACTAGGCTACATGTGAAATTTCATCTAATTTGGACAACCTTGAAATATTAGGATAAGTTTAGGAGAGAGAAAATGAGTAATAGGCATAAGTAATGAATAATGTGATTATATAAATTCAAAATAGAGAAATAATGGAAAATTCATATTCAACACATCAAATATAACTTGTGGATGAATTTTGGTCCAATTTGGATGTGGTTTGTGCAAGTTATGCAATTTAGGTACATTTTGGACTTTTATGCAATTTACCCAATTGGGAGGTTTTCTTTGCAAATTGTCATATGCATTATAATCCTTATATATTCCCTTAACATTCTCAAGTTTTTGAACCATAGGGCACCTAGTTGCACCTTGGTTTGAAGGTGTTTCTTTCCAAGGGCATTTTAGGGATTACTCGCTTTATAAATGAGCTTATCTTTAGAAGCTATCAACCAATGGGGTTATTTCTCTAATTGGGGGTCGGTTAGGATGGCCTATAAATTTCCATAAACTGACAATTGATATTCAAGAAGCCTCTATGAGCTGTCATCCTACATGGCCATGAAATCCCTAGGCTAAGGACACATGGAAAGCTCCATGGACACCTCATGCTTGACTTCTTCCTTATCCATAAAGGTTTGCATTTCCATAGGCACCCTTAGCATTAGGACACATGGAAAGTAACTTGATACCTCGTGCTTGACTTCTTCCTTATCCATAAAGGCTTTCATGTCCATGGACACCCTTATATATGACACATGGAAAGTCCAATAGACACCTCATACTTGACCTCTTTCTATATATAGCCATATCTACCCCTTCCCAACTCCCAATTCAAAAACTCTTTCTCTCCTTTATTTACAAAAATTTAGAGTTCCTACTCTGTTTTTTCATGAATTGTGATGTCCCAAGGTAAAAGGAAGTGCCTACTTTGGTGAAGAAGGCTACTAGGGTTCCAAATTTCCCTATTTAGGATTTCTTAAGCTCCTCCTTGGTGATTTTGACCAAAACTAGAAAGTATTCTCCTTTCCTTCCCTATTTTCATGTTTTTATTCTTCCTTCCACCTTCCTCCAGGTCAGAACCATGGCCTTCCATGGTGAACACCCACCTAGAACCCATAAACACCTCATCTCCATGTTCTTTTGTTAAGGTTTTTCACCTCTAAAGTGGAGAAGGTGCTTCTTGCTCGAGATAGGAGCTTTATTGGAGAAACCAGCCTCTCTAAGCTTGGGATGCTTAATTATTGGACCTATCCACCTTCCCTAGAGGTTCTTTGGAGGCCTAGGCTTGACTTGGACTGTGTGGGCTCTGATCTCCAAACCATGACATAAACACGATCTAAACTTAGCGGAAGCGAATCGGTAATCAGCGGAAGACAAAAATCACGGGAAATTAAAACTTTTCGAAACAAGAGCTTAAATCCATAAAAGCTTCTTTCATAAAGTGAGATAAACTGTTTACATCTCAGGATAATTACTTATTGAGTAATTATAGACATCAAGATACAAAATCTCAAGATCACATAACACAAGACTCCAAGACCTGAGAGTACAGAGGACACATAGGACTGACTCTAACTACACCACATGGTAGGACAAATCTCCACCTGAGATTCTACTACTGCTCTTGGTGCTGCTGCTGCTGAGACTGGACACCTGTAGGCTGGTTCCTTCGTCTCCGACGTCCACCTAAAAAGTTGAAGTCTACGGGGTGAGACAATTATACATAATTGTCCCAGCGAGAGTTATAACTCTTCGCCAGAAGCTTTATTATAACATCAAAGAATATCTTAAGCAGTAAAGCCTTCAAAGTATTCTATAACAGTTGCAGGCATAACAAGATCTCTACCATTTAGGAGATATGGAGAATATAAACACTATTGCAATGTAACATCAATCAACTAACTTGGAGTCATCTGTAACAAGTTATACTACATGGTTGATTATGTTTTACAAACAACATTATGCCCTGTGGAGATGAGGCATACCACTCATACTCCAACTGATCGCTGAGAAGTCACATCAGTATCATACATAGGTCATTAAGAGAGCCGGATTCTCATGACCTTCACCTTCCTCAGTCAGTAAGAGGATCATTTGTAGGACATCTCGTGTCTCTACTACTATAGCTCACCAGGGTAAACTGGTCCTTCGCTATTCTAGAGTCACAGTGGCGTTCTGTACTCTCTTCGTCATCAGGAGGTTTCATATTTACCTACCACTGATACGGATATCTGTACTTTCTTCGTCATCAGGAGGTTTCATGTTTACCTACCACTGATACGGTATGGAATTATAGTGAAGGATGGATGGATTACACATCTACATCACTTTCCTACACTAGGATGTAAGGTTCTACACATCCATGTTCCCCACATACTCAAAAGTATGTGCTCCAGGAGTTCCCTGAGGAAAACCTATTTCACCATCATTTAATCTCTGACAATGATGGATCTATGATCAGAGCTCTACATTATACTTGATTAGTTAGGTACATTCAGTATTCTTTAACAACATACATTGTTCTCCAAACAATAACAGTAGCATAGCAGCTATAAAAGAAGAATACTAAATGTAACAGGCCTAACTCATATCAATCATCATTTCTCATTATCCTCATCACAAGTCATCTCTAAAGCATGACCTTGATGGTATTCATGGCTCTCACAGCCCATTATCATCATAGGATACCACTGACAAGGCATCAGATTAATTTACTTATTCATAAGGCTCACAATATGCCTTTAATGAATATAACATCAACATCCATACCTGGATATGATTACCTTCATATAAGAACCTGCATGGTTAATACAACTGATAAAGGTAATACTAAAATAAGGAATATACTTCCTACTCTTGTCATAAGAGTTAAATCTCTAATTCACATCAAATAGAGTTTAATACTCAAAAGCATGCCATTACCCTTGAATTAGGGTTTACTATTCACATTACATGTCATCACCCTTGAATTAGGGTTTACTATTCACATTAGGGTGAATTGAACTCATATCATCATTATGTATGAGTAACATCATCACTGATGCTCTCAGATTAGTTAAAGGTTCATCATTTATCATAATTAGGGTTTCTATGACCTCACACAGGTGGATCATACCCTAATTATGCTCACTCATGTGCATTGGAGATGCTTTAGTTGAGTTTCTACTTAAAAAGGGTACTTTCTCTCTCTAGAAGTACTCTCTCTCTCTAGAAGTACTTTCTCTCTCCTCATACTATTAGGTGATGTCAACATCACTCTAAATCAGGTTGGATTGGGTCATCATAAGCTAACATAGCTAAATCATCACCATCATGTGATTAGGGTTTGATTTGGTCAAGGTATTACTCAATTTACCCTTTAGGGGTATTTTGGTAATTCACCCCATTGATCATCATCATGGTCAAAATCCTAGTCAATTAGACACTTAATATCCTAGGTTATCATTAGGGTTTGATTAGGGCAACATTGAACCATTTATATCATCAATTGATTGAATGTAGTCAACCTTGAATCACATTGATTGACCTTCAACCATCATTCTTCAATTGAGTTGAGATCGTTTGAAAGTGTTGACCGTTTAGCCAATTTTGACTTTTCAAGACCGCGAGCCCTCTTCTAAATCCAAGACCGCAAGCCTCCTCAAGACCGCGAGCCTCCTTAGACTCCAAGACCGCGAAGCTCTTCAAATGGTCCAAGACCGCGAAGCTCAACCTGATGTTAAGACCGCGAGGGCCAAGTTGATATCAAGACCGCGAAGAGATGTTGACCGTTTGCCCACTTTGACCTCAGGACCGTGAGGCCCCTCGCGGTCTTGAGACCGTGAGCCCCCTCACGGTCTTGAGACCGCGAACCCTATCACGGTCTTGAGACTGCGAGCCCTCTCACGGTCTTGAGACCGCGAGGCTCACATGGTCTCAACCGTTTGGTCCATCAACAAAACAAAGATACACTCAATGATGTCAACCCATGTTGAAGCCCTCAAAAGATCAAAGCTCTATTGAACACCTATGGATTGGGTCAACTAAGGTTATGCTTAACCAATTGGTTATACAATTGACCCTCAATTGTTGACCAATTAGGGTCTATCAATGTTCACCCATCAACACTCAACAATGTGCATCAACACAATGGTTGAACCCTTCAATTGAGATTCAATTGGGCCCAAACTTGGCCCAAACGGTCTTGAGGTCATTTGGGTGGACCCCACATGGTCTTAAGACCGTTTGCCCAAGATTTCATCAAAGTCTAAGGTGATTTGATAGGGGTTGAACCATGATTGATCCACAAACAGAATATTGATTAAATTGATAACTTAATTGCAATTGGGTCCTCAATTGGTCAATTTACTTAACCCTAGACATTCAAACGGTCTTGGGTGATTGTCCTATCAGTCTTGAGACCGTTGGGATGAATTCCAAACGGTCTTGAGACCGTTTGCCCATCCAAATTTGGATTCTAGTGCAAATTCATCAAGGTCTGACCTATTGAGTTGATGATCATATCAATATTTAATTGCAATGTAATTTGGTATAAATGTACCTTCAATTGGTCAACTATTCTTGACCCCAGACCTCCAAACGGTCATGGTTGATTGCCCTCGCGGTCTTGAGACCATTTGGATGACCCCCAAACGGTCTTGAGACCGTTTAGGTCAATCAATCCTAAAAACCCTAATTAGGTCACCATAATTTCAGTACTGATTTCACCTAGGGTTAGCCCTAGTATTCACCCTTCAACTCTTAGCCTGTTTGGAATTAGACCATCAAACTTGGTGAGTTGTTAATTAACATTATTTTGAACAGTAATCTCATACGGTCAATGCCTGGTCAACGACCTTACACGGTCTTGAGACCGTTTGCCCAAAAAGGCAATTTCAGACCGTTTGAAAATCAGGAATAAATTCATATAAAGTTGTTACTTAAAAAGGTCATATCTCCCGATTACTTTGGAGTTAGACTCCCAAATTTTGAGGGTAATTAGCCTATATAATTAGGAACATATTTCTTATACGGTCCACGCCCGGTAAACGGGGCCAAACGGTCTTGAGACCGTTTGCCCTGTCGCGGTCTCGAGACCGTTTGCTCACCTCGCGGTCTTGAGACCGAGAGAGCAAACTGGTGAGACCGTTTAAGGAAATGAAAAGCGGTGGGTTTTTCTTGGAAATCACGCCTTCATCTCCTAGATCAAGAATAGTACAAATATCCCATGGTTTTGCTTGCAAAATAGCAGGGAAAAGTAAGGAAACATGAAGAGCTATCATCTAACCGCATATAAGAGATGTACATAGTAAAGCATGGGTTTAGAGTTATAAAACCCGCCTAAAGCTTGCTTCTTGAGCTCCAAGCTTTCAAGCTCCAAGCTCTAATGGCGTCCTTGAGTTCCCACAGGTTGGCCAAGGTTAAAACTCCAAGGAAGGATGAAAAGAGACGGCTAGAAAGGTAGGGTTTCAGGAGTTAGCCATGAAGATGACCTTGAATTCGAGTTCTAACCATGGAATTAGGCAAGAAGAGGGGTCCAAACCTACCTTGCACCTTTGGTCGTCCCCCTTGAGCTCCAAGACAGTCCTTAGTCGGCCAAGCAAAGAGGAAACAGTGATATGCCCGAAGGAAAGGTTTCTTTGCTTAGAGAAGTAAAGTGTATAAATACTTGGGTGATGTTTCATTAAAGGCCCATAAGTTTTCCCCTGATTCCAACTAAGTCCTTCCTTCATTACTTGCTCGTCCCTTCCTCTTTATTTTAAGGACAAATCTTATCTTAAGGTCTATAAAAGAAGGCAAAGAAGAACAATCTAATAACAAGGTACATACATAAAGAGATATTGCACATATACCCTGATTATTCAATCACAAGGCATTTTTCATAACTTGATAACTCAATTGAGGTGACTTCCTCATCATTTATTCTCTTAATGATGGCAAGAGTCTAAAAGGTACATTATATGACATATTCCTCAATTTGCATCCCTTAATTTGGGTAAATTGCATTTTACCCCAAATTAAGGTTTCAAGCACCGGGATTGCTTCCACAGCTGCACCTTGGTGCCCTAGCTTGGGAAATCCCTCAAACTTTACCAAAAAGATTCTCATGATGTATCAACATCAAAGGAACATCTCAACATGTGCAAATTGCAAGTTGACCCTTTTAACTGGGTAAATTGCACATAGGTCCCTGTATATCAAAACAATGCTACAACTTTAAATAAAAGGAGCAAATACTGAAATATATGTTTCTGGGAAACTTAATTACATGCTCAGAGTTAATCACAAAGATTTAATTACATAATTAGGCAAAACACCTAGGGTTAACTCATAACCCAGGTCATGGATGTTACAGACTGTTTCGACTCTAAAGTTGAGGTATGATTGCATCCCACATTATTTCTATATTGAGTAGTTTCTAATTCTTCTCTCTAAATGTATGTTGTATTCCCTATTCTTATATGTTGAGCAATTCATATATGCTTGTTCATTCTCTTTGTCCTATGGACATTAAACTATTCACAATGTCTTATCTTTTGAAAATAATGGTTCATGTGAACTACCTTATTTGATATTGATCATGTGATCATGGATATTGTTTTGTCTTATGCTGTGTTCATAATGGAACTTTAAAAGATGACATGTGATGTCTTGTTTCCACTTATGAGGTGGATGTATATGTTAGTCACTTATGTGGTGACTAGTTTATATATTCTAATGATACTTTCTACTTGCCTCTACATTTAACATGCTATGTGATTCAGTAGCACTAGAGTAGTGTAATTGCATTGGTTGTTATGACAGAAGTGTTATTTCCTGTTGAGCATATGTGATATTTCTTTCTCATTTGGGATGGAAAGGAACCTCATACCCAAGGCAAGTTGTGTGATTCTTGGCCCATGTTTTATATATTTGGGAGATTGGAAGTATTCCTTTCTCTATTAGGTTTCAAGTTTATGAGACTTGGTCGCCTTTATGTTTATATTGTTCTATTATTATGCTTATCTCACATGCATGTAGGATGATTGTTATGATATGGGATAGTATGGCACAACTTTATTGTTTTAATTATGGAAACTATCTCTTTTTTTATTAAAAATCATTTATCTTGATGCCCACTTGGGTTGTCCTTATCTTTTTCATAGGAAGCCTTTACACTTTGATGTCCTTTATTCCATATATTGCTCAATTTTCCTATTTAGTATGCACATACCAGTCTTTGTTTTTGTCATCTATTTTCTCTTCTTACTGGGGTATGCTTTCAACCCTAGGTGAAGGACTTGGATGATAAGGCATGATGTTTTGGACTAGCTTAAGGAGTTAAAGCTTGGAGACAAAGTTGTTATGGTTTATATTTACTTCTACTTAGATCCTTATGTTGTATCATACATGTAAACCCTTCTGGGATATTATGATGTACTTTTGTAATAACCTTGTGATAAATTTAATATAGTAAACATTTTTATTCTGCTGCTATACTTTGGTTGTTTTGAATACCATTTATTGAAATTTGAAAATGTTACACCTATTCTAGCATACCTTTGAGTGTGTTTAGAATGGATGCTTTATTCTTCAAATCTTTAGTAAGGGGGTGATCCCGCCTCCTTACACACATCTTGTGTAGGACACCGTCCAAGATTTGTGATTTGACAATGCAAGTTCCAACCCTTCTTCAATATCACTTAGTATGGAGCTCCAGGTAACACCGATAGTTATCTTGATCTACCAATTTGTGATTGGAAAGGAAAATGATCATGTAACCTTCATCCCATTTCTAACTTTGTTTCATATGACTATTTATCTCCCTCATATAAATCCTTCTTATCATCCATAACTAATGTTTCCATCCCTAGTTTTGTATCTGTTGCCTTCAATCACCCAAGATGTATTAGTGTTATGGAATATGAGATGAATGCTCTTCGTCACAATCACACCTGAAGTTTAGTTCCTACTCCAACTGACAAGGCTATTATTGGGTTCTGATAGGTTTTCTCAGACAAAATCAGACCCACTAGAATTGTTGATCGTCTGAAGGCTTGTTTGGTAGCCAAAGGATATACTTAAGTATATGGAGAAGAATACCTTCAGAATTTTTCTCTTGATGCTAAAATGTCCTTTGTTCATCTTTATTATTTCTCTAGCAGCTCAATTTTCTTGGCCCTTGCATCAAGTTGATATTACGAATGCTTTTCTCCATGATGACCTATCTAAAGAAATCTATATGGAGCAATATCATGAGTTCATTGCTTAGGGGGAGTCACATCTAGTTTCTTGTGTTCAAAAATATCTATACGGGCTCAAGTAGTCTCCAAGATCTTGGTTCGAGAAATTTAGTCAAGTTCTAGTTGAGTTTGGCCTTCTATAGTCATGTTTGGATCATTCAATCTTCTATCAGCAACGATCTTGAGATTTTGTTCTCCTTATTGTCTATGTTGATGATATTTTCATTACTGGAGATGATCAACAAGGTATTCTATATCTTAAATAGTTTATTCAAAATAAATTTGAAACTAAAGATTTAGGACTCTGAAAATATTTTCTGGGCATTGAGGTGCTAGATCTAATGATAGAATAGTCATTTCACAAAGGAAATACACTCTTGATCTCCTGGAAGAGACTGGTATTCTTGGAGAAAAGTCATCAGATACTCTTATGGATCCCAAGTGCAAGATGTACTAGGAAGAGGGGGATCCACTTGAAGATCAGTGGAGATACAAAAGATTGGTTGGAAAATTAAAGTATCTTACTGTCACTCATCCAGATATATCCCATGCTTCTAGTGTGGTTAGTTAATTTATGGATAAACCTAGTAGTAGTCATATGGATGGTGTCTGCAAGATCCTTCACTATCTCAAGAAAAGTCCAACAAAAGGTATATTGTACTCTAATCATGGACATCTCTACGCACTTGGTTTTTCAGATGTTGATTGGGAAGGTTGTGTCATAGACCGCAGATCAATTTTTGGAAATTGTGTCTTTGTGGGTGGAAATCTCAAATTCTAGAAAAGTAAAAAAGCAAACAGCGGTAGCTTGATATAGCATTGAATCGAAATACACAGTAGTGGCTCATGTAACAAGTGGGACCAAGAATATTCTAGAAGAACTGGCGATCATTCAGTTAAATGCCATGGAACTCATGTGTGATAATCAAGTTGATGTCCACATTGCTTCTAACCTGATTTTTCATTAATAGACCAAACATATTGAAGTTGATTATCATTTCATTCGAGAAAAGGTACAATATCACTAAATTGTACTTATTCTAGTTCATTTAGAAGACCTAGTGGCTGATCGTTTCACAAAATCCCTCAATGGACGTCGAGTTAAATTTCTTTGTAGCAAGTTTGGTTCCTATAACATATACGCACCAACTTGAGGGGGAGTGCTAGAATAATAGGTCTTTATTATTCTACTTATTCATTGTTCTTTATACCTCTTAATATTCATTTGGTATAAGATATTAGTCCCACATTGGGTAAATGGGTATTGGCCACCACCCAAGTCCATATATATAGGTATGCCCTATCAATACTAAAGGTATCTCATTCCACACATATTTATAGGTGTCCCCTATCAATACTGAAGTTGATGATATTTTCCTTGCTTCTAAATTTTTACTATGTGAAACTGAGTTAAGTGTAGTATTATCAAAATTTGAATCATTTTCAACATGATCTATAAAGTTAGAGTAAGAATATGACTTTCTTGAGAAGTCATTTTAATGGATTTCTCCTTAAAGGGGAAGATATCTTCATCGAAAAGTACATTCTTCGAAATGTAGCATTGTCTGCAGTGTATGATCATGCATGTGTACCCTTTATTCTATGAGTTATATCCCAAAAAAGCACAAGATTGAGATCGTGGATCAAATTTTACCAAATATATTATCTCTCAAGGGAAGAACATTGCTCCAAACATTCATAAATGTATATAAGTCGCTGCCTTTTTGAAGAAACATTCAAAGGGTGTCTTCATGTCTAACACATGTGTAGGAATAGGATTTATCAGATAAAAAATAGTACAAAAATGTCTCAGTCAAGAACATTTTTGATAAATTAGCTTCATACATCATTGCTAGACCAACTTTTATTGCATGTCTATGATTTCTTTCAGAAACTCCATTTATAGAAGGTTCATAAGGACATGATAATCTATTAGTTGTGCCCTTGCCATTGAGAAATTGCCAAATTAGGTTATTTATAAACTCTCTATCTCCATCATTTTGAATAGTTTTCATAGTAGTGTTGAACTGATTCTATACCATATTGTAAGAAAGCAACAACTAATGAGAAAAAAGAATTTTTATGTTCAATAGAAAATATCAAACTCAACTGTGAATAGTCATTAGTCAATATTACATAGTAAAGAAAATTGTGACGAGACAACACAGTTGCCTTTCCCCAAACATCACAACGCATGATTTGAAATGGTCGTAGTGAACTTATGTGCCTATGAAATACTAGAATGTGTGTACTTTTACTAAGTTCATAGCTATTACATATAATATCTTGTTCATAAGAGGATAAATATTTCTATCTTGAAGAAGATGTTGAAAACAACCTTTTTCAGATGACCCAATATCATGTGCTACATAACACCATCAACTTTATTGCATATATTGGAGAAGTAGATATGTGGTGTGAAGCTTGAAAGAAGATACATTCCCAGATTACATCTCTCCTTGGCCAGTATTTGGTGTGTCTTGATGTTGATAATCACCATATCTGTAGTAAAACCCACATAACATGGAAGCATAGAAGTCAATTTTGAGACAGACAAAATGTTTCCTGTAATATCTGGTACAACAAGCACCTCCTTAAGAGGAATGAATTTCAAGTTATGAATGAAGCTATCTCCAGAGTGTATAATTTAAATAGAGTGACTATTCCCAACCATTATAGATATGACCTTTACACACATGTAAATTGCATAGGATAACTGAGGTTTGAGAAACATGATCTGTAGCTCCTTAGTCAACATGCCACTCGGTCAAATTAGCTATGTGAGTTTGAGAGCAACCAAATTTGCACTAGCATTCTCAACATGTGTCTTTGGTACCAGTGGATTATGATAGGTTTTAAAATGCCATTGCAAACACTTCAAGGCATTGTGTCCATGTTTACCACAGATTTGATAGAATATGATCTCCCTATTCACATATTGTTGTGAGTTAATTAGGTTTCTACTTGCTTGTTGTATAAACTGAGTGAACCAACATCCATGTGAACTAAATTGAGTAATTTTTGACCAATACGACCCCCTAAAATTCCTTTGACATATTTGTTACTGTGGTATCCACTTGATCCTATATTATTTGTCCTTCCTTGGCCATTAAAAGTTGTGTAATTACACAATATTTGTCTATTGTCATTGACATGTGCATGTACATATTTTATATGGATTTTTCACCCACTTTTGCACACACCTTCAATTCATTTTGCACCTCATTTCACCTTTAATCATACTTGATTTACCACCTTTTTAATTGTTTTACCCATTTCATGATTATGATCATAGGTACACAATACAAATGAAGAAAGAGGCTTAATTCAACCCAAAGACGACCTTAGTTGGATCCCCTGATTATTTGCAATTGATCCAGACGAGTCCTTGATGCCTAAGAATATGACATGATGTGTGTTATTTTATACACATTGCACATCATTCTAGAAAATTGACTCCTCAGTGATAAAGCTGAAACATCAGATGTTCTTCCTTGAACACAACATGTCCACTCAGTCAAGAAATTGTAGAGGTTCTTGTATCTAGTGACATGTCGTATGTTAAATAACACAAATAGTATGTTATTCTCTCAGGTCAACCTCAATTTGTAGTTACACATCCGACACTCTTTGCAGAAGAAGTTCTAGCCAACGTTACACACATCAACACGATCTGCCTTCCATCATACACAATGTATCTCCATCAGTTTCTACAAAGTTTGAAAACATCTGCCCCTCACTCTAAATACAAGGAGACCCATATGGGGTAGTTATCTCTCATCATTTGGAAACATACTTTGTCCAGAGAAGAGTCCAGAGACAGGAGGAGGTGATTTTGGGGAGGAAGAGGTAGTTTCTCAGGAGAGAACCTCCATTCTTATCTATTCTTCTTCAAGGAGTACATCAGGAGCTTTTCCACTTTGTCTAGACCTCTCAGGAGAGAAGGCTATCTGAATAGAAGCTCCATAAAGCATCCAATTTCGTCCTCAGACTGGAGTTCTACCTTGGACTTCTCCATTCTTTTGCTTTTCCATGTTCTTTCCTTCTCTTATCATGTCAAACTCTAAAATCTATACCATATTCCTGTGTTTGGTCATTATGGATTAGTAGTTCTCTTTTTCTTAAGTTTAAGAGAGTATCTCCCAAGCCATTTCTCATGTGAACTCATACTTCTACATATGTTAGTTAACTTACTTCTCCAAGAGTTTCTACAATGTGAATTGCTTTATGTTTGCTTGGCCATCAAACCTGCATGTTTATGCTTCTTTACGCAATTCAGGAGGATGTGTAGAGAAGTAGGGAGTAGTTGTTATTGTCAATGAATACTTGACCACAAGAGTGACCAGTATACATTGAGGATCTAAGGTTGTTGTTCTCATTTTGACATAAGCACAAGAGTACTATGTTGAAATGAGAATTGTCTAGTAACATCGGGAGGTGTATGATGAAGAGAACCACCTTTACAAGTTAATTAGCTTGTTATTTTCATAGTTACATGTGAGTAATTGTATGGAAGTGAAATCCTATGACCAAGATCTCCTAAACTTTTAAACTAAATCCATTTAGAGTTTAATCTACATAGCTTTATTTTAGCTGCTAATTACTAAAATCACAAACCAAACCTAACTTTTGTAAATTGATCTAGATTGTTGGACTCTAACACACTTGCGCCTAATAGTACCATTCTCCCTTGGACGCTCTTAAAATTACTACACGCCCATACACTTGTAGGGTAGTGCTCCAATTTATAAATATTAAAACTTGCACATTTAAACCAACACCTGATTTTCTGAACCTGACTTGTTTGTGTGAAGCACTATTGGCTATGAGATGGTAGGTTCTCATGCCTTTCTGATTTCAAAGTCTTATAGTAGAGAAATCAAATTAGCATGTGAATGAATCATATGATTAAGGATAGAAACAACAAAACCTTCATAATCAATGCTTTCTAAACCACTCAACAAGGAAAAGACCTATTCCTGATCACTGACTACATAGATGATTGCATTGAGTTGATCACATATAGCCTTAAACTTTCTCATATATTCTGTAAGAGAATTCGATCCTTTCAAGAAACTCCTCAAATATTAATTCAATTTCATGTGATTGTGATTATACAACAAAGTTTTTATTTAATACATACCATTCCTCATGTGATTTTTCATAGTCAATGATTCTTCCCATCACCTCCTCTATCATATTACCAACAATCTAGCCTTTGAGAAACCTATTAGTCTGCATCTATTCTTTGTGTCTCAGATTCAGATGTGGTATTCCTGAATCATAATGAATTAGAAGAGGTCGTGACGGTTCTAATTCATCAGGAAAACCTTCTAGGAAACATGATTAAGTGAGAGTCTTCACTTGTGACTCCCATACGAGGAAATTGTTCATGTTATATTTAGAGGCGGAAAATTAGAGAAATTCAGTCTAACTGAATAGGGATAAGTAGCCAATGCTGAATTTTTTGAGGAATCAACAGACACTTCAGAAGATATCATGAGATAAGAAACATATAAGAGAAGGCAGAAAAGATATCATGAGAAGCGTCTATCTAGAGAATGTTGATTTTATATAAATGGGAGAATAAGAAGAACACAAAAGAGAAAATTGTCGATGGCATGACTTCAAGCAGTGATGATCTCAGGTTGTTGATGGTGAGGCTTGGAGAAATAGAGATCTTCATGGACTTTAATCAATAAGATGATGATATGTGAGGAGTAGAGACTTTGAGAAAGAAACCTTGATAGAAAGAGAGAAAGAATTTGTGTGGCACATCATCATCTTCAAGAAACCCTAGGTTCTATATTGAGAAGGGGGTGTTGTCATTGCCTCAGGAGGCTCTGATACCATCTTAAAAACTAAAGATAGAAAGGAAGTTTTGAATTACTCTAACACCTTGCGGTATCCCAATAGGATGTTTGTACACCTTGCGGTATCGCAATAGGACGTTTCTACAGCCAACCACAATACACCCATATATAGGACAAATATCACCATAAACACCTCATCACCATGTTCTTTTGTTAGGATTTTTCACCTCTAAAGTGGAGAAGGTGCTTCTTGCTCGAGATAGTAGCTTTATTGGAGAAACAAGACTCTATAAGCTTGGGAACCGTACTTATTGGATCTATCCACCTTCCCTAGAGGTTCTTTGGAGGCCTAGGCTTGACTTGGACTGTTTAGACTCTAAAGTTGAGGTATGATTGCATCGCACGTTATTTCTATATTGAGAAGTTTCTAATTCTTCTCTCTAAATGTATGATGTATCCCCTATTCTTCTATGTTGAGCAATTCATCTAATCTTGTTCATTCTCTTTGTCCTATGGACATTAGCCTATATACAATGTCTTATCTTTTAAAAATAATGGTTCATGTGAACTTTCTTATTTGATATTGATCATGTGATCATGGATATTGTTTTGAACTCTTATCTTATGCTTTGTTCATGATGGAAATCTAAAAGATGACATGTGATGTCTTTTGCCCACTTATGAGATGGATGTATATGTTGGTCACTAATGTGGTGACTAGTTTATATATTCTAACTATACTTTCTACTTGCCTCTACATTTAACATGCTATGTGATTTAGTAGAGTAGTGTAATTGCATTGGTTGTTATGGAAGATGTATTATTTCCTGTCGAGCAGATGTGATATTTCCTACTCTTTTGGGATGGAAAGGAACCTCATACCTAAGGCAAGATGTGTGATTCTTGGCCCATGTTTTATATATTTGGGAGATTGGAAGTATTCCTTTCTCTATCAGGTTTCAAGTTTATGAGACTTGGCCGCCTTTGTGTTTATATTGTTCTATTGTTATGCTTATCTCACATGCATGTAGGATAATGGTTATGATATGTTCTAGTATGGCACAACTTTATTGTTTTAATTATGGAAAGTATCTCTGTTGTTATTGAAAATCATTTCTCTTGATGTCCACTTGGGTTGTCCTGATCTTTTTCATGGGAAGCCTTTACACTATGATGTCCTTTATTCCCTATATTGCTCAATTTTCCTATTTAGTATGCACATACCAGTCTTTATTGTTGTCATCTATTTTCTCTTCTTACTGGGGTATGCTTCCAACCCTAGGTGAAGGACTTGGATGATAAGGCATGATGTTTTGGACTAGATTTAGGAGTTAAAGCTTGGAGACAAAGTTGTTATGGTTTAGATTTACTTCTACTTAGATCCTTATGTTGTATCATACATGTAAACCCTTCTGGGATATTATGATGTACTTTTGTAATAACTTTGTGATAAATTAAATATAGTCAACATTTTTATTCCGCTACTATACTTTGGTTGTTTTGAATACCATTTATTGAAATTTGAAAATGTTACACCTATTCTAGCATACCTTTGAGTGTGTTTGGAATGGATGCTTAATTCTTAAGGGGGTGATCCCACCTCCTTACACACATCTTGTGCAGGACACTGTCCAAGATTTGGGATTTGACAATGCAAGTGCCAACCCTTCTTCAATATCTCTTAGTATGGAGCTCCAAGTAACACCGATACTTATCTTGATCTACCAATTTGTGATCGGAAAGGAAAATGATCATGTACCCTTCATCCCAAATCTAACTTTGTTTCATTTGACTATTTATCTCCCTCATATAACGCCTTCTTATCATCCATAACTAATATTTCCATTTCTAGTTCTGTATTTGTTGCCTTCAATCACCCAAGATAGAGTTGTGTTATGGAAGATGAGATGATGCTCTTCATCAGAATCACACATGGAGTTTAGTTCCTACTCCAATTGACAAGGCTGTTATTGGGTTCTGATACGTTTTCTCAGTCAAAGTCAGACCCACTAGAATTGTTGATCGTCTAAAGGCTTGTTTGGTAGCCAAAGGATATACTCAAGTATATGGAGAAGAATACCTTAAGAATTTTTCTCTTGATGCTAAAATGTTCTTTGTTCATCTTTATCATTTCTTTAGCAGATCAATTTTCTTGGCCCTTGCATCAACTTGATATTAAGAATGCTTTTCTCCATGATGACCTATCTAAAGAAATATATATGGAGCAATCTGGTGAGTTCATTGCTCAGGGGGAGTCACATCTAGTTTCTTGTGTTAAAAAATCTCTATATGGGCTCAAGTAGTCTCCAAGAGCTTGGTTTGGGAAATTTAGTCATGTTCTAGTTGAGTTTGGCTATCTATAGTCAGGTTTGGATCATTCAGTCTTCCATCAGCAACGATCTTGAGATTGTGTTCTCCTTATTGTCAATATTGATGCTATTTTCATTATTGGAGATTATCAACAGGGTATTCTACATCTTAAACATTTTATTCAAAATAAATTTGAAACTAAAGATTCAGGACTCGTAAAATATTTTCTGGGCATTGAGATGCTAGATCTAATGATAGAATAGTCATTTCACAAAGGAAATACACTCTTGATCTCCTAGAAGAGACTAACATTCTTGGATAAAAGTCATCAGATACTCTTATGGATCCCAAATGCAAGATGTACTAGGAATAGGGGGATCCACTTGAAAATCAGTGGAGATATAGAAGATTGTTTGGAAAATTAAATTTTCTTACTATCACTCATCTAGATATATCACATGCTACTGGTGTGGTTAGTCAATTCATGGATAAACCTTGTAGTAGTCATATGGATGGTGTCTGCAGGATCCTTCGCTATATCAAGAAAAGTCCAAAAAAAGGTATATGGCACACTAATCATGGACATCTCTACGCACTTGGTTTTTCAGAAGTTGATTGGGAAGGTTGTCTCATAGACTGCAGATCAATTTTTGGATATTGTGTCTTTGCGGGTGGAAATCTCATATCCTAGAGAAGTAAAAAAGAAAACAATGGTAGCTTGATATAGCGTTGGATCGAAATACACAACAGTGGCTCATGAAACAAGTGGGACCAAGAATATTCTATAAGAATTGGGGATCATTCAGTTCAATGCAATGGAACTCATATGTGATAATCAAGTTGATGTCCACATTGCTTCTAACCCGATTTTTCATGAATAGACCAAACATATCGAAGTTGATTATCATTTCATTTGAGAAAAGGTACAATATCACTAAATTGTACTTATTTGAATTCATTCAGAAGACCTAGTAGCTGATCTTTTAACAAAATCCCTCAACAGATGTTGAGTTTAATTTCTTTGTAGCAAGTTTGGTGCCTATGAGATATACGCACCAGCTTGAGGGGGAGTGCTAGAATAATAGGTCTTTATTATTCTATTTATTCATTGAACTTTATACCTCTTAATATCCATTGGGTATATGATATTAGTCCCACATTGTATAAACGTGTATTGGCCACCACCCAGGTCCATATATATAGGTATGCCCTATCAATACTAAAGGCATCTCATTCTACACATATTTATAGGTGTCCCCTATCAATACTGAAGTTGATGATGTTTTCTTTGCTTCTAAATTTTCACTATGTGAAACTGAGTTAAGTGTAGTATTATCAAATATTGAATCATTTTCAACATGATCTATAAAGATAGAGTAAGAATATGACTTTCTTGAGAAGTCATATTAATGGATTTCTCCTTAAAGGGGAAGATATCTTCATCGAAAAGTACATGCTTAGGAATGCTTTCATTGTCTGCAGTGTATGGTCATGCATGTGTACCCTTTATGTGGTGAGTTGTATCCCAATAAAACACATGATTGAGATCATGTATCAAATTTTAAAAAATATATTTTCTCTCAAGGGAAGAACATTGCTCCAAACATTCATAAATGTATATAAGTAGTTGCCAACTCCATTTTAGAAGGTTCATAAGGACATGATAATCTATTAGTTGTGCCCTTGCCACTGAGAAATTGTCAAATTGGGTGATTTACAAACTCTCTACCTCCATCACTTTGATTAGTTTTCATAGTAGTATTGAACTGATTCTATACCATATTGTAAAAAGCAACAATTAATGAGAAAAAAGAATTTTTATGTTCAACAGAAAATATGAAACTCAACCGTGAATAGTCATTAGTCAACATTACATAGTAAAGAAAATTGTGACGAGACAACACAGTTGCCTTTCTCAAAACATCACAACGCATGATTTGAAATGGTCGTAGTGAACTTATGTGCCTATGAGATACTAGAATGCATGTACTTTTACTAAGTTCATATCTATTACATATACTATCTTGTTGATAAGAGCATAAAATATTTCTATCATGAAGAAGATGTTGAAGAACAACCTTTTTCAGATGACCCAGTATCATGTGCTACACAACACCAACAACTTTATTGCATATATTAGAGAAGTAGATATGTGTTGTGAAGCTTGAAAGAAGATACATTCCTATATTACATCTCTCCTTGGCCAGTTTTTGGTGTGTCTTGATGTTGATAATCATCATATCTTTAGTAAAAATCACATAACATGGAAGCAGAGAAGTCAATTTTGAGACAGACAAAAGGTTTCCTTTAATCTTTAGTACAACAAGCACCTCCTTAAGAGGAATAATTTTCAAGTTATGAATGAAGCTATCTCCAAAGTATGTAATTTAAATAGAGTCACTATTCCCAACCATTATAGATATGACCTTTATACGTATGTAAATTGGATAGGATAACTGAGGTTTGAGAAACATGATCTGTAGCTCCTTAGTCAACATGCCACTCGGTCAAATTAGCTTCATTGAGTCTTAGAGAAGCCAAATTTGCACTAGCATTCTCAGCTCATGTCTTTGGTACCACTGGATTATGATAGGTATTATAATGTCTGCACAAACACTTCAAGGCATTGTGTCCATGTTTATCACAGATTTGATAGAATACGCTCTCCCTATTCACATATTGTTGTGAGTTAATTAGGTTTCTACTTGCTTGTTGTATAAACTGAGTGAACCAACATCCATGTGAACTAAATTGAGTAATTTTTGACCAAGAACACCCCATAAAATTCCTTTGACATATTTATTACTGTGGTATCCACTTGATCCTATATTATTTGTCCTTCCTTGTCCATTAAAAGTTGTGTAATTATACAACAATTGTCTATTGTCATTGACATGTGCATGTACATATTTTATATAGACTTTTCACCCACTTTTGCACACACCTTCAATCCATTTTTCACCTCATTTCACCTTTAATCATACTTGATTTACCACCTTTTTAGTTGTTTTACCCATTTCATGATTATGACCATAGGTACACAATAAAGATGAAGAAAGAGGGTTAATTCAACCCAAAGTCGATCTTAGTTGGATCCCCTGATTATTTGCAATCGATCCAGACAAGTCCTTGATGCCTTAGAATAGGACATGACGTGTGTTATTTTATACACGTTGAACATCATTCCAGAAAATTGATTCGTCAGTGGCAAAGCTGAAACATCACATGTTCTTCCTTCAACACAACATGTCCACTCAATCAAGAAATTGTAGAGGCTCTTGTATCAAGAGACATGTCATATGTTAAATAACACACACCGTGTGTTATTCTCTGAGGTTGACCTCAATTTGTAGTTACACATCCTGCACTCTTTGCAGAAGAAGTTCTAGCCAACAGTTACACATATCAACACGATCTACCTGCCATCATACACAGTGTATCTCCATCAGTTTCTACAAAGTTTGAAAACATCTACCCCTCACTCTAAATACAAGGAGACCCATATGGGGTAGTTATCTCTCGTCATTTGGAAGCACACTTTGTCCAGAGAAGAGTCCAGAGATAGGAGGAGGTGATTTTGGGGAGGAAGAGGTAGTTTCTCGGGAGAGAACCTACATTCTTCTCTATTCTTCTTCAAGGAGTACATCAGGAGCTTCTCCACTTTGTCCAGAACTCTCAGGAGAGAAGTCTATCTGAATAGAAGCTCCATCAAGCATCCAATTTCATTTTCAGACTGGAGTTCTACCTTGGCCTTCTCCATTCTTCAGTTTTTTCATGTTCTTTCCTTCTCTAAACATGTCAAACTCTAAAATCTATACCATATTCATGTGTTTCTTCATTATGGTTTCGTAGTTCTCTTTTTCTTAAGTTTAAGAGAGTATCTCCCAAGCCATTTCTCATATGAACTCACACTTCTTAACATATGTTAGTTAACTTACTTCTCTAAGAGTTTCCACAATGTGAATTGCTTTACATTTGCTTGAACATCAAACCTGTATGTTCATGCTTCTTTATGCAATTTAGGAGGATGTGTAGAGAAGTAGGGAGTAGTTGTTCTTGTCAATGAATACTTGACCACAAGAGTGACTAGTATACATTGAGGATCTAAGGTTGTTGTTCTCATTTTGACATAAGCACAGGAGTACTATGTTGAAATGAGAATTGTCTAGTAACATCAGGAGATGTATGATGAAGAGAACCACCTTTGCAAGTTAATTAGCTTGTTACTTTCATAGTTACATGTGAGTAATTGTATGGAAGAGAAATCCTATGACCAAGATCTCCTAAAATTCAGAAATAAATCCATTTAGAGTTTAATCTACATAGCTTTATTTTAGCTGCTAATTAGTAAAATCCCAAACCAAACCTAACTTTTGTAAACTGATCTAGATTGTTGGATTCTAACACATTTGTGCCTAATAGTACCCTTCTCCCTTGGACGATCATAATATTACTACATTCCCGTACACTTGTGGGGTAATGCTCCAGTTTATAAATATTAAAACTTGCACATTTAAGCCAACACCTATGTGTCTGAACCTGACTTGTTTTTGTAATGCACTATTGGCTATGAGATGGTAGGTTCTCATGCCTTCCTCATTTTGAAGTCTTATAGTAGAGAAATCAAATTAGCATGTGAATGAATCATAGGATTAAGAATAGAAACAACAAAACCTTCATAATCAATGCTATCTAAACCACTCAACAAGGAAAAGACCTATTCCTAATCACTAACTACATAGATGATTTCATTGAGTTGATCACATATAGCCTTAAAATTTCTCATATATTCTGTAAGAGAGTTCGATCCTTTCAAGAAACTCCTCAAATTTTAATTCAATTTCACGTGATTGTGATGATACAACAAAGTTTTTTGTTTAATACATACCATTCCTCATGTGATTTTTCATAGTCGATGATTCTTCCCATCACCTCCTCTATCAGAGTACCAACAATCCAACCTTTGAGAAACATGTTAGTCTGCATCTATTCTATGTGTCTTAGATTCAGATGTGGTACTCCTAAATAATAATGAATTAGAAGAGGTCGTGACAGTTTTAATTCATCAGGAAAACCTTCTAGAAAACATGATTAAGCGAGAGTCTTCACTTGTGACTCCCATAGGAGGAAATTGTTCATGTTAGATTTAGAGACGGAAAATTAGAGACATTCAGTTCAACTGAATAGGGATAAGTAGCCAATGCTGAATTTTTTGAGGAATCAACAGACACTTCAGAAGATATCATGAGATAAGAAACATATAAGAGAAGGTAGATAAGATATCATAAGAAGCGTCTATCTAGAGAATGTTGATTTTCTATAAATAGGAGAATAAGAAGGACACAAAAGAGAAAATTGTGGTGGCATAACTTAGAGTAGTGATGATCTTAACTTGTTGATGGTGAGGCTTGGAGAAATAGAGATCTCCGTGGACTTTAATCAATAAGATGATGATATGAGAGTAGAGACTTCGAGAAAGAAACCTTGACAGAAAGAGAGAAAGAATTTGTGTGGCACATCATAGTCTTCACAAAACCCTAGGTTCTAGATTGTGAAGGGGGCGTTGTCATTGCCTCAAGAGACTCTGATACCATCTTAAAAACTAAAGACAGAAAGGAAGTTTTGAATTTGGAATGCCACACTATCAAACAAGGGATGTGTGACCTATCTTTTGTAGGCTCTCTTAAAGTCCAAAGTTTAGTTTACGTGTAACTTAAAATACCTATATTAGTCCTGACTATGATATGCAAAAATATTTCCCATGATTAAATGTAAACATATTAGGTGTCTCTTATACTCTAACACCTTGCGGTATCGCAATAGGACATTTTTACCGCCAACCACAATACACCCACATCGGGCATGGTAAGACATCATGATTAACTGCTCAAATGAATACCTAGATGCAATCGAAAATTAACCAACTCCATCTCATTGTATAATATGGAACATGATTTATTTATGTTTTTCAATGTTAGAAAACAAAGATCATCCAACCAAAAAGGCCCTCAACAGAGACCTCATTTAAAATATGTCTACAAGTAGTAAACGAGGATGGCAATTGATACTTTTACTCCATTACGTGCGAATTTTTGACCTGTCAATCTACCAACAACATAAATCTTATTAGTTAGCATGGAAATTACCAATTAGATATCAGAATCTTATTACCATGTATGTGGAAAGGGTAGGAAAAATGATACAAACTGATGTCAATGTGGCAGTCTGATGGTAAAAAAGTAGGCATTTGGCAGAGGGAACAACAGTTCCCACTCCCTATAATTTTTGTATAGTGGGAGTAAGTGAGGGAATATTTTCTATTCCTCTTTTCAATAGGAGCAACGTACTCCATTACTTTGAATAATTACACTTCTACTTCATATAAAGATGCCAGATTTAAAGTAATATTTTACCCAATATGCCATTGTCTTAGTGGGAGAGAAACATGCTCCTTGTAGAATAAGGAGGAACAAATTGTTGGATCAAATGGGCTCTACATTGGGGTTGAATATAGCTTAAACAATTAAACAAGATTCATTAGACATTCAAATTACTTCAATAGATAATATTGCAAATATGGAATTTGATGTGCAACTAAGCATACATAGCAAGAATGAGAGAGATTGAATGAGATCATGAACAAGATGTGTATAGTGGTTTCAAACTCCAACTAGGAGAGCATACATCCACTACCTATAGAGGTCAACCTCTAGGATTTTGCAACCATTGCATACTTATATTACATTATAAGACATACAATAAGACCTTCTTTTTGTAGGGAAATGATACCTAGCATTCCTTTTTAAGGATCAAAAGGATCCAATAAATCTTACAAGGTATTATCTATCCTTTAAACAAGAGTCTTCAACCTCTACAAGGGCTTACCCACTTTTTCAACAACCTAGACTCCTTCACCAAGGAGCTCCCCTCTTCCAACAAGTCTTTCACCTTGAAGTAATCACCCACTCTTCTCAAAGATCTTCAGCCTTCACCTTCTCCTTCACCAAGAATATGCTTTACTAACTTTGCTTGAAGAAAGGGATTGGGGAAGATTGAGAGCTTCAAAAGGAGTATAGTGAAGTACCTCTCTCACAAATAACATGTCTCACTCATTGTGATGTTTTGATTAGTAAGAAAGAGAGAGAAAGGGGATCTTAGTAGACAAATCCACTCAACTATTTCTAGGAGCATAAGAGGAAAAATTGGGATGAAGCCCAAGGGTTCCTATTTACAGTTGGGGATGTCTACTAGCCACTAGAAGCATTTGGTAATGATTTCTAGTCATTTTGTGTGTTGCAATGGATCTACTTTAGATGTTTGCAACACTTCAATGGCTAGAAACACTTTTTTTGCACATTCCATACAGTGTAGTCCGTTGTATTTCAATGAAGGTAACTCGAACCATGACGCTATTTGACAAAGCAAATTTGAAGGGTCAGTTGAGTTTATCCTAGATGAAACTTGGTCGATGGCTTAAATTTGTTTTGGTCAGTGCACAATGGTGGTTCAATTTGTCCTGAGGAAACTTGACCAACCCTGACAATTCCAAAAATCCATCAAGGTTTTCGGTAGAGTTTATCAAGAATGAAACTCACCCGAAAAAACACCCTCTAATAAATTATATCCATTGTCATTAGAGTGCTTAACATTCATTTTAAGTGCTCCTAATTTTTCTCTCATCTTAATTACAAGTCATAGCATCAATACAAATGACTACATAAATTGTCCTAATGCATATTCCACAAAAGTTCAATTCCATTGACTTTGTCTTGTGTTTGGTCAAGCTAAGTCTTGATTGAATTGATCCTTTTCATATACCTAATATCTGATATCAATGTCAAATAGACATATTATATACATATGAATGGAATGGTTAAGTCATAATCAAAATATGGAAATTCTCTCCAAAATCATTCTCTCCCTTTTTGAAGATGAAAAATCACTCCTCAACATATTGAAAAGGACTTGGAATTTAAACTTTTACCTTGTGAATTGTAAGAGGACACATGAATGAGCAATACAATTGCTCCCCCTAGATTCATGCTTACCTTTTCCTATATTGTTAGTTTCTCCAAAAACCATAACCATAGCACATATATACTATTGAGTCCTCTTACATAGTCACATGATATTTTTGAGAATTAACTAGAAAAGGATCCCAATTCAATATGTTAGAGCTCATTTCTCCCCCATTGTCATATAAAAATGGGAGGGTGAACAAGAGTTAAAACATAGGTCTTATGCAAGGCAAAAACAACACAAGTCACCACCATATGCAAGAACCAACCAACCAAACCAGAGAGAACAAACATACTAAAGTCATAATCAAAATATGGAAGCACATACCCCAAACTCATGAGATATAACCAATCATATAGTTAAGGTACATATAATTAGATAACAATGAAAGATATATCCTCGCTAGATGAAAACTACTAAACAACAAAGAAGAGCAATGAAATATGAAAAATAGTAAATCTCAGATATAGTGCCCAAATGTTTAGTACATGAAAGTATGCAATATATATATATATATATATATATATATATATATAAACACTCTATAGACCAAGAACTAAACGTCAAGGTCATCTATATCAATGGTCTCGTCATCATTAGGTTGGTAGTTTTCATCATCATCAGAGGTTGCATCAAGGGAAGTAGGTGTTTCCTCACCACCATCTCCATCATCTTTAGAGACATCATATTCATCCTTGTCATCATCCTCACATCACCAGCATCATCCTCATCAGAAATCTCCTCATCCTCAGAAGATCCAAAGGAATGAGTAGCAGACCACTTGGCATGTTGCTCCATCCAAGACATACCACATGCATGTAATACATTTTATTGCTCAAATTTGGGTGTAGATACACAATCAAAACTAGCAAGAAGGGTGCAGGTCGGTCTAGGAGGAAGATCTAGTAGTCGAGTGGTAGATGGATGAGGAGAGGATGCAGAGGTAGGTCCACCAACAAAGGTAGTTGTAGGGAAATATGTCTATAGAATAGGTAGTAGAAACATAATTTTATCTACCATATGCCCCATAAACCAGTAGATTGCGTCAATTACTATAAGAATGGAAGAATGGTTTTGAGAATATACCTTGTCCTGGAGCAAGTCCAGCAAAATCTCCTAGTCATTGTCTATGCACAACTATAACTCCTAGTTGCACTAGGACTCATATGACTGTTCCTCCATGGACAACAAACTCAAACATCATGTTCTGCGGAAGCTCCTCTCATCACAGACGGCTGGTTGACGATGTCCTCCTCAGCGATAGGAAAAGGACACCTTGCCTCTAGAGAATTCCACCTAGACCGCCTAGAACTCATGTCTTCCAATGAGAATAGACATATAGGAGTTGTCCCTCCCATTGGTGTACTAGTCATCGACTTGCTCTCCTAAAAGAATGATCTTAGTTGTTCTCTCCTTTACTATCCTTCCCTAATCTAGTAGGACTTGCTTGGGATCTCTTGGTTACCACAACCAGAGAAGACAAAAATTGTCAGAGAAACTGATTCTCAATTGTCTGTGTTGTGCTCTGCGAAGCTCCCAAAACCCCTCTATTTATAGGTGGGGATGGGGCAGAGTTCCTAGTCTGTGTGGGAGTGGAAGGGAGCTGAAGGTCTTGAATTTTCACAACCTACGACCACCAGAACTACTGTTTGGCACACCAGATAGTCGTCTGGCATGTGAGATAGTCATTTCACATTTTTCCGATCTCATACAAAATTGGTAATTCATTTTACATTAATGCCAAGCATCAATTTCTTGTACAACAAGTAATGTGCAATCAAAACTAATACAAAAATTATATAGAACCTTCCTTTGGCCAAACTAACCAATCTTGCCCATGCGAGACAGCCGTCTTGGTCACCCAGATGGTCGTCTGGTGACCCGAGCTGATCCAGTCAGTTTGCACCTTAGCCAACTCGAATCAGCCTGACACTCAAAATGCTTGTCTCAACCCTTGACACTCCAAACAGTCATCTCACTCTATGAGATGGGCGTTTGGCAGTGCAATCAACCTAATTTGTTGTGTGAATCAATTACCTAAATGTTTTAGTAATTAATTCAACTGGCATTTTAGATTGGATTCTTATTCTTGGGTGAGACATATGTGTGTGGCCCTATAAGTCCCATGTTATGTTGACAATGAATGTCCATAACAACTTATGATATCACAAGCAATGAGTGGTTCCTAGTCACACATCAATGCTATCCAAGTATAGTTGTATTTTTGTATAGTTCCTTAGTCATTGATATCCAGATTGAACTCGTGGCATGGAGCAATCATCCTCTTCATCATTCAATCTTGATTCTTGAACTAGATTAGAGTGTTTGAGATATATGTAAGCTCAATATCACATATTAACTCACAAGAGCATGGCCATGCATTTCTCACTCTCTCTAATCAAGAGGCTTAGAACATCTAACTCTTGTATGAGGGGCAAATCCCATTTCTATCACTCACAGTCTATCCCCATGTGTCAAAGTCACTTAATCATTAGCTTTATAACAATCCATGTTTCTACATTTTATGATGGCAAAGTGTACCCTACTACACGTGATGAGTACAATTTTTTACGTCTAAGAACCACAACCACCACCATCACTATGAGATTAGACTGTAACTTCCATAATGATGGCTTCCATGTGTCAGTCTCATGGTGGGTCTGTTTGATAGACTGTTATCTAACATGCATCTATTTTCTTGGTTTGATATAGCCATATCATGACTAATGAGATTTACTCATCAACCTACTCACATTCTGATCTTATGTTTTATTGATGTCTATCAACCTTCCATAATAACAACCGACCAAGGACATAATGAGAATATATATATATATAGTTAACATCTGCATGATCTCATTCTTCCAAGTCACATACTTGAAGACATACATCATTGATTAATATTCTTCTCCAGATATTTATGTTGTTACATCATTATATGATAACTAAATAGAACAATATAAATTGGAAGCTTGCCTTTATTTATTAATCAAGTCAATTACAAGTTATTCCATTACAATCATCATATGATTGGCTCTCTAGGCATGCATACCAATAGACTCCAACTTTCACTTAGAGCCAATCACCCATGAATCATATTCCAATTGATCTAACAAAACCATCATTCTTCTGCTATCAAAGTTCCTTTGTCAAAGGGTCAGCAACATTATTCTCACTAGGTACTCTACAAATCTTTACATCTCCTCATTGTACAATCTCTCGTATGACATGGAACCACCTTTGTATATGCTTTGAGCATTGATGTGATCTGGGTTCTTTAGCTTGTACAATAGCTCCATTGTTGTCACAATATAGCTCGATTTCTTCATTGATACTTGGAACAACCCCAAGTTCTATAATGAACTTCTTGAACCATATAACCTCCTTTTCTGCATTTGATGCAACAATATATTTGGTCTCTATTATAGAATCAGCAATTGTCTCTTGCTTGGAACACTTCCAGCTTACATCTCCATTGTAAAACATGAATCCTAATTGTGATCTATAATCATCTTTGTCAGTCTGGAAGCTTGCATCTGTGTAACTTTTTACCACCAACTCTTCCTCTTTGTCGTAGACCAAGAACTGATCCTTAGTTCTTCTCAAGTACTTGAGGATGTTCTTAATGGCTTTCCAATGAGCATCACATGGATCTGACAAATATTTGCTCATCATGCTCAAGGCATACGAGATGTTTGTACGGGTACACAACATTACTTACATGATTGATTCAATTGCTAAGGCATTTGAAATCAAACTCATGTGCTCCCTTTCTTCACAAGAACTGGGACACTAAACTTTAGAGATGGTCACTCCATACAACACTGGCAGATTTCCTCTCTTTGAGTTCTCCTTGTTGAACCTCTTCAACACTTTGTCAATGGATGTGCTCTGACTTAGTACAAGAATTCTTTTGGATCTATCTCTATGGATCTTTATCCCCAAGATGTAGGATGCTTCTCCCAAGTCTTTCATAGAGAACATATTTCCAAGCCATGTCTTTACCTTTTGTAAAGTAGGGATGTCATTCCCCATCAATAGTATGTCATCTACATAAATATGAAGAATGTCACTATGCTCCCATTAACTTTCTTGTACACACAAGTTTCATCTTCATTTATAAAGCCAAACTCTTTGACGGTCTCATCAAAACAAAGATTTCATCTCTGAGATGCTTGCTTCAATCCATAGATTGACCTTTGTAGATTACTTACATTACTTGAAAATTTTAGATCTATAAAACCCTCAGGTTGTTTCATATACACATCCTCAACAAGATTCCCGTTAAGGAATGCAATTTTAACATCCATTTTCCAAATCGCATAGTCATGACAAGCTACAATAGCAAGCATGTACTAGTATAGATATCACCTTAAGCGTCAGTTAAATATGACTTTAACAGTCAGTTTCTAAGACACACCCAAGTGGGTGACACTAAATGTAGACCCCTTTAGCGTCAGTGTAATAACTGATGCCACAAAGCCGTCCCCCAATTGCAAACCCAAAAAATGCGCCAGCAGGGGGACCATATGCGTCGGTTATCAAGTCATAACTGACGTCGCAACCCATCTTGAAAACAAAATTGGCCCCAGGTTAGACCATAAGTGTCACTTAGCAACAAAAAACTGACTCTGTTGACCTAAAATTATTGACAGTTTGTAAATTAACCAAACAGTAACTGACACTATTAGGGGATAAAGACGTCGGTTAACTATTAATCACCGACGAGTTAAGTTTTCATTGTCTATTTTATCTACCATATGCCCCATAAACCAGTAGATCGCGTCAATTACGATAAGACTAGAAGAATGGTTTTGAGAATATACCTTGTCCTGGAGCAAGTCCAACAAAATCTCTGTGACGTCCCCGAATTTTCTAAACTTAATCTGATGTGTGACATCCAAATTGAAACCCTCACCTCAACGAGAATCCCAATTTAAACACCCCACACCAGGCTAAGAAGAAGAAAATCAGAGGAAGTCAGAAGGAAACAACAATAGCACATGCACATGAACAATAATAAAACCATACACACATGTTCACCATTCAACATATAATTACAACATGAATTGTTACATCATTTGATATTACATATTGAATAGCAAACTTATACATATACATGTACTACAACTAAACAACAGGATCTTAAGACAACAAGTCCACCTGTACATCAGCTCGCTACACAACTCTCAACTATCCTGGATCTTCAAGAGCATAACCACAACCTAAACAAAAGATTACATGCATTTTGTTCATCATTATAACATGGATTTTGTTCATCATTATGATCTCATAATTAAAACTGAGGTTCCATATACTGATATGAGCTTATTCTGTGAATTTCATTATATATTGAGCATGCATGTATTTATTGCATTTTATTTAGGGTTATAAGCCCTAAGAAGGCATATAGAGCAAATTACAATATTTTGTGTATCAACATCATGATTACTGACACCATATGGATTACAGATATGATTTATCACTTACTGGTATTTTCTCATAATTTTTGGCCGATGTTTGATATTTATTATCTATCAATTAAGCATTACACATCTTACATGATATCACTAGTATCTAAGCATCAAAAGACTGATATAAAGGTGCCATGTTGTTCTACTCATTTTACTGAACGTTTTGGTACCTTGTTTGTATTTTTCAGATAAACAAGCTATTTATTATGCATTATACAAGAACTAAACATTTTCTGGAATATTTACCTTAAGCGACCAATCCGGAGGTGACACGTGGCCCTGAGGAGGGCGCACCTGCTTGGCTTGTTGCTGCCGATTCTTTGGTTGATCCGGTCTGGTTCACTAGTGGGTTCAGGGGTTCTTGCTGGTTCACTGCCTCAGGACCCGCTTGAGCCGGTCCTCTCTTCCTTCTTTCTCTCATGTTTGGGTCCCGAGCGGGACTCTGTTTCCCGTGTGTGAGCGAATGCCGCCGTGAGGTCCTTCTCCGGTGTGAAATCGCACAGCTCCCCCTCCTCCTTTCCAACTTCTAAGAGCTTCTGAACCTCCGACTAGCCTCCCTCTATACCGGCGGTGAGTTGGCTTCAGCGATGGTGTCTCCTCGTTCCTTCTCCAAGAGTTCGCCAGCAGCAACCGCCGCCATGGCGGCGAGGAGAGGGGATAGTCCTCCTAGGCATGAAGCACGTCCTAATAGGTTCCTCGGGCATCGAAAATCCCAGATGAATCCATGGGTATTCTTTGATTGCGTCGAGGATGCCTCGCCATCCTCCCCCGAGCCAGGTCCTTGGTATCGTGGGGACCTTCTTCGTCTGCCATGGGAGAGACCTCCGCCTGGACAGATATGTGGATGTCGAGATTCCAATGGGGTCGGCGCCGTTGGGCTTGTGTGCTCTGGTGTCAGATTAGTGATGTATTGGTCCACCTCATTCGCATCTAGTGTGGTCTCCTCATATCTCCGGAGTGTGCCGCCATTGCAGCCAAATCTTCGACGAGAGATCTACACTTCTGGGCTGCTACCTAAGGCTATGAGAGCATCGTTTGCCTCTCCTTCTCTATTTCTGTATGGTGTCTCCACTGGATCAGACCATGGCGAGGAACCAACGCCGAAAGCTCCTCTCATCCCCTACTGAGGTGGTGATATCTCCTGTGCCATCTGCCCTCAAAGAGCCTCGACGCTGCACGAGTTGAGGGGAACCAGCAAGGGACATGGGATCCTTCTCCTACTGTAAACGCTACTAGAGATATCGTTTGGTGTGAGCGTCTTTTCTCTATACTCTCTCATGTACGAAAAGCTAGGTAGTGGGTCAAGCAGTTCCTCTCGTCATTCTGTTCCCTCTTCTTGTCCTCGTCAGTTGTATGGTGGGAGTAGATATGGGGTCTGGTCTGTCTTCCCCAAAGGAAGGGTCAGAGCGATCCCCTTGCTTTGACTCACCCGTCTAGCCATCGCAACTGCTTCTCACCCACGATCAGGGAACACTACATCATCGTGGTTGTGACCCATGAACATGCCTTAACAACGTGGTACAACACACTATCACCACAGTCCGCTTCTCATGTGTGGCTGAGATGACTCCTGAGAAAAGTTGGATATGTGGCTCATCAAGTTTGGGGTGCGTGACATATCCAGGAAAAATCAGAAGCTCAAGCTAAATAATCTGAATTTTGCAATAAAAAACACTAATATACACATCATTTCATTATTTTTTTAAACCTAAATAACTTCTTCTAGGAGTCTCCAATTTCCACCAAATTTTAACCATAGCTTCCTCACTACAAAAGGTACCTTGTACATGAATTTGGTGCCAAAACTCAATTGTTAGACCATTCAATTAAATTCCTCAAGAAGGCATAAAAAGAGAGATCTTAATCATTATATAAATCTCAATCAACATTCCAACTTTACTAAAATACTTGGAACTCTCATTATAACTCAAGATATGGATTCTAATATGAGATTTATGGATTTCAAAGATCCACTCCATCACAATCTCCTTGTCATTGTCTATGCACAACTATAACTCCTAGTTGCACTGGGACTCGTATGATTGTTCCTCCACGAACGACAGACTCAAACATTGTCTTTTGTGGAAGCTCCTCTCATCACATACTTTTGGTTGATGATGTCTTCCTCAACGATAGGAAAAGGACACCTTGCCTCTAGAGAATTCCACCTAGACCGCCTAGAACTCATGTCTTCCTATGAGATCAGACATATAGGAGTTGTCCCTCCCATTGGTTTACTAGTCACCAACTTGCTCTCCTAAAAGAATGATCTTAATTATTCTCTCCTTTACTATCCTTCCCTAATCTGGTAGGACTTGCTTGGGATCTCTTGGTTACCACAACCAGAGAAGACAAAAATTGTCAGAGCAATTGATTCTCAATTGTCTATGTTGTGCTCTAGGAAGCCCCCAATACCCCTCTATTTATAGGTGGGGATGGGCAGAGTTTCTAGTCTGTGTGGGAGTGGAAGGGAGCTGAAGGTCTTGAATTTTCACAACCTACGACCACTGGAACTAATGTTTGGCACACCAGACAGTCGTCTGGCATGTGATATACTCATTTCACAATTTTTCAGTTGCATACAAAATTGGCAATTCATTTTACATTAATGCCAAGCATCAATTTCTTGTAAAACAAGTAATGTGCAATCAAAACTAATACAAAAAGTATCTAGAACCTTCCTTCAGCCAAACTAACCAATCTTGCCCATGCGAGACAGCCGTCTTGGTCACCCAGATGGTCGTCTAGTGACCCGAGCTAATCCGGACGGTTTGCACCTTAGCCAACTCGAATCAGCCTGACACTCAAAATGCTTGTCTCAACCATTGGCACTCCAAAAAGTCATCTCACTCTATGAGATGGGCATTTTGCAGTGCAGTCAACCTAATTTGTTGTTTGAATCAATTACCTCAATGTTTTACTAATTAATGCAACTGTCATTTTAGATTGAATTCTTCTTCAAGACTGAGACATATGTGTGTGACTCTATAGGTCCCATGTTACGTTGACAATGAATGTCCATAGCAACTTATGACATCACAGGCAATGAGTGGTGCCTAGTCACACATCAATGCTATCCAAGTAAATGGAAAGTTGGAGAACAACTTCAACCTACAATCTGTGTATGGTGTTGTATTTTTGTATAGTTCATTTTTCATTGATATCCAGATTGAACTCGTGGCATGGAGTAGTCATCCTCGTCATCATTCAATCTTGATTCTTGAACCATA
This sequence comes from Alisma plantago-aquatica, assembly GCA_963693085.1. NCBI lineage: Eukaryota > Viridiplantae > Streptophyta > Magnoliopsida > Alismatales > Alismataceae > Alisma > Alisma plantago-aquatica. Next base: position 626,891,567 of record OY856413.1, on the reverse strand, counting down.
TTAGAGTGTTTGAGATATATGTAAGCTCAATATCACATACTGACTCACATGAGCATGGCCATGCATTTCTCACTCTCGATAATCAAGAGTCTTAGAACATCTAACTCTTGTATGAGGGACAAATCCCATTTCTATCACTCACAGTCTATCCCAATGTGTCAAAGTCACCCAATCATTAGCTTTATAACAACACATGTTTCAAGACTACATTTTATGATGGCAAAGCGTACCCAACTACATATGATGAGTACAATTTTTTAGGTCTAAGAACCACCACCATCACTATGAGATCTAACTATAACTTCCGTAATGATGGCTTCCATGTGTCAGTCTCATGGTGGGTCTGTTCGATACATTGTTCTCTAACATGTATCTATTTTCTTGGTTAAAATGTCGAGCGACCGACGATTTTCCGGTAAATCCCTCTCTAATCAAATAAATCAGAAAAAAGGGTTTTCTTTGCAAAATTCGTAGTAATAGCTAGGAACCTCATATGGGAAAACTTTATATATGAAAGTGGTGTAGAAAAATACAAGGAATATGATAAAAATACTTTTAGAACCTAGTTCTACTCCGTTTTGCAAAAGTTCCTTAATTTTCTAATAATGTGCTTTTAAAAGTGATGAAGACCCTAATTGAGTATAAAGGGTGTGTTAATGGGTCAAATTGATAAGTTTAACACTATTAATGATAAAAGGGGTTTGACTATCCATTTGAAATGCAAAAATGCTTAAGTTAGAGTTCTAATACCTAAAAGAAGGTTAATTTACATGGAAACCCTAATTTGGGATAAAAGGAGATAAAAATCATATTTATTTGAAATAAGATAATTAGATGCTTAATAAAGATTCTGAAACTTTTTAAAAGAGATACAATGAGAAATTAGGGGTTTTATATAGTTTTGATAAATTAAGGATGATAATAAGGAAAGAAGAGGTAAAAACCCTAATTTCCAAAGAAACCGTAAAATTGAAATTGAAATCCTAAGTAATGTGATGAAATTGGATAAACATTAATAAAAGGAAATTTGACTTTTATTTTAGGATTTCTCTTCCTCATTGCTTGCTTGATTGGGTTTCTCTACATATTTGATTCTGTCTTGAAATCTGCAACCAAAGGTATGTGGTTACGCTTATGAATATCTCGAGATAGATTTTCGAGGTTTTCCGAGATTTTCACCGATGACTTGAAATAAACTGTTGGATGAATTTAGTTCATGAAAACTATAATGTGGATATGACTATCACAAAGGATATATGCCTACAAGCTCAAATCCTGGTTCTCTCTGTGGTATTATAGTTCACCTACTACATGGCTGCCTAAGGGTAGGTCCATCAGGTCGGAGGAAGACCTAGTACATGGCTACATATTGGGTAGGTCCATCAGGTCTATGGATGACTTAGTACATGGCTACCATTGAGGTAGGACCATCAAGTCACATTGAGTTAGATATTGGGCTATCTTCGGGTAGTGCCATGCGACTCTATTACCTAAAAGAGAGGTGGTATCCATGTCCACTGCAGGGACAACCCAGAGTTTGAGAATATGTATGGATTGAGTTGTATGGCTTAAAATGTAATCTTGATTGTTAAATGATTAGGAAATCAAGATTACATTGTTATCCATCCAACTTAATCCATACATATTCTCAAATTTTGGGTTGTCCCTACAGTGGACATGGATACCACCTCTCTTTTAGGTAATAGAGTCGCATGGCACTGCCCGAAGATAGCCCAATATCTAACTCAATGTGACTTGATGGTCCTACCTCAATGGTAGCCATGTACTAAGTCATCCATAGACCTGATGGACCTACCCAATAGGTAGCCATGTACTAGGTCTTCCTCCGACCTGATGGACCTACCCTTAGGCAGCCATGTACTAGGTCAACTATAATACCACAGAGAGAACCATGATCTAAGCTTGTAGGCATATATCATTTGTGATAGTCATAGTCACATTATAGTTTGCATGAACTAAATTCATTCAACAGTTTTATTTCATACCAATTTTCAGCTTAGTTGGTAAAGTTTATTAATTGTTATTGATTATTTGTCAAAAATTTGATCCAGGATTATTGGTAACAACTCTGAACTTTCGATCTCTCTTAATTGGGGGTTACCGGGAGGCGGGGTCGTTACTATCACTATGAGATCTAACTATAACTTCTGTAATGATGGCTTCCATGTGTCACTCTCATGGTGGGTTTGTTCGATACATTGGTCTCTAACATGTATCTATTTTCTTGGTTTGATATAGCCATATCATGACTAATGAGATTTAGTCATCAACCTACTCACATTCTGATCTTATGTGGTATTGATGTCTATCAACCTTCCACAATAACAACCGATAAAGGACATAATGAGTATATATATATATATATATATATATATATGTAAGGACCCTGACCCAGGTTTTGGGCTAACCCTCTTTGCTTTGCTTATGAAAGGTGCTTAGAACCTTAATCTAATCTCTCTAGATGTTTTGTTATCATGTGACAAGCTCATGTTTCCAGTTTGGTCCCGTTTGGATGTTGTTTGAGCAATGTTTGCTTGTTTTGGACCAAAGTGCAATTTACCCAAAGTTAGGGGTTATATTGCAATATGTCACATGTAAAGCATGACTCTAGTTCTCTTGCATCATTAGAAAGAGAATGATGTTGTGGGACACCTTTTGGAGGACCTATGTTTCAACTTTGAGCTTGGTTGGTTGATGTTTATACTTGTTGTGCTAGTTTTGGTGTAAATTGCAATTTACCCAAAGTGGAGGGTCAATGTGCAATTTATAAGCTCTAGAGTTTTCTTTCTTGTGTGTGACATCATCTAGAACGTGGATGGAGGTAGGGGCGCCATGTTTGGTTGATAGATGAGGAATGACATCTTTATATGGTCCTTATAACATATATGTGTTACATATGTCACCTTGTCCTTTAGTGTATCGGCTAGGACATGAAGGTGTGTCGCCCAACAGGGGTGTCTCGGCCATGGCTGCTGCCCAGATGCATGACACACTTCCTAGAGTGTATCACCAGGCCATGCATGAGCTGCTAGGATGGCAACAAGTGGCGTTATGAGCTAGAGCAAGTGGCACCTTGGTTTATGTGGTTATGACACCTTTCCCTTGCTACCTCTCTCTTCCTTGGTGTATATAACTCCCTTCTTCCTTATCCAATCAATCCTTTTCGGACACCTTCCTTCCCCTACCTATATGTGACGAGCAAGAGAGCTTTGGGAGATAAGGAAGACTCCCATGGAGCACGGAGGGGCAAGCTCCTTGGCCATGGAAACTCCTTGCTCAAGATCCGACCTTGGTGAGTCATGCTTCTTTGCTAGTTTTTCCTTGTGCTTACTTCTTCACCTTCCTCTTTCCCTCTCGGCCATGGATAGGCCCTTGATAAGAGTAAGCAACGACGTGGTCATCTTCCCTCCTTTCTTCTTCTTGAGCTATACATAACCATGGTTTCTTCTTCTTCTTCCTTTGTTTCTTGAGGTGGTGATGATGGTGCCGAAGGCATGTTTGGAGCTTTGGATGGGTGCTGCTCTTGGAAGAGAACGTGTGTTTGCTGCTTGGATCATGGAGTTTTATGCCTTTCATGGAGATCCTCTTAAGGTGGGTTACATAACTCTTAACCATCTCTATTATGCACACTCTCCATATATGTATATTATGGTTCTTGTACTTAAATCGTTACCTTTTCTCCATGATAGATATATATATGGAACTTGGAATTGTTTCCAATGAGAATGCTATGTTTTATTACTGCCTTTATCTTGTTTTCCTTGTACAAGATGGTAATGGGTGGCTAGAGGTTGAATATGACTTGCACGATATGAGTCTTTGGCCGATACAACTAGGTTGCCCGATATGGGCCTTTACCTGGTACAATACTTTACTATAGCCTATGCTTTGGTCGATGGTTATGGCAACACCCCTTTATCTCCTTTGGACTTGAAAGGTGAGACTATGACCTAGACACATGGATGATATGATGAGTTGGTAATAGTTGTACCTTAATGCCCGATATCCCCTATCCACCCTAGAGACAAGCTTTGGACGACATGGTTGCTAGACCCTTGGATGGGCTCTTGGCCGATATGTTTCCATGATGACCCTCAGAGTGTGTTGCCCGATACCCTCTTCTAGAGTTGAGCCTTGGGTGATATGATAGGTGAACCCTTAGTGACCTTGTGACCGATATGTACGTCTACCCAAGATGATGGTGGTTGGCCGACCTAAAACCCTAACTCTAGAGTCTTGGATGATATGGGGCTTCAACCCTAGTTCGGACAATAGGGTTGTCCTGGGTGACATAGATTATCTAACGTTGTTGCACGACATGGTCTTGATGATTGAAGGTGATCAACTTGATGTGGTCCTTGTACCCTTGCACGATACACCTTTTTGGTACCCTAAACGATACCCTCCCCCTCACCTAGGGTTTGCCTTGAACGTTGTGTCACCCGATATGACTCCTTACCATGGTAGTACTTATTGGGTGATATGGATAAGTCTTGAGCCTAGAATGGTGAAACCCTAGGTGGGTGATACCATGACTTCCTCCCTGACCGATATGAGCGTGGTTGAGGGGCTTTTATGTCGGGCATGGGGTTTGTGCTTGCACGACACTCTCTAAGTAAGTTGCCCAACATGGTGCCTATGGACGACATGGAGCCTTGAACGATAAGGTTGCTCTAACCCTAGATGACTGACAGAGGGTGTTCTTGGGCGATATGGTTGGACGGCACCTTGTAGACCCTTCTCCCGATACGGTGCCTGATAGTTGAGTTAGTAGAGTGTTCCCGTACGAGATGTTGCCCGATATGATGAGTTAGGCGTTATGGCCTTAGTGTGCATTGCACGATACTTTGGATGAGAGCCCCACTCTTGGTTAAGCTTTGAGTAATACTAGTACTCCTGCCCGACATGCCTTAATTGGTGCTTGTGGGAGTTACGCCTTTGGCCGATAAGATGCTTGATAGATATCCCCTTGTATCTGGTTGCCGATACCACCATGCTCATGGATGAACGATACATCTTATAGCTCTCGTGGCATGATGCACCTTTGGTTCTAGTATACCGTTACACCAAGAATGTGTGTTGCCCGTCTCAGGGCGTTACCCGATATAGATATCATGACACAACGTTACATGTGGGTTCTTAGTTGTTGCCTGATACGACGTCTTAAGTGTTGCACCTGCTGGGGGTGCTGCTCGGCATGGTGCCTTGGGGGCTTGGGAGATACGAAGGGGGAAATAAGGTGTGTTGCCTTGGGCGTCACATGTTGTGTGTGGAATGATACCGAGGTGATGATGGTTGATCGTTATGATCTTAGCCCTAGAAGGGTGCTGGCCGACACATGTGAAGAGTTGTGTGCTTAACCGATATAGTTTCGGGCGTTACACTCTTTGGTGAGAGATGCTATGCTTTTAGCAAATGTTTGTTTGGTCGCTTTATGCTTTTGGTGATGGTAGGCGACACCTTTAGTGAGGGTTGTGCCTAACCCGATATACCTATGCATGTTTCTTAAGCTTACACCTTTGATCATGATGAGCTACGACAAGATAGGTTGTGAACCCTTGTATAGTGGTTACCTATGGTTAATAATAGATGAATCTCCGATAAAGTTGGATGGTGAATCATGGTGTATGATCCTTATAGTTAATCCTTAGGGATGATACACATGTGATTTGAGATATAGGGTATGATGGGATACCCATGATGTGGTAATAGTAGTATGTATTGATCTATACACCAGTTATGACTTGAATCTGCATATGTTCATAAGGATGGAAGAATATTCCAATGTTATAAACCTTAATCTTGATGACATGATAATCATGATATGATCATGATGAGAGGCCGAGAAAGTGCTACCCGCAAAGGGAGGTGCATCAAGGGAAGGACAACTGCAGTTGCAACTAGAAGTAGGTGAGTGTGTTGGCGACTAGTACGTCAACAAGAGGGTGTGACTCCTTCCACTTCCCTGTGAGACAAGGAGATTGGAGTTCCAGGTGGTCCGTGTGGACTACTTCAGAGGCGGGAGGTTTCTGTCGCTTAGGAGGAAAACTGTCCATCCCGACAGTCCCAGTGCGACTAGGAGTCTTCAGTCCCGGTGCGACCAGGAGCTGCACAGACACCATCCAAGACCGGAGGTGAAGACCGCACAAGGCGCGAGGTATTGTCGTCGAGCAAGCCTCGGGACAAGGTATGATTCCACAAACCAACCTTTCCTATTGTATAGACGTTGACGCGTTTCCTTGTTATGGGTTTGGGGGAGAAATTTTTTGTTTCCGCTACCTTCTCTGCCTCCCCTGAAAACCCAACACTCAAGGAGGTGGTTTGTATCGAGTTACAACTTCCTTAACAAAGTTGTATCGGGTTGTGCAAAAAGTGATGAATTAATTGATATATTTTATTCAAAAGGATAAGTAATGGATGAATTTGCATCTCTAGATGATCCTCAACTATTTTTCAAGACAAGATAAATTATGATGCATGCATGGACATGTGTCACCCATGCATGACAGGTGGCACCTACTAGCTTAAAATGTTGACACCTCATTTTTTTCCTTCCTTCATGAACAACAAGTATATATACCCCTAGCTTCACCTCTTGGTACAATTTTGCGACCCTTACCACCCTCCTACCCTAAGGTATCGTGCATAGAGCTCCCATATCGTGAAGGGGTGTTGTGGTATCGTGCATGGGTCTTGGGATATCGCCCATGGCAAGACCATATCGCCCAAGTAGGTGATATCGGCCATATAGGGTGATATCGGTCATAGAGTGAAGTGTTTTGACTCCAAGTGAGTGCCATATCGTGCAAGTGAGTATCATATCGTGCAAGAGGGGTGGCATGTCGTGCAAGAGCACAAGGGTATCGTGCATAGGCCTTGGGTATCGGCCATAGCAAGTATATCGACAATAGCATGTTGATATTGCCCATAGCAAGTTGATATCGGCCAATTGAAGTGATTTTGGCCAAAAGTGAGGGGGTATCGGCCACAAGCAAAGTTGTGTCGGCCAAGAGGAAGTCCATATCGCCCAAGAGTTGTAGGGTGTCGTCCAAGGAGCTAAGGAACTCAAAACTTAACCCTAAGGTAAGCTATAGTTGTCTTCAAGCTTGAATTGAAGCATGGAATTAGGGTTATGATCTACCTTTCTTTTCTTCTTCACCAATTGCTTATCCATGGTGATTCCTTGTATATGAAGGAGTTGTGAACGAGCCTTGGACCTTTGATAAAGTCATCTTCAACCTTTGTAACATGGAGATTTGGAGCTTGAAGCTTTTAAGTGGTTCTTAAGGCGGGTTATATAACTTGAACTTAGCCATGTTATTATTCATCACCTAAATTGTTGTATTTAATGATCTACTTTTAATTCCAAAATTTCCTGAAATAGTTGATGAAATCATGAGTTCTAGTAGTTTCTTAGACCTGTTTACATGAACTATAATAGTTAGAACAAAGGTCTAGAGCTTGAAGATGATGATATCATCTTATAAAAGTGATATCGGGTGCAAGCACACAAGTAAGCACATTTAACTTGATATGATGATGGACCTTCTTCACTTGAACGATATGGATATGAATGAATACATCGTTGCACGATATGGAGGTGTAGTATACACCTATTGCACAATAGGGAGTCAAGTATAGACTCCATGCATGATACAAGGTTAAATGAATACTTGTAAGTTGACATGAAACCCTAACTTGGGTAACCCGATATGAGTAAAGAATAGCAAGTGCTATTTCACGATATGGTAGCCCGATACACAACCCTAGTTGATGTCTAGCCCAACATGGGTAACACATATAAACCCCTCTAGCCCGATATGAATGGTGTGTATATACTTCTAGCCGATATGGTGGTGCCTATACACCTATAACCTGAAATGGTGAACATATGCACACCTTTAACCCGAGACACCTTGTAGAGGTGAGGGCAAGATACTATTAGAAGTGATGAGTGAAACACAAAGTAATGGTGTGGCTAATACCTTGATAGGTAAAGCACCTAGTGTGGTTGATAATGGAGAACCTTATATCAATAATGTCTCAACCTGAGATGAGTCCATATCAATTGATGATGGTTGGACAATTCAAATGTATGACTTATGATCAATACACTACAGAATGAATTTGATGGGATAGTGCATAAAGTATTAGGATGGGAAATACCCTAAGGTGATATAGAAACAGTTGAAAGTGGCACATGACAGGCAGAAGTCTTACGCAGACAATCGCCGATGACCTTTGGAGTTCCGGGTAGGAGACAAAGTGTATCTTAAAGTCTCACCGTGGAAAGGTGTGCTGAGGTTTGGCCAGAAGGGTAAGCTAGCACCCAGGTATATGGGGCCATACCCGGTCATAGCACGTGTTGGAAAAGTAGCTTATGAGTTAGAGTTGCCGCCAGAGTTGCACAGGTTACATCCAGTGTTCCATGTCAGTATGCTGAAGAAAAGTCATCCGGATTCAGGAACAGTGATACAGCCAGACGAAGTTGAGCTTGATGAAGATGTGACCTACGAGGAAGGTCTTGTGATGATCCTTGACATAAGGGTTAGAAGCTGAAGAGGAAGGATCTGGTTCTGGTGAAGGTTCTTTGGCATCATCGTGGAGTTGAGGAAGCCACGTGGGAGCTTGAGGAAGAGATGAGGAGGAAGTATCCCTCACTTTTCTCTTCAGATTTTGGGGACGAAATCCCTTTGTAGGGGGTTATCTTGTAAGGACCCTGACCTCCGTTTAGTGTTTACCCTATTTGCCTTGCTTAACCCTGATGCTTTGTTGCTTGCTAATCACCTTCAGTGGTGATTAGGGTTTGTTGGTGCTTTGCTGAGAGTTGGAGGTGCTACTTGCAATTAACCCAAGTTTAGGGTTTGTGGGCAAGTTTGTCACCTTGTGTGGTGTTCCTCCCTCTTCTTGCTTCCTCTAGTGTTGAGAGGAAGGTTTGGGCTCGTTGCTTGAGTTCCTTTGGGTTTGGTTGAGCTTGTTGGGCCTTGTGGTGCCTTGCCTTTGCTTCTTTGGACCTTGTGTCGGGCAAGAGAGCCCTGTGTCGGCCAGTGGTGTGTCGCCCAGGATGTGTGTCGCCCTGGAGGTGTGTCCCCCAGGGTTGTGTCGGCCATGGAGTGGGTTGTGTCGGCCATGGCATGGAGGTGTGTCGCCCATGGACCCTTTGACCTTCTTTGACCTTGTTTGTGTCACCACTAGTGGACACTTGGTTCTAGATTCTTGCATGTGGCAACGGCCTTGGACATGTGTTTAGGGCATGTTTGAGTGGTGGCATTGCCCACAGACAAGTGTCCCTAGGTGGGCGACCCCTTGCTTTGCTCTACCTTGGTTTCTCCTCCATCCCCTTCTATATATGTGTTTCCTTTCCCTAGCTAAGGATCCCTTTAGTTCCTTAGTCTTCCTCTCCTTGGTGCACGACACACTCTCTTCTCTTGCAAGATTGGTGGCTGATCCTCCTTGGAGTCTCCTTCTTCCTCTAGTGGTGGCCGAACCCTAGAGTGCCTTGCTCTCCTTCTTCTAGTGGTGCTTGGAGCTTGGATCTAGGAGCTTAGAGCTTGCTTAAGGCGGGTTACATAACTTCTAACCCTAACTACATTACCATCTTCTATGTTCTTGTTTATATGTTGCTTATGATCGGCTAAGTATGATGTTAGTATAGTTTCTTACTTAGTTGCACCTTGTTGGCCGAACCTATGTTCTAGGGTTTCTTGGTGAGCAATACTCCTTTCTCTCCTTGGTCTAGAGGAGTGAGCTTGAGTTCTAGTATTATGGGAAATACCCCTCTCTCGTTTAAGTTGAGAGGTGAGCTTGTGTTCTAGTAGCTTGAGAAACACCCTCCTCTCACCATGGACTTGAAAGGTGAGATTTGTAGTAGTTGTGGAACCTCGTTAGGGTTGTTCCTTGTGTTGCCCAATTGGTGACAAGAGATGTGCAATACCCCTCTCTCTTAGTTGTTGAGAGGTGAGCCATCTTCTTGATCCATTAGGGTTTTTGTGCCCTTGTGCTTGAGGTTGATGAAGACCTTGTGAGTTGCATCTTAGCCATTATTGTAACACCTGGGCCCACTGCCCAAGTCTCTAGTAAAGTTTGTCACCTTGTGTGGTGTTCCTCCCTCTTCTTGCTACCTCTAGTGTTGAGAGGAAGGGTTGGGCTCGTTGCTTGAGTTCCTTTGGGTTTGGTTGAGCTTGTTGGGCCTTGTGGTGCCTTGCCTTTGCTTCTTTGGACCTTGTGTCGGGCAAGAGAGCCATGTGTCGGCCAGTAGTGTGTCGCCCAGGATGTGTGTCACCCTGGGTTGTGTCGGCCATGGAGTGGGTTGTGTCGGCCATGGCATGGAGGTGTGTCGCCCATGGACCCTTTGACCTTCTTTGACCTTGTTTGTGTCACCACTAGTGGATACTTGGTGCTTGATGCTTGCATGTGGAAATGGCCTTGGACATGTGTTTAGGGCATGTTTGAGTGGTGGCATTGCCCATGGACAAGTGTCCCTAGGTGGGCGACACCTTGCTTTTCTCTACCTTAGTTTCTCCTCCATCCCCTTCTATATATGCATTTCCTTTCCCTAGCTAAGGATCCATTTAGTTCCTTAGTCTTCATCTCTTTGGTGCACGACACACTCTCTTCTCTTACAATCTTGGTGGCCGATCCTCCTTGGAGTCTCCTTCTTCCTCTAGTGGTGGCTAAACCCTAGAGTGCCTTGCTCTCCTTCTTGTGGTGATTCTTGGAGCTTGGAGCTAGGAGCTTGGAGCTTGCTTAAGGCGGGTTACATAACTTGTAACCCTAACTACATTACCATCTTCTATGTTCTTGTTTATATGTTGCTTATGATCGTCTAAGTATGATGTTAGTATAGTTTCTTTCTTAGTTGCACCTTGTTGGCCGAACCTATGTTCTAGGGTTTCTTGGTGAGCAATACTCCTTTCTCTCCTTGGTCTAGAGGAGTGAGCTTGAGTTCTAGTAGCATAGGCAATACCCCTCTCTCGTTTAAGTTGAGAGGTGATCTTGTGTTCTAGTAGCTTGAGCAACACCCTCCTCTCACCATGGACTTGAAAGGTGAGATTTGTAGTAGTTGTGGAACCTCGTTAGGGTTGTTCCTTGTGTTGCCCAATTGGTGAAAAGAGATGTGCAAGACCCCTCTCTCTTATTTGTTGAGAGGTGAGCCATCTTCTTGATCCATTAGGGTTTTTGTGCCCTTGTGCTTGAGGTTGATGACGACCTTGTGAGTTGCATCTTGGCCATTATTGTAACGTCTGGGCCCACTGCCCAAGTCTCTAGTAAAGTTTTAAGAATGATGATTGGCCCCACAAACCACCACTAGCCTTAACTGCACGCTTTGTCCACACTCATGCACAAGCCGGAGGCAACTTCTTGACTGGTCACCCATCCTAGTATTACTCCAAGCTGAGCACACTTAACTATGGAGTTCTTTAGATATGGGCTCCCTGAAACGGAGGTGCACCTTGGTGATATGGGTAGTCCAATCATTCCTTTTAAGATCATGTTATCTGAGGCCTCAAATCCTAGGATGTTACAATCTCCCCCACTTAGACTCTTGACGTCCTCGTCAAGGATCAACTATAAGGCCTCATAATCTCTTCCCCATTTCAGTGCAGACCCACAATGGCCCATGGACACCCATCTCGTGATCACGGAATATCAGCGCAAGGGTGGCTACATCAACCATGGACAACCCTTTCCTACATGCCTGGACCGCACGGCCCAAGACTGGCATGTCATGCCCATGTGGGCCCCACCTACTGGAGGGGAATTGGCTCTGATACCATTTGTAACGCATGGGCCCACTGCCCAAGGCTCTAGTAAAGTTTCAGGAATGACGACTGGCCCCACAAACCACCACTAGCCTTAACTGCACGCTTTGTCCACACTCATGCGCAAGCCGGAGGCAACTTCCCGACTGGTCACCCATCCTAGTACTACTCCAAGCTGAGCACGCTTAACTATGGAGTTCTTTAGAGATGGGCTCCCTAAAAAGGAGGTGCACCTTGGTGATATGGGTAGTCCAATCATTCCTTTTAAGATCATGTTATCTGAGGCCTCAAATCCTGGGATGTTACAGTTATGATCTTGGGGGAGGTGATGCTCGATATCCCTCTTGACCTAGAGCCTTGAACGACAAATGTTGAGTCTGTGACGGGCGTTACCCTTTGGTCTCTGCCTTGTGTGTGTCGGGCATCCCACCTTGATAAGTAACCTGCCCGATACATATGTGATGGTTTGTTGTCGTTGTGCGTTGTAGTGTGGACCTCGTCAGTTGGTTGGTGGTGTTGTGTCAGGCGTTACCCTTTGGTCTCTGCCTTGTGTGTGTCGGGCATCCCACCTTGGATGAGTAACCTGCCCGATACACTTAACCTAGGTGATGGTTTGGTATCGTTATGCCTTGTTGTGGTGGAGCGTTGCTAGCTAGTCTGTGGTGGGTGTCACCCTTTAGCCTTAGCCCTATGTGTGTTGGCCTTCAGCACAACATCTGATGAGCGTTGCATGACACCTTAGTGCCCGATACATGGGGTTGCATGATATTCTTGGGCGCACGAAACTTGACGCACCGTTGCACAACGCGCCGTCGCCAAACTTTCTCCTTCGGCTGAGCTGCGCGCCTGGATGCTCATTACCAGCAGTGCATGACACCACGTTGCACCTGATACCTTGTGTTGCACGACTTTGTGTTGCCCATCATGCATTGTATGCCCGACACCCTGGTGTTTGGCCGACATGCGTTGGTCTGTTTTCTGTTATGCGTTTAAAGTTGGGCGATATGGGACAATACCCTGCCCGATACCACCTTTGGTGAGGAAAGTGAACGCTTCTAGTGAGGGTGCCCTACCCGACACACCTTTGGTGAGGGTAGTGGGTACTTTTAATGAGGGTTATGTTCCTTCTATACACTGGATCTTGTTCCTATAACCATGTTTTATTATGGTAGTGATCCTTGAGATGCTTGATGGTAATTGCTATAGTAAGTTCACATATATGTATCACACCTTGATAGTACCCATGTTTATGATCATCTTGAATCATATGTATAATGCTAAGAAATGATAAGCATGTAAGATGCTTGCTTAATGATATGACATATGCTAATACTTACAGGTTGAAGCATGAATGATATCATAAATAATCAATCAATGTTGCCCTATGTTGATAAGATGATCTTGCTGTTAATCCATGATGATTGTACTAACCATGCAAGTGATGCATAGCCAGGTAAAAATGAGGAGTAACATTGCTTTGATAGTTACTCTTGATGATGAGATGACATACATGATGTGTTTTGGTCTGAAGACCTAAGTTGATGAGAATTCCTTGAGAGGCAGTGGCACTATGTGATAAGGGATTGAGATCCCATGGCAAGGTGGTGATCCTTGAGATGGATCTAGATGATTGGCAAGAGGCCAAGGGGTAACATGTAATGTTGAATCCTTGTGATGGATCAGGATGATGTTGATTATAATAAAAGCATAATATTAAGTTTCATGCTATTTACTCTTGTTATAGTTTGCATGTTATATAACTTGGTTGAATCTTGCAATCCACTTAAAATATACTAATTAATCACAGTGGAACAAATCATGTAGTCTGCCCTGGCCACAGATCCATCATTGTCAAGAGTTGTTGATGGTGAAACGGGTTCTCCTGCGGGTTAACCCGGAGCACATATTGTTGAATATGTGAGGTTTCTCCTAACCTAAAATAGAGAGGGAACCGAGTGCAGCTGCGGTTGCAAACTCGGATATATATATATATATATATATATATATATATATATATATATATATATATGTATAGAGCATGGTGAACAAGCCCATGGATCGGGATATGTAATATGGGAGCATGAATGTGTTCATGGCTCAGATCACGGTGAACAGCTCGTGGCTCAGTTTTACTAGCGTCGAGACCTGTACCAAGGCGGGCTAGGCAGAGGGTAGCCTGCGGGAGATGACCCTATGGCTGAGGCCACTTGAGCATGAGATTGCGGTCCTACTTGTGTTGTACTCGTGCACTGACCACGAGGCAGAGAGGTCGTGGAGTCCGGCTCTTCCATTGACCTTGTATGGCACCGGCTTGGGTTTCGCAACTGAAGGTTGGATTTGAGCGGTATGGCTCACTTCCTCAGGGCATAATAATACGTAAACCAGCCGAATAGTATTTACTGCTTAAGGCAAAACATGAAACATTGGTTGATGCCTTGCTTGTGTAGATAATCCTGTTATATCTTGCAGTTGCTTATATGTTCCTCATGATATGTGGTAAGACCTTATAAATCATATCTTGTTAATCATGTTCCATAAAGAAATGCTTTGGTATATGCCTTCTGTACAACCTAGCAAGCTTGATGGTATGAATAGCTTGTTTATATAGACTGCTCTTATTATACCTCTTATCAATTATCTGCTTTTTCCTTCTGAGGTTTTGTAGTTTCGGCGGGAAGTTATGTTTCTTGATGGGACGGTGTGTCTCACCCCTCTAGTTTACACCCTTTTTAGGTGGTCGAGCTAGATGTGGTGGTGGTCACGGAGTTGCGGCCGAGTAGTAAGACGAGCAGTAGAATGCAAGTGATGGATATGTTGCTATTTTTTGTTGTTCTGTAGTAGAGTCTAGAGTCATCCCTGTACTCTCAAGTCCTTGGGAGCATTTTGACGTTGTTTCACGATGTATAACCGTTGAACCTTTGTATATCCTGCTGCTGGTCGGATGTGGGCCTTTATGTACATATAAACAAGTGATGAACTCATGTGATGGCTAAACAGCTGTTCCTCTAAGCTTTGGACACGCATCAAGGATTATAAATGTTTGTATAACTTGTTTCCTTGCAGGATATGGACTTAAATGTAATAGTTTTTGCAGTTTATCAGCTTTCCGCAATCAGTTTTAATTAACCCGTGTTTTTGGTAATCTGTGGTTATGGTGATTTCCGCACATTTTCGTGTAACACCTCACTATCTGTGTGATAGTGGGATGTGTTACCACAAGTTTTGGTATCAGAGCTCTAGGTTTGCTGAGTCTACAGGGATTTAGGACTAGGTTGTGTCTGTTCTTGTGAGTTTTCCAGATTTTCTCACAATCATCTTCTACCCTCAGCAGAAGAAAAGCCAAGATGTCTGGAAACCATGAAGAACATGCTGCTGAGCACAACGATGTTGCATCAGTTGATGGAGCTATAGGGCAGGCACATGAAGATCGGGTGTCTGAGGTCCCCCAACCTGACCCAGCCATTCTTGAACATCATGTCTATCAATAGTTTATGGGGCAGATAATGGCTACGATGAATCTCATGGTAGAGATATTGCCAGTGCCTCCGCCATAAGCACAGGCTCCCCATGGTGAAACATTGGGTATTGGAAAGACCATTGAGCGGCTTCGCCGAGTCGGAGCTTTGGATTATGCTAGGACGTATGATCCAGCGGATGTAGATCTGTGGCTGACAAGTCTTGAGAAGGATTTCCGGATCCTCGAGATTCCCGAAGCGGACAAAGTAAAGCACGCTGTCTACCTTCTGAAGGGTAGTGTTGGTCATTGGTGGACCATCGAGGAGGAGAAGCAACCTGGTGAGGTGATCAGTTGGGAGGTTTTCCGGTGTGACTTCATCAGCAGATACTTCCCGAAGACGTATCTGGATGAGAAGATCAGTCAATTTGAGAGCTTGCGACAAGGAACGATGAACATCACTGAGTACGAGGCCAAGTTCATGGATCTGTTGAGGTTTTGTCCTCACATGACGGCGACAGATGAAGAGTGAATCAGACGTTTCGAGAAAGGTCTGAGTTCTGAGCTGACAACACCTGTTTCTGCAATGGAGAATAGAGAGCGGTTTGCTACGTTTGTGGAATCCGTCCGGAGGATCGAACGGTCAGTAAGGGAGAAAAGAGAATCTATGTTTATGAAGAGGCCTACTCAGTTTTAGGGACAGAGTTTTTGTGGCTTCAAGAAGCCAAGGTTTGCAGCATCGTCAACAATGAGAGGTTCCAGTGCACCGTCGCAATGGTCCCCGAGTAAGGGAAGGGGTTATGTTTCTTCACCGTCAAAGGCACATTGTACAGCTTCTGTGGTAGTGATAGGGCCATCTAGGCCACGGTTTGACGATAGGGCATGCCATCGGTGTGGGCAGATCGGGCATTTCAGATTCAATTGCCCGAGTGGAGATGTCAAAGTGACACAGCAGCCAAGGCAGAATCATCAAAGGTCAGATAGGCAGCAGCCCAGTGATAGCAGAGGGTGAGGATGTGGTCAAGTGTCGCAAGCGGGATCGTCTGATCAAGGTAGCAGAGGACGTGCATAGCAAGCAACGGCTCGATTCTATGCTATGAGTCAGCCGGAGGCGATAGTCAACCCGCGAGTGGTGACATGTCAGATGAAGTTATTTCATTATGATATGTCTTCTTCTTGCTTTATATATGTTCTGGTTGACCCGGGTGCTACACACTTTTTTATCGCCTATAGTATGCTTGAGAACTGCCATTTGTCTGTTAGCTGTAAGAAAGATATTTTGTTGTTAGAAACCCCTCTTGATGGTTCCTCGATGCTTCGAGAAGAGTGTCCATCTTGTGTCTTATCTTTTTCGAGACACTGCATACAAGTGGATCTTATACCACTTGATATGCATGGGTTTGATGTTATCCTTGGGATGGATACCTTAGAGAAGTATAAGGTTGTTTTGGACTGTGGTTCCAAGCAAGCTATGTTTGATGTTGATGGAGAGAAGTGGATCTTCCAAGGAGATAGGAAGATTCTTCCGACGTGTCTGGTATCAGCTATGGTGGCAGAGAAGTTGCTACGACAAGGATGTGAGGCGTTCTTAGCTCACGTTGTGGATATCGTTGAGGATACCAAGGCAAAAGGTCCTAGTCTTGAGGAGGTGCCGGTTGTCCGAGAGTTTGTGGATGTGTTTCCTGATGAGTTCCCTGGTGTTCCTCCACCCCGAGAGATTGATTTTGAGATCAATCTGGTTCCAGGTACACAGCCAGTTGCACAAACACCTTATAGGATGGCTCTAGTAAAAATGGTAGAGATTAAGAAGCAGTTGCAAGAGTTGTTGGAGAAAGGTTTCATCCAACCAAGTACATTGCCTTGGGGTGCTCCAGTGTTGTTCAACAAGAAGAAGGATGGATCGATGCGGTTGTGTATAGATTACCGGAAGTTGAATAAGGTCACGATCAAGAACAAGTACCCGTTGCCGAGGATAGATGAATGTACAGATGGAAGCTTCCTTGTTAGCTGGACTTTTAGCACAGATACAAGTCAAGCCTACGTTGAAACAACATATCAAGGATGCACAACAAGTAGATGATGCGGTACAGTTGATCAGATCAGAATTCGGCAGCGAAAAGCGTGATGGGTTCCATGAGTCCGAGTATGGGCTAGTTTGCTATCGTGATAGGATGGTGGTTCCCGATGTTGATGATCTAAGGAAGTTAGTGCTCAAAGAAGCGCACATGTCGATGAATTCTATGCATCCAGGAGTCACCAAGATGTACCATAGTCTGAAGGACTTGTATTGGTGGCCCGGTTTGAAGAAAGATGTAGCTGAGTTCGTGGCTAGGTGTGCGGTATGTCAGCAAGTCAAGGCTGAACATCAAAATCCGGCAGGTACATTGCAACCCTTGCCGATACCAGAGTGGAAATGGGATCATATAACCATGGATTTCGTAGTTGGTCTACCCAGGACAACTAGGAATCATGATTCCATTTGGGTGATAGTGGACAGATTGACGAAGTCTGCCCATTTCATACCGGTGAAGACAACGTATACAGCCGAGAAGCTCGCTCGAGTATATGTGGATGAGATAGTGTGTTTGCACGGTGTGCCAACGACGATAGTTTCTGACAGAGGTCCTCAGTTCACGAGTAGTTTCTGGGAACATTTGCACAGAGCATTAGGAACGCAGTTGAGGTTCAGTACCGCCTTCCACCCGCATACAGATGGATAGTCAGAGAGGACTATTCAGATTCTGGAGGATCTCCTTCGAGCTTGTGTCTTTCAGTTCCTAGGTAGTTGGGACATACACCTCAGTTTGATAGAGTTTGCCTACAACAACAGTTATCAGCGGAGCATTGACATGGCTCCTTATGAGGCTTTGTATGGCAAGAAGTGCAGATCTCCTTTGTGTTGGTATGAGTCTAGTGAATATCAGCTTTTGGGTCCTGAATTAGTACAACAGACGATGGAAAAGATTAAGGTGATACAACAACAGTTGAAAGCGGCACAAGACAGGCAGAAGTCTTACACAGACAATCGCCGACGACCTTTGGAGTTCCAGGTAGGAGACGAAGTGTATCTTAAAGTCTCACCGTGGAAAGGTGTGCTGAGGTTTGGTCGGAAGGGTAAGCTAGCACCCAGGTATATGGGGCCATACCCGGTCATAGCATGTGTTGGCAAAGTAGCTTACAAGTTAGAGTTGTCACCAGAGTTGCACAGGTTACATCCAGTGTTCCATGTCAGTATGCTGAAGAAAAGTCATCCAGATTCAGGAACAGTGATACAGCCAGACGAAGTTGAGCTCGATGAAGATGTGACCTACGAGGAAGGTCTTGTGATGATCCTTGATAGAAGGGTTAGAAGTTGAAGAGGAAGGATCCGGTTCTGGTGAAGGTTCGTTGGCATCATCGTGGAGTTGAGAAAGCCATGTGGGAGCTTGAGGAAGAGATGAGGAGGAAGTATCCCTTGCTTTTCTCTTTGGATTTCGGGGACAAAATTCCTTTGTAGGGGGGTAGCTTGTAAGGACCCTGACCTCCGTTTAGGGTTTACCCTATTTGCCTTGCTTAACCCTGATGCTTTGTTGCTTGCTAATCACCTTCAGTGGTGATTAGGGTTTGTTGGTGCTTTGTTGAGAGATGGAGGTGCTACTTGCAATTAACCCAAGTTTAGGGTTTGTGGGCAAGTTTGTCACCTTGTGTGGTGTTCCTCCCTCTCCTTGCTTCCTCTAGTGTTGAGAGGAAGGGTTGGGCTTGTTGCTTGAGTTCTTTTGGGCTTGGTTGAGCTTGTTGGGCCTTGTGGTGCCTTGCCTTTGCTTCTTTGGACCTTGTGTCGGGCAAGAGAGCCCTGTGTCGGCCAGTAGTGTGTCGCCCAGGATGTGTGTTGCCCTAGAGGTGTGTCCCCTAGGGTTGTGTCGGCCATGGAGTGGGTTGTGTCGGCCATGGCATGGAGGTGTTTCGCCCATGGACCCTTTGACCTTCTTTGACCTTGTTTGTGTCACCACTAGTGGACACTTGGTGCTTGATGCTTGCATGTGGCAACGACCTTGGACATGTGTTTAGGGCATGTTTGAGTGGTGGCATTTCCCATGGACAAGTGTCCCTAGGTGGGTGACACCTTGCTTTGCTCTACCTTGGTTTCTCCTCCATCCCCTTCTATATATGTGTTTCCTTTCCCTAGCTAAGGATCCCTTTAGTTACTTAGTCTTCCTATCCTTGGTGCACGACACACTCTCTTCTCTTGCAAGCTTAGTGGCTGATCCTCCTTGGAGTCTCCTTCTTCCTCTAGTGGTGGCTGAACCCTAGGGTGCCTTGCTCTCCTTCTTGTGGTGGTACTTGGAGCTTGGAGCTTGCTTAAGGTGGGTTACATAACTTGTAACCCTAACTACATTACCATCTTCTATGTTCTTGTTTATATGTTGCTTATGATCAGCTAAGTATGATGTTAGTATAGTTTCTTGCTTAGTTGCACCTTGTTGGCCGAACCTATGTTCTAGGGTTTCTTGGTGAGCAATACTCCTTTCTCTCCTTGGTCTAGAGGAGTGAACTTGAGTTCTAGTAGCATGGGCAATACCGCTCTCTCATTTAAGTTGAGAGGTGAGCTTGTGTTCTAGTAGCTTGAGCAACACCCTCCTCTCACCATGGACTTGAAAGGTGATCTTTGTAGTAGTTGTGGAACCTCATTAGGGTTGTTCCTTGTGTTTCCCGATTGGTGACAAGAGATGTGCAAGACCCCTCTCTCTTAGTTGTTGAGAGGTGAGCCATCTTCTTGATCCATTAGGGTTTTTGTGCCCTTGTGCTTGAGGTTGATGATGACCTTGTGAGTTGCATCTTGGTCGTTATGATCTTGGGAGTAACATTGCTTTGCTAGTTACTCTTGATGATGAGATGAGATACATGATGTGTTTTGGTCTGAAGACCTAAGTTGATGAGAATGCCTTGAGAGGAAGTGGCACTATGTGGTAAGGGATTGAGATCCCATGGCAAGGTGGTGATCCTTGAGATGGATCTAGATGATTGGCAAGAGTCCAAGTGGTAACATGTAATGTTGAATCCTTGTGATGGATCAGGATGATGTTGAATACAATAAAAGCATAATATTAAGTTTCCTGATGTTTACTCTTGTTATAGTTTTCATATTATATAACTTGGTTGAATCTTGCAATCCACTTAAAATATATTAATTAATCACAGTGGAACAAATCATGTAGTTTGCCCTAGCCATAGATCCATCATCGTTAGGAGTTGGTGATGGTGAACAGGTTCTCCTGCGGGTTAACCCGGAGCGCATATTGTTGAATATGTGAGGTTTCTCCTGGCCTAAAATATAGAGAGAATCGAGTGCAGTTGCAGTTGTAGACTCGGATATATATATGTATAGAGCATGGTGAACAACCCCATGGCTCGGGATATGTAATATGGGAGCATGAATGTGTTCAAGGCTCATAGCATGGTGAACAGGCATGTCACGCCCCGATCTCACACTAACCACAACCCACAAGATTTGGGCGTGACAGATGGGATTTACACACAAGCCAACCACTCATCATATATAAAACATTTAAAGTCATTAAAAGGATAACCAGATTTATGATGTAAACTAAAACTAAACAAACTACAGAAGCATTCCTATTAAACTGACAAGAGATATAACAGAGTTTACAACATGTAACATTGTTTAACAGAAAGTAAACATAACAGGTAATTTACATCTTTATACACATTCACCATACATACTCTCTCTCACCCACACCATGTTCCAAGGATCGAGGGGAAAGGACTAAGAGACCTCTAGCTAGACTAACTACATATACCTTCTATGATTAAGCGTTAGGATGAAAAGATCCTTCAGATTCCTGTTGTTGATATTGACCTGAAAATGTTTGAGTAGAGGGATGAGCCTACTCGCTCAGTGAATAGCATTTCATTTAGCTATCACTAAATAACTCATCAATTATATAAAATTGAAATAAAGCATAAGTGCAGTATTAAACAGGGCAGTTCTAATGGCATAACAGATTTACAGATAACAATCTCATTTCTATGCAACATCAGATGTCTTAAACAATTAAACAATTATAGAGAATTGGCATAGAAGTTCAAATCTCTTAACATATTAAATTTACTGCGATCCTATGTGATTCATATTTATATTTTTATTATGCCCTAATCATATGCAGTGTACTCTGCATATAAAGATCCGTAGCGAACTACGATCCCACCGTACAAGACTTAACGACACACCCGGGAAATGCTAAGTCTGACTGCTAGCCCTGGTCTGCTGCAGGACTCTTAGGCTCACAAGGCCTCACTACACTCTCAAAAGAGTGAACTCTAGACTCCTCCTCAAACCTGAGCACACAGGCGGAGAGTCTTACCGGGTTACCACCGTGACACAAGCACGGATTAATGTTGAATAACCCCTATTTACTCCAGTGCCACCGTGACACACGCACGAATTATTGTTGAACACCGCCTCTCTCTATCCTCGTGCCTGTGACTCCGCACAGTTATTGTTGCAACACGAGTTTCACCCCCCTGGTGCAGACCTCTCAAAGGGGTTCTACGGTGTTAGGGCACCTAAGTCTATTAACTGATTAACATATAACCAATTAATCAGGAAAAACACATTTCATACTTATTTCACATTCTGAACATCTCTTAAAAACTCATATATATATCATCTGTCATCTTTTAACATGACTCAATGCCACTTATTCAAATTCATTGCTAAACAACCATCTTTATTCAACATATGCATTGCAACTGTAAAACAGGAAATTCCATCTTTTTCATCAATCATATTACGTATCTCAAGTTCCATTGAATCTATAATAAACTATTGTATGTGCTAAACTGTTTAGAAGTTATACCAACTGATACTAAAGCAATTAAGCACTTAAATTGAGTTAAATATTGATTTCTGAATGAACTGCCACTCACAGCTCTGAAACTCGGCCGATTGGTCAGAAACTCGGCCGATTGCTTCACAACTCGACCGATCCACTTGAAACTCGACCGATCAACTTGCTGTTTGATTTCCTGTAAAAGAAACTCGGCTGAATCACCTACAACTCGGCCGATCAGTTTGCTGTTCGACTGCCTATTAAGGGAACTCGGCCGAATCAAATACAACTCGGCCGAATTGCGTACAGACTGGAAACTAAAACGAACCTGCTGGTGTCGATTTCACTCGAATCGACGGGCAAAACTACCGATTTGCGTTGGAAATCACCTACAACCGAGGCACGCAACCACGAACTAGACCAATCACACCTTCCTTGGTGCTAAGCTCACCCAAACAGCCCTATGGCCGGCGCCGCAACCTTCTTCTACCTTGGTTGGTGAAGCTGTTGCTGCAGCTGTGGGCCGGCGCCCTAGCAAGAGGTTGGGGAAGGAAGGAGGAAGAGAAAAGGAGAAGAACGGAGGAGGAAGGATGGGCAGAGCTCGATGGCTAGCAAGATCGCCCAAAAATCACCCCTAACCGCTTCTGCTCGAGCGCCGCTTTTGGCATTCTGTTCTATCGGGTGAGAATGAAACGGGGATAAGGAAGAAAGGTAACGGTGGGGTTAATAAGCTAATAAATGGGTAAATTGCAAAATCAACCCAAGAACTCAAAAGTGTCATAACTTTCGCATCATATGTCTGATTAAGGTGATTTCTTTTGCAACTTTTCAAGCGCGAACTCCTCTACCCGTTCAAGGCATGAAATCATACTGATAACACCGTTTTAAATGTTATTAACAAAAGCAAGCTTATAACTTAGCAAAGCAGCTAAAACACATGTTTAGCAGCATACTTACAGGGTAAGCTCAACACGGGTCGTAACAATCTCCCTCCCTTATAAGAATTTTGTCCCGAAATTCCTAAAATAGAAAAGGAAACTTGCTACACATCTCAGACTCAAGCTCCCACGTAGCTTCTTCAAGGTTATGATTCCTCCACAAAACCTTCACTAAGGGTATCTCACGGTTCTTAAGCTTCTTGATACGGTGATCAACTATATGCATTGGTCCTTCTACATAGGACACATCTGTCTTAAGCTGTGCCGGTTGTGGATCTAAAATCTTTTCGGTACCGGGATGACACTTCTTCAGCATGGACACATGAAACACATCATAAAGATTTGCCAACTCATACGGCAAATCCAACCTGTAAGCTACAGGTCCAATCCTTTCAACAATAGGATATGGGCCCATATATCTAGGGGTCAACTTACCCCTCTTGCCAAACCTTAGCACTCCCTTCCATGGTGAAACCTTCAGATAAACCTCGTCACCAACCTCAAACTCAAGAGGTCGATGTCGTCTCTCTGCATAACTTTTCTGCCTATCCTGAGCAGCTTTCAACTGTTCCCTGATTACAGATACCTTCTCTGTAGTTATATCAACTATCTCAGGTCCAAGAATTTATTTCTCACCAACCTCGTACCAACAAACTGGCGATCTACACTTCCTGCCATATAGAGCTTCATATGGGGCCATTCCAAGACTAGAATGGTAGCTGTTATTATATGCAAACTCCATCAGGCTTAAGTGTTCTTCCCAGTTACCTCTGAACTGCAGAACGCATGCTCTCAGCATGTCTTCAAGAGTCTGAATGGTTCTCTCAGACTGACCATCTGTCTGTGGGTGAAACGCTGTACTAAACCTCAGCTTTGTGCCCAACGCACGATGTAACTGATTCCAGAATCTGGATGTAAACTTTGGATCTCTGTCAGAAATAATGGAAACTGGAATTCCATGCAATCTGATTACCTCATCCACATAAATCTTGGCCAACTTTGGAACATCAAAGGTTGACTTGACAGGAAGAAAGTGAGCAGACTTAGTTAGTCTATCCATAATCACCCATATCGAGTCTGAACCCCTAGGCGTCCTGGGTAACCCTACCACAAAATCCATCGTGATGTGTTCCCATTTCCATTCTGGTATAGGAAGCGACTGCAAGGTACCAGCAGGTTTCTGATGCTCAGCTTTAACCTGCTAACACACTCCACATCTAGCCACGTACTCAGCCACATCTTTCTTCATACCAGACCACCAGTACAGCTCCTTGAGGTTCCTGTACATCTTTGTGTTACCTGGATGCATAGCATACATAGAAGCATGCGCTTCTTCAAGAATTTGCTCTTTCAGCTCACTGTTCCCAGGTACACACAACCTATCATGAAGATACAACACACCATCGTCAGAAAACCTAAATTCTGTTCTCTTACCTTCTGACATATCCTGCATAACTTGCCATAACTCGTCATCACTCTGCTGCAATTCCTTGATCTGATTATAGAAAGTAGGTTTGACCTGCATCTGAGCAATCAACCCACTCTGTCCAGTCACATCCAAGTCTAAGTTCAACTTTCGCATATCTACAAGCAAGTCTCTCTTGAAACATGCCATAGAAAATGCATCTGCTGTTGAACTTGACTTTCTACTCAAGGCATCTGCCACAACATTCGCTTTACCAGGATGGTAATCGATTGTCACATCATAGTCTTTGATCAGCTCAAGCCATCTGCGCTGTCTCAAATTCAAACCCTTCTGAGTGAAGATATACTTCAGGCTCTTATGATCCGTAAACACCTGACATGTCTCACCATACAGATAGTGACGCCATGTCTTAAGAGCATGAACTATAGCATCCAATTCCAGATCATGAGTAGGGTAATTCTCTTCATTCTTCTTAAGCTGTCTAGATGCGTAAGCCACAACTTTGCCTTCTTGCATCAGTACACAGCCCAAGCCTCTCCTGGAAGCATCGCAGAACACTATATAACCCTTTTCTGCTTCTGGAAAAACCAACACTGGTGCTGAAGTCAACTTCCTCTTCAAGATCTGAAAACTTTTCTCACAGTTATCAGACCAAACAAACGGTGCATCCTTCCTCGTCAAGCGTGTCAAGGGTGATGCTAGCACACTGAAGTTCTATATAAACCTTCTGTAATAGCCTACTAATCCCAAGAAACTTCTAATCTCAGTAGGAGTCTTAGGCCGTTCCCACTGAAGCACAGAATCAACTTTCTTAGGATCAACACTAACTCCATCTCTCGAGATAATATGTCCAAGAAATGCTACCTCAGCCAACCAGAACTCACACTTGCTAAACTTAGCATACAACTAATGTTGCCTCAGCAACTGCAACGCTAATCTCAGGTGTTGCTCATGTTGTACATCATCTCTGGAGTAGATCAGAATATCATATATAAAGACTACAATAAACTGATCTAGGAACGGTTTGAAAATCCGATTCATCATATCCATAAAGGCTGCTGGCACATTGGTCAGCCCAAACGACATGACCAAAAACTCATAATGTCCATACCTGGTTCTGAAAGCTGTCTTGGGAATATCAGAAGCCTGTATTCTGAGCTGATGATATCCAGATCTCAAATTTATTTTAGAGAAGATCGTCGCTCCACGCAACTGATCAAACAGATCGTCTATCCTCGGCAATGGATACTTGTTCTTAATAGTGATCTTGTTCAATTGCCTGTAATCTATACAGAGACGCATGGTACCATCCTTTTTCTTAACAAACAGGACTGGAGCACCCCACAGTGAAGAACTGGGTCTAATGAAACCCTTATCCAGCAACTCCTGCAACTGCACCTTGAGTTCCTTCAACTCTGCAGGTGCCATTCTATAGGCTGGCGGTGCTACTGGATGACTACCTGGATATACCTGAATCTCAAAATCAATGTCTCTGATAGGAGGTAAGCCTGGTAACTCTTCTGGAAAAACATCAGAAAACTCACGAACCACAGGCACATCATAAACACTGGCGGTGCTCTTCTCTGCTCTGGTGTCAACCACATGAGCAAGGAATGCTTCACATCCTTTCTGTAACATCTTATCAGCTACAGCAGCTGATACTATGCACGTAGGCAGAACTTTCCTGTCTCCAGTGAAGACACAAGAAAATTCACCTTGTTGAAAGGTAGCTTCCTTCTTCCAACAATCGAGTTGCACTCGATATGTCTCAAGACAATCCATACCCAGGATGACTTGAAAAGTATTGACATCCAGGGGTATGAGATTAGCAGCAAAGGTATAACCTCTAAAAGATAACAAGCATCCGGGACAGAACTCATTCAAAACTATTGGTCCACCTAGTGGAACCCTCAACACTAACTCATCTACCAACTGTTAAGTTAACAGATTAAGTTTACCAACTAAAGAACGTCGTATGAAAGAGTGAGTAGCACCCGGATCTATCAAAACTAAAACTGGTATACTATTAAACAAAAGCATCTCTCCTGTAACAACTTGTGAAGAGATTATACCTTCTTGAGGCGTCAAAGAGAAGAAACGTGCTGAAGCTCTCCCTCTGCCACGCTCTCCTCTCTGACCACTCCTGCCACTAGGCACTCCACCACCTCTAGAACCAGAAGCCACAGAAGAACTCGGAACATCAGGGTGCTGAGGCTGGAAAGCTTGTGATGTTGCTTGTTGAAGCTGAGGACATTCCCTTTTGAGGTGTCCTATTTGTCCACAGACATAACAACTTGGACCCCAACACTGTCCAGTATGTGGTCTTCCACATTTGTTACATGGCGGTATCTCTTGTCTCTGGGGACCTGTCACTGACATTGACGATCCAAAAGACTGTCCACTAGCAGCACTGCCCCATCTTCCTGGGTTGTATCCCCCTCTGCCTCTAGATGTAGTGACATCCTCAGATCTCTGTCTGCTGAAATAGCTAAAGCCACGCCCAAGTTTAGAAAAGAAACCTCTACCTCCACCTCTATATCCACTACTGGACTATCCTCTACTGAAATCTGCAGATCTCTTCTTAGACTCAGGCACCTTGTCAGCATTCACAGATTCTTCAACCTGTCTCGCAGCCTCAAAAAACTCGCCAAAGTTCTCTCTGTTCCTTCTACTAGTAGCAGAAACTGTATGCCGAATCTCTGGCCTCAGCCCTTCTTGAAACCTTCTGCATCTTTCTATGTTGTCGGGAACAAGTTGCGGGCAGAAGTTCGCTAATCGGGTGAAAAGTGCTTCATACTCAGTAACTGACATGTTCCCCTACTTAATGTTCTGTAACTGCCTGATTTTCTCATTAATAAAAGTGGGTGGATAGAATTTAAGATGAAACTCTTCAGAGAAGTCCTGCCAAGAAAGCTTTGTACCTCTCCTCTTTTCCTCCACACCACACCACCACAACTCTGCATCGCCTGTCAAAAGATAGACTGCATGATTAATCTTTTTCTCTTCTGAAAGCTCCATCAGGCGAAAGACCTTCTCTATCTGTCTAAACCATTCATCAGCCTCTACTGGATCTGTAGTACCACTGAATTCTGTACCACCAAGATTCTTTACAAGATCATACGATCTCATCAGATCCTTACTACTGGTAGAAGAAGAATCTCGCCTATCAGCCTTGTACCTCTCTCTGGTCTCCAGAAACATCCTGTACATCCGGGATGCTTCATCAACATGATCACCTCCATCTGGACCCATGTCCAGTGGATTAGGGCCAACACGGCTCTCGGCCTGATCATCACGATCAAAGCCTCTTCCTTCCATCTGCAATGATATAACAGAATATTTCCTGTTAGAAAACTACAGATAGAAGAAAGACACCTAAACCTTAATCCTATTGGTCTCTTATCGTCCCCTGACTTGGATTCTGAGTAACTATGTACTCAACCTAGGCTCTGATACCAAAAATTGTCACGCCCAGATCTCACACTAACCACAACCCACGAGATTTGGGCGCGACAGATGGGATTTACACACAAGCCAACCACTCATCATATATAAAACATTTAAAGTCATTAAAAGGATAACCAGATTTATGCTGTAAACTAAAACTAAACAAACTACAGAAGCATTCCTATTAAACTGACAAGAGATATAACAGAGTTTACAACATGTAACATTGTTTAACAGAAAGTAAACATAACAGGTAATTTACATCTTTATACACATTCGCCATACATACTCTCTCTCACCCACACCATGTTCCAAGGATCGAGGGGAAAGGACTAAGAGACCTCTAGCTAGACTAACTACATATACCTTCTATGATTAAGCGTTAGGATGAAAAGATCCTTCAGATTCCTGTTGTTGATATTGACCTGAAAATGTTTGAGTAGAGGGATGAGCCTACTCGCTCAGTGAATAGCATTTCATTTAGCTATCACTAAATAACTCATCAATTATATAAAATTGAAATAAAGCATAAGTGCAGTATTAAACAGGGCAGTTCTAATGGCATAACAGATTTACAGATAACAATCTCATTTCTACGCAACATCAGATGTCTTAAACAATTAAACAATTATAGAGAATTGGCATAGAAGTTCAAATTCTTAACATATTAAATTTACTGCGGTCCTATGTGATTCATATTTATATTTTTATTATGCCCTAATCATATGCAGTGTACTCTGCATATAAAGATCCGTAGCGAACTACGATCCCACCGTACAAGACTTAGCGACACACCCGGGAAATGCTAAGTCTGACTGCCAGCCCTAGTCTGCTGCAGGACTCTCAGGCTCACAAGGCCTCACTACACTCTCAAAAGAGTGAACTCTAGACTCCTCCTCAAACCTGAGCACACAGGCGGAGAGTCTTACCGGGTTACCACCGTGACACAAGCACGGATTAATGTTGAATAACCCCTATTTACTCCAGTGCCACCGTGACACACACACGGATTATTGTTGAACACTGCCTCTCTCTATCCTTGTGCCTGTGACTCTGCACAGTTATTGTTGCAACACGAGTTTCACCCCCTGGTGCAGACCTCTCAAAGGGGTTCTACGGTGTTAGGGCACCTAAGTTTATTAACTGATTAACATATAACCAATTAAACAGGAAAAACACATTTCATACTTATTTCACATTCTGAACATCTCTTATAAACTCATATATATATCATCTGTCATCTTTTAACATGACTCAATGCCACTTATTCAAATTCATTGCTAAACAACCATCTTTATTCAGCATCTGCATTGCAACTGTAAAACAGGAAATTCCATCTTTTTCATCAATCATATTATGTATCTCAAGTTCCATTGAATCTATAATAAACTATTGTATGTGCTAAACTGTTTAGAAGTTATACCAACTGATACTAAAGCAATTAAGCACTTAAATTGAGTTAAATAATGATTTCTGAATGAACTGCCACTCAGAGCTCTGAAACTCGGCCGATTGGTCAGAAACTCGGCCGATTGCTTCACAACTCGGCCGATCCACTTGAAACTCGACCGATCAACTTGCTGTTTGATTTCCTGTAAAAGAAACTCAGCCGAATCACATACAACTCGGCCGATTAGTTTGTTGTTCGATTGCCTATTAAGGGAACTTGGCCGAATCAAATAAAACTTAGCCGAATCGTGTACAGACTGAAAACTAAAACGAACCTACTGGTGTCGATTTCACTTGAATCGACGGGCAAAACTACCGATTTGCGTTGCAAATCACCTGCAACCGAGGCACGCAACCACGAACTAGACCAATCGCACCTTCCTTGGTGCTAAGCTTGCCCAAACAGCCCTATGGCCAGCGCCGCAACCTTCTTCTTCCTTGGTTGGTGAAGCTGCTGCTGCAGCTGTGGGCCGGCGCCCTAGCAAGAGGTTGGGGAAGGAAGGAGGAAGAGAAAAGGAGAAGAACGGAGGAGGAAGGATGGGCAGAGCTCGATGGCTAGCAAGATCGCCCAAAAATCACCCCTAACCGCTTCTGCTCGAGCGCCGCTTTTGGCGTTCTGTTCTATCAGGTGAGAATGAAATGGGGATAAGGAAGAAAGGTAACGGTGGGGTTAATAAGCTAATAAATGGGTAAATTGCAAAATCAACCCAAGAACTCAAAAGTGTCATAACTTTCGCATCATATGTCCGATTAAGGTGATTTCTTTTGCAACTTTTCAAGCGCTAACTCTTCTACCCATTCAAGGCATGAAATCATATTGATAACACTATTTTAAAAGTTATTAACAAAAGCAAGCTTATAACTTAGCAAAGCAGCTAAAACACATGTTTAACAGCATACTTACAGGGTAAGCTCAACACGGGTCGTAACAAGGCATGTGGCTCAGTTTTACTAGCGTCGAGACATGTACCAAGGCGGGCTAGGCAGAGGGTAGCCTAAGGAAGATGACCCTGTGGCTGAGGCCACTTGAGCATGAGACTATGATCCTGCTTGTGTTGTACTCGTATACTGACCACGAGGTGGAGAGGTCGTGGAGTTCGGCTCTTCCATTGACCTTGTATGGCACCGTCTTGGGTTTCGCAACCGAAGGTTAGATTTGAGCAGTATGACTCACTTCCTCAGGGCATAATAATACGTAAACCAGCCGAATAGTATTTACAGCTTAAGGCAAAACACAAAACATTGGTTGATTCCTTGCTTGTGTAGATAATCTTGTTATATCTTGCAGTTGCTTATATGTTCCTCATGATATGTGGTAAGACCTTATAAATCTTATCTTGTTAATCATGTTCCATAAAGAAATGCTTTGGTATATGCCTTATGTACAGCCTGGTAAGCTTGATGGTATGAATAGCTTGTTTATATAGACTGCTCTTATTATACCTCTTATCAGTTATCTGCTTTATCCTTATGAGGTTTTGTAGTTTTAGCGGGGAGTTATGTTTCTCACTGGGACTGTGTGTCTCACCCCGCTGGTTTACACCCTTTTTAGGTGGTAGAGATAGACGTGGTGGTGGTCATGGAGTTGCGACCGAGCAGCAAGACGAGCAGTAGAAGGCAAGCGATGGATATGCTGATGTTTTTGGTTGTTCTGTAGTAGAGTCTAGAGTCATCCC
The DNA here is from genome assembly GCA_963693085.1 of Alisma plantago-aquatica. Classification (NCBI taxonomy): domain Eukaryota; kingdom Viridiplantae; phylum Streptophyta; class Magnoliopsida; order Alismatales; family Alismataceae; genus Alisma; species Alisma plantago-aquatica. The sequence goes on along the minus strand of OY856413.1, from coordinate 626,860,564 downwards.
TGTACTATCAGGTCCTTGGGAGCATTTTGACGTTGTTTCACGATGTATAACCGTTGAACCTTTGTATATCCTACTGTTGTCCAGATGTGGGCTTTTATGTACATATAAACAGGTGATGAACTCATGTGATGGCTAAACAGCTATTCCTCTAAGCTGTGGACATGCATCAAGGCTTGTAAATGTTTGTATCACCTATTTCCTTGCAGGATATGGACTTAAATGTAATAGTTTTCTCAGTTTATCAGCTTTCCGCAATCGGTTTTAATTAACCCGTGTTTTTGGTAATCTGTGGTTATGGTGATTTCCGCACGTTTTCGCGTAACACCTTGCTATCTGTGTGATAGTGGGATGTGTTGCCACATAACCCAATACCTAGAATAATTGCACAGGATTGGTAATAACGCAATGCCTGGAATAATGTCACAGGATTGGCATAGTCCAATGTCTGGAATGGTTGCACAGGATTGGCATAGTCCAATGCCTGGATAGAATATGATGATGTATACTCACATGACTGGTACAATTCAATATCTGGTTAGCATATTGGCTAAGGCCAATAGATAGAAATGAGAATGATTCATGGATGACATACCATGATAATGAGTATCATAGGATAAGCTTGACATGTTGATATAGTATGATGGGTAAATGATATACATGTTCTTCCTATTCCTTATAAAGAGAATAGATGATTTAATGCTCTATCATATATAGTTGCAATGCTTTAAAAGATGAGAATATTCTAAAATGCTTACCCTCTGCTCAGTTTAATACTATTTAACTATGAAAATAACATTGTTGGCGGAGAGTTATATCTCTCGCTGGGACAATTGTCTCACCCCGTGGGATCCACATTTTTTTAGGTGGACGTGTACGAGGGGGATTGAGACCGTACTGCAGAGAAAGAACAACAACAACAGGGACAACAGTGACAGCTCTGGTTGAGTGTATTGTCTGTCATGTCTTGTAGATAGAAGTCCTATGTGTCGTCTCTGTCTCTCAGGTCCTTGGAGTTGGTTCGTACTAGTTTCATGAATGATATGAGATTTCCTCGAGGTTTTATGTTGCTCTAGTATGTGTTTTGATAGAGCAACTATTATATGTTGTCCTCGAAATGAGATGAAGCAATGTTGTATAATGTGAATCATGATATGTATGAGTTTTGGATCTTTCAGTTAAAGTTTTCTAGACAAGGATCTCCTTGCAAAATGGTTTTAAATTTTAGTGATTTTTGTTAATCCGCTGTTTATGTTAATTTCGCTTAATTAGTAATGATTTGTTTTTCGGTTTGGTGACTGTCGCTACAAAGTTTGGTATCAGAGCTTAAGGTTCACTGAGTCTACAAAGACATAGGACTAAGGTGTTGAGTCAGTGTTAGTGTCCTCAAGTATACCCTATAGTGACTTCTGCTTATGCAGAAGAAAGGGTAAAGTTTAAAAATGACTGGAGAACACGAGGAACACATTGCTGAGAACAATGTTGTTGCACCAAGAAAGGCTGCAAGGGATCAGGTAAGAGAAGAATGAATGCCTGAGAATTCCCATCATGACCCGATCAGGATAAAGAATCCTATGTTTATGCTCTTGTTGGGCAGGTTAGGACAACATTGATACATATAGTAGACTGGATAGTAACATTACAACCTAGGTTACCAGTCCTCAATGCAGAAACTTTGGGCTTTGGAAGGGGTTCCTGAACGACATAGTCATGTTGGAACAGTGGAAAATGTGGGAAAGATTAACATATGGCAAGAAAGTAGACTCTGTCATAAGTTTAGACAGATAGTATATCTGTGAAGGCAGTGCCCAAGGAGGGGCAATAAGCTGAGAATTAAGGAAAGGTCTCTATAATTCTAGAGACATTTTCCTAGATATTTTAAAAAGCCAAAGTTTTTCGTACCACCAGTGCAATAAACGTCCAGTGCACCAGTGTTGTAATCACTAAGTAAAGGCAAAAGCCCTAACTTTCCCCCTGTAAGAACTCCTGACTTATCTTCTATATCTGTAATGAGACTGATAAGACTATGGTATGAGGATAAGACATGGACATGTTGAGCATACTAAACTTTTATTTTTTTCTTTAAAAAAAGGGGGGAGGAAATGACTCAACAACCGAGGTAGACTCGGTATGGCTTACAAAAGTCACAGTCCAATAAAGTAAAAAGGCAAAAAGTAACAACCTGAAATAGTTGGACTCTATGCTTGAGTCAACCATAAGTGTTGGATAACTGCGAGGGATGACAGTCAGATAGAGATTTCTCATTCTGATATGTCTTCTCTAGATTTTATCTCATAATTATAAGAAGGTAGTTGTTGTTGAGCTTCCTTTAATTAGTCCCATGAGGACATGAGGAAGAGATAAGAAGGATGAGAATCTATATTCAGATTAGTATTCTCTTATATGTTTTGAAATTTCTCTCTTCATGTAGAAAAGGAAGAGATGTAAAAGAAACACCAAGAGAAAATCTAAGATACTAAGTAGCAAATTTAAAGAGATGTTAAAAGTATGAAATATAATATAAAACAAATGCATACTACCTAATTTCAGTTCTTGAATACTCTGGCCAGGTATTCATTTATTGAAGACAGGGTAAGCATGGAACTCTTAGATTGTTATCTTTCTGATTACTCTGATCAAGTAGTCATTATGAGACAATCTAAAGAGCTTAATGAGGTAGAAGATGTGGCATGGATATTTCTACCAAATCCTAATTGATATATGGAAAAATATGAGTTAATCATAGATCAACTTATAAACAAAAGAAGAATACGTGATGCGTTTCCAGCACATGTAATGGATACCAAGGTAAGGGAATCTGGTATCAGATAAAGTATGTTGACCACCTGGAGTGGTTAACTGTGAAATTAAATCGGTTATATAATATAGCATGGACATCATATGTTAGGGGTTTATGCCTTGCATAAACATGACATTGAGATGTTATGAGACTTGATGAGATGATGTATGAATAATATTTGACTCCCTTTATCTGGGATTTCGGGGACGAAATCCTTGTTAGGGGTTTATCCTGACCTAGGTTATGAGGTAACCCTAATTGTTTTGGCTAATAAAGTTGTTTAGAACTTTAATATAATCCTCTAAGGTTCTTTGTTAACATATGACACACTCATGTTTCAAGTTTGGTCCCGATTGAATGTTGTTTGAGCAATTTTCCTTTGTTTTGGACCAAAGTGCAATTTACCCTAATTGAGGGGCTATAATGCAAAAAGTCACATGTTGAACATGCCTCATGTATTATAGAGAGAATTATGAAGGGTGGTGTCTTGTGGAAAGCCTAAATTCCAAGTTTGAACTTGTTTGAACAATGTCGGTACCTTGTGCACCAATTTTGGTACAAATTGTAATTTACCCAAAATGTGGGGTTGATATGCAAGTTACCACATCTAGAGTGTTCCTACTTCCTCTATGTATCATTTAGAGGAGATAGAATGAATGAGACACCATGTTTGAATCAATTATGAATGATGGTAATCTTGGTGATGAAATGACCAGGAAAAGGGTTGAATATGAAAGTTTAACTTGAGTTGTATCAAGTTGAAAAACTTATATATGAGAGCCTATCAGCAAAGGAGCCATAGCACAAGCCTCATAGAGTTTTTTCAACTCTTGGAAAATTCCATATCATGCAAAGCACCTCAAGGAGATGGTTTGTATCGAGTTACAACTTCCTTAACAAAGTTGTATCGGGTTGTGCAAAAAGTGATGAATTAATTGATATATTTTATTCAAAAGGATAAGTAATGGACGAATTTGCATATCTAGATGATCCTCAACCATTTTTCAAGACAAGATAAATGATGATTCATTCATGGACATGTGCATGCATGACACGTGGCACCTACTATCTCAAAATGTTGACACCTCATTTTTTGCCTTCCTTCATGAACAACAAGTATATATACCCCTAGTTTCACCTCTTGGTACAAGTTTTGACCCTTACCACCCTCCTACCCTAAGTTATCATGCATAGAGATCCCATATCGTGAAGGGATGCTGTGGTATCGTGCATGGGTCTTGGGATATCGCCCATGGCAAGACCATATCGCCCAAGTAGGTGATATCGGCCATATAGGGTGATATCGGCCATATAGGGTGATATCGGCCATAGAGTGAAGTGTTTTGACTCCAAGTGAGTGCCATATCGTGAAAGTGAGTATCATATCGTGCAAGAGGGGTGGAATGTCGTGCAAGAGAACAAGGGTATCCTGCATAGGCCTTGGGTATTGGCCATAGCAAGTATATCGACCATAGCATGTTGATATTGCCCATAGCAAGTTGATATCGGCCAATTGAAGTGATTTTGGCCACAAGTGAGGGGGTATCGGCCAAGAGGAAGTCCATATCGCCCAAGAGTTGTAGGGTGTCGGCAAAGGAGCTAAGGAATTCAAAACTTAACCCTAAGGTAAGCTATAGTTGTCTTCAAGCTTGAATTGAAGCATGGAATTAGGGTTATGATCTACCTTTCTTTTCTTCTTCACCAATTGCTTATCTATGGTGATTCCTTGTATATGAAGGAGTTTTGAACGAGCCTTGGACCTTTGATAAAGTCATATTCAACCTTAGGAACATGGATATTTGGAGCTTGAAGCTTTTAAGTGGTTCTTAAGGCGGGTTATATAACTTGAACTCAGCCATGTTATCAGTCATCACCTAAATTGCTGTATTTAATGATCTACTTTTAATTCCAAAATTTCCTGAAATATTTGATGAAATTATGAGTTCTAGTAGTTTCTTAGACCTGTTTACATGAACTATAATAGTTAGAACAAAGGTATAGAGCTTGAATATGATGATATCACCTTATAAAAGTGATATCGGGTGCAAGCACACAAGTAAGCACCTTTAACCCGATATGGTGATGCACCTTCTTCACTTGAATGATATGGATATGAATGAATACATTGTTGCACGATATGGAGGTGTGTTATACACCTCTTTCACAATAGGTAGTCAAGTATAGACTCCATGCATGATACAAGGTTAAATGAATACTTGTAAGTTGACATGAAACCCTAACTTGGGTAACCCGATATGAGTAAAGAATAGCAAGTGCTATTGCACGATATGGTAGCTCGATACACAACCCTATTTCATGTCTAGCCCAACATGGGTAACACATATAAACCCCTCTAGCCCGATATGAATGGTGTGTATATACTTCTAGCCGATATGGTGGTGCCTATACACCTATAACCCGATATGGTGAACATATGCACACCTTTAACCCGAGACACCTTATAGAGGTGAGGGCAAGATACTCTTAGGAGTGATGACTGAAACACCAAGTAATGGTGTGGCTAATACCATGATAGGTAAAACACCTAGAGTGGTTGATAATGGAGAACCTTATATCAATAATGTCTCAACCAGAGATGAGTCCATATCAATTGATGATGGTTGGACAATTCAAATGTATGACTTATGATCAATACACTACAGAATGAATGTGATGGGCTAGTGCATAAAGTATTAGGATGGGAAATACCCTAATACAAGATAAGTTGATGCACTTAAGTAAGTTAAAAGTGATGAGGGAAATGATACATCAAGACATAATAGATATCACATCCAGCGTTTCAAGTTTGATGTACCTTGATGCACCTTAAATCCAATATACTTGGATGAGTAACACATGAAGTGTGTTATGTCAATTGTTACATTGAGATGTAATAAGTTTAATACACTTTGATAAGTGTGGGCTAACATACCTTGAGAAAGGGTTAAGCCAAGTTAATTAAGTATGATGTAATCATACCCTGGTAAGGATGAGAGACGAACTCATACCTTGTGTTGATGATTCAGTTAATGATAAATGATGAGAATAAATAAGTATAATTGAATACTTATGATATCAATGTATGCTCCTAGATGTTTGGAGAAATGAATTAGGGTTTGAATTAATGATATGAACTTGAAACCCTATCCGGCAATAAGGGGAAACCCTAACCCTAATAGTTGTTGCCTAGTGAGAGGTGACAAGATGTTTAATGGGCTTTGTGAGCCATGTGAATAGTTGTTGCCTAGTGAGAGGTGACAAGATGTTTAATGGGCATTGTGACCCATGTGAATAGTTGTTTCCTAGTGAGAGGTGACAAGATGTTTAATGGGCCTTGTGAGCCATGTGAATAGTTGTTGCCTAGTGAGAGGTGACAAGATGTTTAATGGGCCTTGTGAGCCATGTGAATAGTTGTTGCCTAGTGAGAGGTGACAAGATGTTTAATGGACTTGTGAGCCTTGTGAATAGTTGTTGCCTAGTGAGAGGTGACAAGATGTTTAATGGGCCTTGTGAGTCATGTGTTTAGTTGTTGCCTAATGATAGGTGACAAGATATTAATCTAAAGATTGATGTAAGAATTGGTAATGTTTAAAATAAACCATGTAAATGGGAACCCTGTAACATAATAATAATAATAAATGGTTACAAAGATAATAATGAAATCTTGGTCATACATGCATTATGGTCATAGACAAAATAAGGGCTATGGTGCTTTGAATATTTTAAAATGAGACATGAGGAATACTTGTATTATATAAAGAATGTGAATCGATATGATGGCTTGCCCCAGGGTATAATGCCTAGTAAAAGGATGTGAAAACAAATGATGAATTTAAGGGATTGATATCCCATAACGAATGTGTAATCAGGAGTGGTTAGAGTCCATTGCCTGGTGGTGTAATCAGGATTGGTTAAAGTCCAATACCTGGCAGAGGCGTAAAGCCTGTAATCAGGAGTGGTTAGAGTCCACTGCCTGGCGGTGTAATCGGGATTAGTTAAAGTCCAATACCTGGCAGAGGCATGAAGCCTGTAATCAGGAGTGGTTAGAGTCCACTGCCTGGCGGTGTAATCAGGATTGGTTACGGACCAATACATGGCAGAGGCATGAAGCATGTAATCAGGAGTGGTTAGAGTCCACTGCCTGGCAGTGTAATCAGGATTGGTTAAAGTCCAATACTTGGTAGAGGCGTAAAGCCTGTAATCAGGAGTGGTTAGAGTCCACTGTCTGGTGGTATAATCACGATTGGTTAAAGTCCAATACCTGGCAGAGGCATGAAGCCTGTAATCAGGAGTGGTTAGAGTCCACTGCCTGGCGGTGTAATCAGGATTGCTTACTGATGCGATGATTTTGAGTCACATTTATAGACTTGTGTGATACGTGTTTTATGCATTTATTAGTCATTTTCATGGTTAATGTTGCATAATTCATTCATTTTGGTCTATGCTACTTCTTTATGCCAAATTCCCTTTATTTAAGAATTTTGAGTATTATTTATCGAAATAATATATTTTGTGTGGATTTATGCGGTTTCGTGTGTTAATTTCACGAAAAACAAGTATATGCTGCCGTCGATACCATCGACGGGGGTCGATACCATCGACCGGACCACAGGTCGCCAGCCGCAAGGACCAGAAGAAAGCCAATACTATCGACAGAGATGTTGATGGTATCGAGATACCATCAGGTTGCTGGCGAGAAGTGTGTCGATACTATCGACCAAAATGTCGATACTATCGACTGGTGGAGCTACAGCGACACAAAAAGACAAAACCGTCACTACAGGTTCGTCGATACCATCGACCCGCGTCGATGGTATCAAGATGACATCAGGCGCACAGACGAAAGAAAAGAAGAACTGCTGCTATCATGCTAGGTCGATACCATCGACCCACGTCGATCGTATCGACACCGTCAGATATGAGTTTGTTTCAGATTAATCTTAATCGAACGGCTGTGATTGATTGGCAACCTAATTTGGGAAATATACCTAATGACGGCGCCCTGGAGGGAGAAATCACGTCATTAGTCAATGCACACATCCCGGAGAGCAAGGAGAGAAGAACGGAGCACGAGAGCACGTCCCAGCCGATCCGGACGCTGAAGAAGACGAATTCCACCACCGAAAGGCGGGAGAACGCGTATTCCACGCCAAGGATCGATTGGATCTTCTCTGTTCAGGGGTTTAACCACTCAATCACATTTTTCTTCTTGTTTCCCTTTTTCTTCTCCTCATTGTACTCTGAGATGAACTTGCGGGGCTAATCCCCTTTGTCTTTAGGACCGGGAGTAGCCTGGGGATTCATTGTATGACAATTTTATAATAGTAATTCATATCTTATCTCTTAAATACGTGGTATAGTTTCGTTTTCTCCAATATATTGTTATGCTTGATCACCATAATAATAATCTAAAGCCCTTAATTGCTTTGAAAAAAAAATTAATGGTTGAAAAGAGACGGAATTTACATTAATTGACAAATCTCTTGAACAAGGTGGTGTAAGATTAATGGTGGATACTGAGAGGTCGTTTTTAATGCACCTAGTTTAGGGTATAGGTTACTACGACGGTGGAACCGACCTAGACATAGGTAGTGAATTGTACCACAACAGTGGGCAATTTGGATTTCAGGCCACTACCCGGATAGAGAGATAAAATTGAGTAACTATATAGAATTTAATACAATGAAAACCCGCAGTGAAACCGCAATCCTAAAGATCTCCTTTTGAATTGATTAAACCAAACATTTAATTGATTACTTGTTTTGTTTTATTTTTATTTTCTTTAAATTTAACAACAACTCTCAACTATTCAATCGGCTTAGCTGATCGTGAGTAGTTAGTAGGAGTCTCCGACAATTTCACATATCCTTGTGTTTGACTCGGGCCTCACAAAGTCCTATATTACTTCGACGCGTTCACTTGTGTTTGTGCGCACGGTAAATCTGCGTCAAGTTTTTGGCACCGTTGCCGGGGATACGGAAAATTGTCGACACTTCGAGTGCCGCGAGCGGCCATTCTAGGCCACATTTTTATTTTTTTTATCATTCCAAAAAAAATTCATAATCTATTTTTGAAATATTTGCAATCGTCAAACACTGTACTAAATTTGATTTTTCCATTTGCAGGTACTGTGCATAGTGCAGACGCGTAGTACTGACTACACGCAGCACACACCAGAGGTTCTGCTGGCGGGACTAGAAGACGAGGGCGAGTATAATCAAGACCATCTGGAGGATATACTTTCTGAACCCGAACAAGAAAAGATGTACGAGCCATAGACAATACGGGAGAAGATCAAGGCTTCTTCCTCTTCTGCTTCCAAGGGGTCGATCAAGAAGCAAGCGGTGAATATTCCGACATACAAGATTGATCCGGATTTAATCAACTTGGTGAAGTCTAATGCTTTCCATGGGCTCAAAAATGAAGACCCCGTCGTGCACATTAGTCAATTTGTGGAAAATTGTGATATAATCAAAATAGACAGATTTCCACAAAATGTGCTCTACTTGAAGCTCTTCCCGAGTTCTCTAGCGGGAATCGCGCGAGAATGGCTACACAACTTGGACGATGAATATGTGGAGTCTTGGGACCACATGGTGGAGGTTTTCTTCGAGAGGTTCTTCCCGCCCGAGAATACCAATGATATGATCAGGAAGATCCACAACTTCACCCAACAAACAGGAGAGACCTATTCTGAGACCTGGGAAAGGTTTCAGATCATGCTCAGGCGATGCCCGCATCACGGGCTTGATAAGGAGACCCAAGTCAAGATCTTCTATTTTGCTCTCTCCGAGAATGATATAAGCAATCTTGATTCAGCCGGTTCTGGATTCTTCTTGAATAACACGGACACTAGATGTTGGGAAATCTTAAAGAACATGGCCAAGAAACAATCATGGGGCGAAAGAGGCACCGTGGAACAGGTTCGAGTGGCAGGTGAATCTAAAGAAATAAAGGAGCTGAATGAGAAGATGGATCTTCTCGCAAAGAAACTGCTTGCAAAGGAGGATATTGAGTCTGAGGACGAGGCTCAAGTGAAATTCATGAGGCAGCAGCAAGGCTACAGGAATAATGACTATTCATGGAGGAAAGACAAGAAGTTCTCCTGGAAGGATCCAAATAACTTCTTGCAGGATCCAGATGCCAAACCCCATCCCGTAGCGGAGGATAAGAGCACAGAGCTGCTCAATCAAGTAATAAAGCAAAATCAAGAACTCATGGCTACTTTCGGCCAGCAAATAAAGCAACAAGGGGAGTTCATGAACCAATTTGGGCAGACACTGCAGAGTCATGGGGCTCAAATGAGGACAATAGAGACATCTATGGCACAAATGACAGCGGAGATAACTAGTTTGAAGAAGCCGGCACATCCAAGTTTCCCGGGTAATACTAATGTTCCAGGAGGAAACCAACAGGCGAAGGCCATCTTGCTAAGAAGTGGCAAGAAATTGTTAAATGCCAGGGCCGATGAAGCAAGCAAACCCCAAGCTGAAATTGAAGGTGAGGCCACTGAGGAGCTGCCCGTACCGGTCACAGAACTAGTTGATGACACAGCAGTGGATGCTACTGAAGATCCTATTGCAGAGGAGGAGGAGCCTCAGAAAAGGACACCCTATGTGCCACCGCATCAAAGGGAACAGGTTGTCCCGGTCCCTTATCCGAATAGTGCTAAGGCAAGGAAGGTAGATGCCCAATTCAAAAAGTTCTTAGACAGTTTCAGAAAGCTTTCGGTCAACATCCCTCTTTTGGAAGCTATTGAGCAAATCCCTTCTTATGGGAAATTTCTGAAGGACATCATCACCAAGAAGAGAAAAATTCCGGACACTGAGGTAGTTGTGCTTAAGGAGCAAGTGAGTGCCTTCATCATGGGCACATTGCCACCAAAGAGGCAAGATCCGGGTTGTTTCAACATTTCATGCTACATCGGGAAAGTCAAATTTGGTGAAGCACTATGTGACTCAGGGGCGAGCATTAATTTGATGCCCCTTTCTACATTCAAGAAGCTGGGATTAAAGGAGTCACGGCCAAGCAACATGACAATCCAAATGGCAGACAATTCAGTGGTCAAGCCATATGGGATTTGTGAAGATGTGCTAGTGAAAGTGGATAGATTTGTATTTCCTACAGATTTTGTCATCATGGAGATGCAAGATGAACAAGGCAATGAGATACTACTTGGAAGACCATTCCAAGCTACAGCTGACATGATACTGGAGATGGGGAGAGGTCAGTTGACCTTGGGTATAGTTGATGACCGATTTGAGATGGTCATGCCTTCCAGCGCTACTTCACCTAAATCCAAGGAGCAATGCCACATGGTAAAACATTTTGATAATAACAACTCACTTTGTCTAGGGAAGCCATTTTTAGATATGGCTCATGTAATGACCAAGGTGGACAAAGGGACTTTAGCTGTAGACATCATGGAGCAGACCAAAGTAGTATCCCTTTGCAAGGTTGTCGGGTTCCCGAATGATGAGGACGAGGACATTCCTCCCTCTACGGAGGATGATGCTATAGCAAATTCAGTTTTTGATGCATATCCAGAATTACCACTGGAGGCTTGTTTAGTCAATATCACTCATGATTGGATGAGAAGAAAATCACTCAAGGAGTGCACCAAGATTCTTCAGATGCTTCCATGCTTCTATGCGAGGTATTATGAAGATTTAGGCGAACTTCCCCCTCCGCTTCAATCATCCTTGATCAGCCCGCCGGAGTTGGAATTAAAGACACTGCCACCGCACCTCAAGTACGCCTTTCTAGCTGAGAAGGACAAGTTACTTGTAATTATTTCTGCTTATCTGAGTGCAGAAGAGGAGGACCAGTTGTTGATAGTGCTAAAGAACCACTGGGGAGCATTTGGGTGGTCTGTTGCAGATATCAAGGGGATTTCCCCTACTTTGTGTCAGCATAAGATTCGTCTCGAGGAGGGAGCCAAGCCGGTTATTCAACTGCAACGTCGAATGAATCCGAATCCGAGCTTGATGGAGGTTGTGAAGAAGGAGGTGATTAAGCTTCTTTCCGCAGGTATCATCTATGCAATTTCAGACTCGACATGGGTGAGTCCCACGCAGGTAGTCCCTAAAAAGGGGGGAATAACTGTCACTCAAAATATTTTAAATGAACCTGTCACCACCCGCTTGGTAACCAGGTGGCGAGTTTGTATAGATTATCGAAGTCTTAATGTCGCTATGCTAAAGGATCATTTTCCTCTCCCGTTTACTGATCAAATTCTAGAGCGCTTAGCCGGCCGATCACACTTTTGTTTTCTGGATGGGTATTCGGGGTACAATCAGATTTCGATTGATCCTAAGGACCAAGAGAAATCTACTTTAACTTGTCCCTATGGAACTTTCGCGTATCGCCGCATCCCTTTGGATTATGCAATGCACCAGCGACTTTTCAGCGTTGTATGCTCGCCATTTTTTCTGATATGGTAGAACGTTGTCTAGAAGTCTTTATGGATGATTTTTCGATTTATGGTGCTTCTTTTGATGAATGCCTTTATAATTTGGATAAGGTGTTACAAAGATATGAGGACACACATTTGGTCCTCAACTGGGAGAAATGTCATATGATGGTGAGTGAAGGGACAGTGCTAGGACATAAAGTGTCTAGCAAAGGTTTGAAGGTAGATCTGGTTAAAATTGAAGTAATTTCTAAATTGCCCCCACCAAATTTGGTAAAAGGGGTAATAAGTTTCTTAGGACACGCCGGATTTTATCGTCGGTTCATAAAAGATTTTTCTAAAATCGCCAAACCTCTATCCGAGCTTCTCAAAAAGGATTTCGTTTTTTATTTCAATGACAAATGTTTACACGCGTTCAACGTGCTGAAGGAGAAATTGATTTCCGTACTGGTTGTTCAAACACTGGATTGGACTAAGTCATTTGAACTCATGTGTGATGCTTCTGATTTCACTGTAGGAGCGGTGTTGGGACAGCAGGAGGACAATAAACCCGCCGTGATCTTTTATGCCTCTAAGACTTTGAATGATGCCCAACTAAATTACACAACTACTGAAAAAGAATTGCTTGCCGTTGTTTTCACTTTTGAAACATTCTGGCAATATTTAGTTGGATCGAAAGTCATTGTTTGGACTGACCATGCCGCTATTAAATATTTGATGGAGAAAAAAGATGCCAAACCTAGATTGATTAGGTGGATCTTGCTCCTACAAGAATTTGATATCGAAATTAAAGACAAGGTGGGGATTGAAAATGTTGTAGCAGATCATTTGTCTAGGTTAGAGAGGGTGGATGAAAAAGATTTACACATACCCATAACCGAGACATTTCCGGATGAACAACTTTTGAAAGTGAATTCTAAAGATCCTTGGTTTTCATATATTGTGAATTATCTTGCTTGCAGGATCATCCCGAAAGATTGGACATATCAAGAGAAGAAGAAATTTTTCCATTATCTATGATATTATTTTTAGGATGACCCCATTCTTTTGAAGCAATGCAGGGATGGTGTCCTACGCAGGTGTGTACCTGAGGTGGAATACGAGAGTGTTCTTCGTCACTGCCACACTCTACCTACGGACAGACACCATGCGAGCTCTCGTACGGCTGCCAAAGTGTTGGAAAGTGGCCTATATTGGCCTACCTTGTTTAGAGACGCCTATGAGTTCGTGAGACAATGTGATTCCTGCCAAAGGGCGGGTAACATTTCAAAGAGACAAGAGATGCCCCTAAATGTTTTCCAAGAGGTTGAGGTATTTGATTTATGGGGTATAGATTTCATGGGACCCTTTGTGTCCTCAAATTTGAATTTATATATCCTTCTAGTTGTTAATTATGTGTCGAAGTGGGTAGAAGCAATACCCACAAGGACTAATGATTCTACTGTAGTGTGCAGGTTCGTTAAGGAAAATATCTTCTACAGGTTTGAAGTGCCCTGAATGATCATCAGTGATGGGGGTACGCACTTTAGGAATCAAAAGTTCTCGGCACTACTGAAGAAATACGGGGTCAAACATAACATAGGTACCCCATATCACCCGCAAACTCAAGGACAAGTGGAGGTCTCCAATCGCGAAATTAAGAAGATCTTGGAGCGTACGGTGGCTTCCACGAGGAAGAACTGGAGTGCCTTACTACCAGATGCATTATGGGCATACATGACGGCATACAAGACACCTATAGGCACCACGCCTTTTAGGTTGGCGTATGGTCAGCTTGTCACTTACCGGTGGAGTTAGAGCACAAAGCACATTGGGCGCTGAGAAAGCTCAACTTGAGTTATGATGAGGCGGGGAAGAAGAGATTGCTTGAATTAAATGAATTGGATGAGCTGTGAATGACTACATATGAGAACTCTCGGATATACAAGGAGCGCACTAAGTTGATCCACGATCGCCACATTCAGATGCACACCTTCAAAAAAGGAGATCGTGTGCTTTTGTTCAATTCAAGGCTGAAGTTGCATCCTGGGAAGCTAAAATCCCGATGGAGTGGGCCATTCACAGTAGAAGAGGTCAAACCACATGGCGCAATCATGGTGCGCGATGGTGAGACTACATTTTTGGTGAATGGACATAGGTTGAAGCTATATTTTGGTGAAGATTACACAAGGAAGGTGAATGAGGTCAAACTCATTTCACTTTCAGATTCATGATGTGCTTTAAGTCGTCTAGCCTACGGCATTAAATAAGGGTGCTTGTTGGGAGGCAACCCAACCATTGATACTTTAGTTTAGTTCATTTACATTCATAGTTTTATTTGTTTTAACTTAGTTTGTAGTGTAAAAAAGATATCGTGATCGTTTGTTACATGTGCAGGGCTGAGGCAGAGTCGATACCATCGACCCTTGTGTCGATGGTATCGACCATGGTACAGGTTGGCGAATGTAGGAATCGCACTGCGTCGATACTATCGACGGCCTTGTCGATGGTATCGACATACCAATAGGCAAATCGCAAGCAGAGGTCGATGGTATCGACATGGGTGTCGATACTATCGAGATCTCTGAAGATTTTCAGAACAATTCATCTCAGGAAAGTCGATACCATCGACGGGCGTGTCGATGGTATCGACTCATTCATGCAAAGAAGGAGGCGGCCGGGCCTTGTGAGGGTTTGCCCTAATCAAAGAGTCGATATTATCGACTCGCGTCGATAGTATCGACACGCCACGTCAACGATCCGCGAGGAAAGATCAACAGCGATCGCAGCAACAAGGAGTTTGATATGGGGGACAGATCGATACCATTGACCCGCGTCGATAGTATCGACGCGTTAGCAATCCGGGCCCCGCAGATCCAGCCATTGACAACCGTCGATACTCACAGCGGTACGGATCGTGTTACCCGAGTTGATATTATCGACTCGCGTCGATGGTATCGACGGGCAGACAGTAGCACCGGCCACGGCTATATATGAGGAGTATTTGCGTCAGATGACATCACACCTCCAGTGCAATTCTCCTTCACTTGTGTCGAGCGTGTTCCAGAGCTGTCCAAGCCCGACGACGAGCAACATCGAGCAAGTTCTTCATCGAGTGGAGATTCGCTTCTCCGATCTTCACCGAGCTCCCTTTCTATTCCTCTTTCTTTCGACATCATGGTGCACGTAGCTGGTGCATCTTCTTCACGTGCGAACCCGATGGACATCCCGGAGTTCGTGCCACCTCCGACCGCGTCAGTTGCACGCCCACGGCTGATTCATCCATTCGCGGAGGTGAAGAAGATATACGAGGAGATTCTGAAGAAGAAGATTGAGCCGACTTGTTATGTTGAACGGGAAACCATCCGCAACCTCAGGTTCGAAGCCAACCTTGCCTACGTCTTGAAGGGACAGGCGCACAACTCGGGTAGATTGGATGACGAGTTGGAGTACCATGCTGATGGCCAGCCGTTCTTCGGCGAGTGGCCTACCTACAGAGAGCTGGTGGCTGAGTTCATGGCGTCACTGGACGTCTACGTCATGCCCAACGACGTCATAGCCTTCGACCGCGAGTGGATCAAGGGTCGGGTGTCTTTCCGGTTGTACAACAACGACTACACCCTTACGCTCGAGCAGTTCAATGAGATATTCAACTGGAACCACTCGCAATACGACTACCGGCGACCGGACAACCACACCGACTACGACGCCATCTTCGCCGAGCTGGTTACGGTGCCGCCGGGGAAGTCAGTAAGCTACCATAATGCTGCGGTAGCTGATTTCGAGCACCCTTTCGTCCAGATACTACACCGGATGCTGAGTTTGACATTGATTGCTCGGGGTGATTTGTCCCTCAGTAAGTTTCAGGAGACGGACTTATTCTTCTTATATAAACTCCTGAAGCGTCAAGAATGAAATTGGGGTGCCTTCTTTTTGCAGAGAGTTTTGGCAGTGAAGAGGAGTACACAGAAAGTGCCGATTCACTTTGGCGGGCTTATCACCAAGCTGGCCTTCTACCTTGGTTTGAATTTCCAGCAGCTCACTCATCTATCAAACAGGAGCAGGGTGAACTTGCAACATCTGCACCGGTCCAATCTCGTCCTTCTTCGAGATGGCTTGGCGTATGCACACTGCCACGTCAACCATGCCTACCAGGAATGCTCGCTTCCCGATCCAGTCTTCAACATCGAAGGGGCGCAACACTTCTGATGGCCTATCATAGCCATCGTGGACTCCGATGAAGACAGCGGCAATGACGGCGACGCCGGAAATGACGATGAGGCTGAAGAGGAAGAGGAGGCTTTCACACCTCTTCGGGCACTAGTGGCACCACAGAAGCATCCTCGGATGCATCCGGGTGCATCTTCATCATCACAGCCTCCGCCACCACTACCGCCCTCACAGCCAAGCAAGGAAGCCTATTCTATGCAGGGCATGTATACTATGCTATAGGAGATTCAGCAGATGCAGCAACATCACATGACGATGTATGTCGGTATTCAAGAGACTACCAACCGGCTACTGGACAATCAACGGGCAATGTTCGAGAACGAGCGTCTTCTCCTTGACAACCAACAACAAATTCATAATCGGTTGCAACGGATGGAGATGCAACAGCAGCCCTTCTACGACCACTATTGGAGCCAAAATTACTTTGGAGGCTATCCACAACCTCCACCTAGGGCCCAGTTTGATCCAAGCTTCCAGGGGGAGTATCTGTCTTGGGACCCTACGGCTCCGCAGTACCTGCCTCCACTTGAAGAGTAAAAGTGGTATCTCTGTTCCAACCTTTAAGATTGTTTTTGACTATGAGGACATAGTCGAATTCAAGATTGGGGGGGGTGTTGGAACAGCTCCATCTTTCATTTTCTCTGTATTTAGTTTTATTGCTTTTGTTTCCTGTCATTTATTTTCTGCAATCTTAGTTTGTTTTAGGATCCACATTCTATCTAGTGTAATCGTGGACATCTTTAATCTTGAGTCATCTCAGTTGCATGTGCATGGGAATTAAGGGAAACTAAATTTTTTTTGAGTGTTCGCAAGCTTGAGTGTTGTTTAACCTTGATCACTTAACTTAGAAAATGATTGGTTTTGTCAACTTTAAAACAGAAAATCACAAATATATATTCCTAATGATTCATGAAAGTGGACGGAATTGGTTGTCTGAGCCTAAACTGACCAAATGATAATGAGACTTTAATTTGAAGTAAGAGAGAAAAACCTCTTAACTACTACACAGGTCAGTAGGGAGGGACACATAATATTTTTCAAAGGTTCAGTCAATTAGTCTTGTGATCTGTCCACCTCATTGTTTTTCATAATCCACTAAGACTTGGAAGTAAAGTACGGTTTTAACCTTTTTGATTGCATGGCATGTAGATAGGACTTGCATTGCAACCACCTTCATATTTTTGCATGAAAAATGAAAAGTAAAAAATATAGAATAGGTATACATGCACATTACCCTTACGTGCATGTCATGTAGTTGCATTCATAACTTTTATGCATAAAGTATATCATGTACCTCATTTATGCTTTAATGGTGAATTAAATTTGTTCCATACCTTCTAAATAGTGTAAATATTTGAGTTATGCAGAAAAAAATAAGCCCAATAAAGTATTCATTGCCAATTATGGATATAAAGGTTTGAAAAAAAATATGAAATTGAAAAAAAAGTTATTTAGAAGCAACTAGAATAAGAAGGAGAAAGGAACATAATCTCACCTACATTTTAAGATGAGTGAGTACATGATGTAGCTTAATTAGATATCCATCTTATTTTGAGACGGATGGTTAGTGCATGCATCATTCCACCCAATCTTAGGCATTAGGGCATTTTTCATGTGCATTTGCATCATGTAGGGCATTTTTGTTTTGTGCATGTTTAAATCGTATAATACTTCCACTTCTTCCATGAGCCACCTATTTCATCCACTCGTTGCTCGGATTGGTAGGCCACTGTGAATTTCTCCTCACTAATGAATATCAGGAGAACTGCTTCCATGTAGATGGTAGTTAGGGCGAGCAACATAGTATAGAAGATCACAAGATGCACTAAGTCTGGACCGGCGAATTTTATTATGTTAACTGCCTTATGTGATAGTGTTCATCAGTTTGAGGTTAATATCTTTTATGGATGATTATTGTCGCCTTTAGGGTAATTATCATTATGTGGTTAGCGAGGGCCAGTATCGAATGTCCGGTGGGATTCATATGGGATGTTTGTTGTGATGCTTTGTTCTTTATTTGACTCTGGCAATTCTATTCTAAGGTTTAGTTGCTCGAGGGCGAGCAATGTTCAAGCTTAGGGGAGTTTGATGCGATGATTTTGAGTCATATTTATACACTTGTTTGATACGTGTTTTATGCATTTATTAGTCATTTTCATGGTTAATGTTGCATAATTCATTTTGGTCTATGCTACTTCTTTATGTCAAATTCCCTTTATTTAAGCATTTTGAGTATTAATTATCGAAACAATATATTTTGTGTGGATTTATGTGGTTTCGTGTGTTAATTTCAAGAAAAACAAGTATTTGTTGTCGTCGATACCATCGACCAGACCACAGGTTGCCAGCCGCAAGGACCAGAAGAAAGTTGATACTATCGGTAGGGATGTCGATGGTATCGAGATACCATCAGGTTGCTGGCGAGAAGTGTGTCGATACTATCGACCAAAATGTCGATACTATCGACTGGTGGAGCTACAGCGACACTAAAAGACAAAACCGTCACTACAGGTTCGTCGATACCATCGACCCGCGTCGATGGTATCGAGATGACATCAGGCGCACAGACGAAAGAAAAGAAGGACTGCCTCTATCACGCTAGGTCGATACCATCGACCTGCGTCGATGGTATCGACACCGTCAGATATGAGTTTGTTTCAAATTAATCTTAATCGGACGGCTGTGATTAATTGGCAACCTAATTCGGGAAATATACCTAATGACGGTGCCCTAGAGGGAGAAATCACGTCATTAGTCGTTGTACATATCTCGGAGAGCAAGGAGAGAAGAACGGAGCACGAGAGCATGCCCCAGCCGATTCGGACGCTGAAGAAGACGAATTCCACCACCGAAAGGCGGGAGAACGGGTATTCCACGCCAAGGATCGATTGGATCTTCTCCATTCAGGGGTTTAACCACTCAATCACGTTTTTCTTCATGTTTCCCTTTTTCTTCTCCTCATTGTACTCTGAGATGAGCATGCGGAGCTAATCCCCTTTGTCTTTAGGACTGGGAGTAGCCCGGGGATTCATTGTATGACAATTTTATAATAGTAATTCATATTTTATCTCTTAAATCCATGGTATAGTTTCGTTTTCTCCAATATATTGTTATGCTTGATCACCATAATAAGAATCTAATGCCCTTAATTTCTTTGAAAGAAGAATTAATGGTTGAAAAGAGACGAAATTTACATTAATTGACAAATCCCTTGAACAAGGTGGTGTAAGATTAATGGTGGATACCGAGAGGTCGTTTTTAATGCACCTAGTTTAGGGTATAGGTTACTACGACTATGGAAGCGACCCAGACATAGGTAGTGAATTGTACCACGACAGTGGGCAATTATGATTTCAGGCCACTACCCGGATAGAGAGATAAAATTGAGTAACTATATAGAATTTAATACAATGAAAACCCGCGGTGAAACCGCAATCCTAAAGATCTCCTTTTGAATTGATTAAACCAAACATTTAATCTATTTCTTGTTTTGTTTTATTTTTATTTTCTTTTAATTTTAACAACAACTCTCAACTATTCAATCGGATTAGCTGATCGTGAGTAGTTAGTAGGAGTCTCCGACGATTTCACGTATCCCTGTGTTTGACTCGGGCCTCACAAAGGCCTGTATTACTTCGATGCGTTCACTTGCGTTTGTGTGCATGGTAAATCTGCGTCAGTTACGGACCAATACCTGGCAGAGGCATGAAGCCTGTAATCGGGAGTGGTTAGAGTCCACTGCTTGGTAGTGTAATCAGGATTGGTTAAAGTCCAATACCTGACAGAGGCATGAAGCCTGTAATCAGGAGTGGTTAGAGTCCACTGCCTGGCGGTGTAATCAAGATTGGTTAAAGTTCAATACCTGGTAGAGACATGAAGCCTATAATAACATAGGATTGGTTAAATCCCAATGCCTAGAATAATAACACAGGATTGGTCATAAACCAATGCCTGGAATAATAACACAAGATTGGTCATAATCCAATATCTGGAATAATTGCACAGGATTGGTAATAACCCAATGCCTGGAATAATGTCACAGGATTGGCATAGTCTAATGCCTGGAATGGTTGCACAGGATTGGCATACTCCAATGCCTGGACAGAATATGATGATGTATACTCACATGACTGGTACAATTTAATATCTGGTTAGCACATTGGCTGAGGCCAACAGATAGAAATGAGAACGATTCATGGATGACATACCATGATAATGAGTATCATAGGATAAGCTTGAGATGTTGATATAGTATGATGGGTAAATGATATACATGTTCTATTTATTCCTTATAAAGAGAATAGATGATTTACTGATCTATCATAGATAGTTGCAATGCTTTAAAAGATGAGAATATTCTAAACTTCTTATCCTCTGCTTAGTTTAATACTATTTAACTGTGATAATAACATTGTTGGCGGAGAATTATATCTCTCGCTGGGACAATTGTCTCACCCCGTGGGATCCACATTTTTTGTAGGTGGACGTGCACGAGGGGGATTGAGACCGTACTGCAGAGAAAGAACAATAGCAATAGGGACAACAGTGACAGCTCTGGTTGAGTGTATTGTCTGTCATGTCTTGTAGATAGAAGTCATATGTGTCGTCTCTGTACTCTCAGGTCCTTGGAGTTGGTTCGTACTAGTTTCATGAATGATATGATATTTTGGCTTGAATGCCTCGAGGTTTTATGTTGCTCCAGTATGTGTTTTGATAGAGAAACTATTATATGTTGTCCTTGAAATGAGATGAAGCAATGTTGTATAATGTGAATCATGATATGTATGAGTTTTGGATCTTTCAGTAAAAGTCTTCTAGATAAGGATCTCCTTGCAAAATGGTTTTAAATTTTAGTAATTTTGTTAGTTCGTTGTTTATGTTAATTCCGCTTAATTAGTAACGATTTGTTTGTCGGTTTGGTGACTGTCGTTACAGGTTTGGCATAGTCTAATACCTAGAATGGATGCACAAGATTGGCATAGTCCAATATTTGGAATGGATGCACAGGTTTGGCATAGTCCAATACCTGGAATGGATGCATAGATTTGGCATAGTCTAATACCTGGAATGGATGCACAGGTTTGGCATAGTCTAATACCTGGAATGAATACACAGAAATAATATAAGTCTAATGCTTGTACTAGTTGCACATGATTGGTATAATCCAATTCCTGGAATATTTATACAGGATTGGTATAGACCAATGCCTGAAGAAGACATGATGATGTACACTCTTATGTCCAGTATAAACCAAAATCTGTTTAGCAGATTGGCTAAGGCCAATCGATAGAAACAAGAAAGACTCATGGGTGACATATCAGAGTAATGAGTATCATGAGAAAAGAATGGGATAAGTTAATATAACAGATAAATGATATACATGTTCTTCCTATTCCTTATAAAGAGAATAGATTATTTAAAGCTCTATCATAGATAGTTGCAATATTTAAAGATGAGAATGATCTAAACTGCTTATCCTCTGCTCAGATTTATATTATAAACTGCAATAATAATATTTTTGGCAGAGAGTTATATCTCTCGCTGGGGCAATTTTCAATTGTCTCACCCCCGTAGGATCCAACATTTTTAGGTGGACGAGCACGGAGGAGATTGAGAACATCTTGTAGAGAAAGAACTTCAGCAGCAGCAGTGACAGCTCAGGTTGATGTACTGTCTGTCGTGTCTTGTAGATAGATGTCCTATGTGTCGTCTCTATACTCTCAGGTTCTCAGAGTTAATAGTTAGTGTTTTTAATGAATCATTTTGATATTTTGTCTTGATGCCTCTAGGTTCTTATGTTGTCTGTGTTTAGCTTCTAACAAGGCAGTTGATGTTGTAACCCTCGAGAAGAGATGGTACAAGATATGTATTTATGAACCAGGACATAAATGTAATACATTGGTTCTTGTTGAAAGAGTTTTCCTATGATTGGATCTCTTTGAGAAAAATGTTTAGTGATTTTCAGTAATCTGTCGCTTACGTTTAATTCCGCTTAATCAAGTAATGATTTGTTTGTCGGTCATTACAATCATCCTCATCATCATCATCACATGATGATGATGATGATGATGATGATGATGATGATGATGATGATGATGATGATGATGATGATGATGATGATGATGATGATGATGATGATGATGATGATGATGATGATGATGATGATGATGATGATGATGATGATGATGATGATGATGATGATGGATGATGAGGATGATGATGATGATTGATGATGATGATGATTGAGGATGATGATGATGACGATGACGATGAGGATGATGATGATGACGATGACGATGAGGATGATGATGATGACGATGAGAATGATGATGATGATGATGAAGATGATTCATCATCCTCATCATCATCCTCATCATTATCCTCATCATCATCCTCATCATGATCATCATCATCATCATCCTCATCATCCCCATCATCATCATCATCATCATCATCATCATCATCATCATCATCATCATCATCGTCATCGTCATCGCATGATGATGATGGTGATGATGATGATGAGGATGATGATGATAATGATGGTTGATGAGGATGATGGATGATGAGGATGATGATGATGATGATGATGATGATTGATGCTAATGATGATGATTGAGGATGATGATGATGACGACGATGAGGATGGTGATGATAATGATGATGATGATGATGATGATGATGATGATGATGATGATGAGAATGATATCATCATCATCATCCTCATCTTCATCATTTTCATCATCAACGTCGTCATCATCCTTATCACCATTATCATCATCCTCATCATCATCATCATCATCATCATCATCATCATCATCATACTCATCATCATCATCATCACCGATCATCAATCATCATCATCATCATCATCATCATCATCATCATCATCATCATCATCATCATCATCATCATCATCATCATCATCATCATCATCATCATCATCATCATCATCATCATCATCATCATCATCATCATCCTAATCATTATCTTCATCATCATCATCATCATCATCATCATCATCATCATCATCCTAATCGTTATCTTCATCATCATCATCATCATCTTCATCATCATCATCATCATCATCATCATCATCATCAACATTGTCATCATTATCATCATCATCATCATCATCCTCATCATCATGATGATGAATTGAATTAATTGATGAGGATGATGAATTGAATTAATTGATGAGGATGATGATGATGATGACGATGATGATGATCATGATGATGATGAGGATGATGATGATGATGATCATCAACATCATCATCATCATCAGCATCCCCATCATCATCATCATCATCATCAATTTTTTCAATTCATTTTTCCATTTTGTGTTTATTCATTCATTATTAAACCCTAATTCAATATTAATCAATTACACAATCTTAGAGAAACTAAGTTCAAATCTAATTAATTAAGTTCATCAATACATCATTAACCCTAATCAATAATAATCAACTATATGGTGGCATTATTAACCCTAAGTTCAAATCTAGTACTAATTAAACCACTCACCACACTGGTGGATCGAGCAGGCTGTGGTGGCGACACCCGGAGGTGGAGGTGGTCGGGTTGGAGGTGAAGGTGGATGGCGCTGAAGGTGAAGCAGAGGAGGTGCAGGCGATGGCCGGTGGCGGTGACTGGAGCAGATGAAGACGGCTAGAGGAAGGCTCCTCGCTCTGCCTGGAGCAGGTGGTGGCGGTGATAGGACCAGGTGGTGGCGACCGGCGACTGGACAGCAGCAGCAGGTGCGGCATGAGCAACTTCAAGCTTGTTGTGGAGGCACGCGGAGGCGGCGAGTAGCTTCAAGCTCGTCGTGGTGACGCATGGAGGGGGTGACTAGATAAGGGGAGGCGGTGCGGATATTCAGAGGTGGTAGAAAAATTGCCAAACCTAGCTAGGCGGGAGAAGATCGGGAACTAAACAGCGAACGGAAGAGTCTGGCTCGCACAGGTGCTATTAAGTTAACTATCGACGTCGGTTATTCTTCCAAAACCGACGATAAATAAGGGAATGATTTTTGCTCCACGAAGGATATTTAGTCGTCATTTCTTTAAAAAAATCGACGACAAATGAGGGGATAAAAACGTTCACGGGGCTTGGCACAGAACATGAGTCGCCGGATTTTACACAACCGACGTCGAATTTAAAATTTTTGAAAGAAATTATTTTCGTTGAAAAATTATATTTCGCGGGTGATTTTGGACGTCGGTTTTATTTATTAAAAACCGACGTTAAAAAAAAGTGATACCCGTGTCTTTTGTAAATCAATCGAACTTCACATATAGGTGTCAGTTGTCTTTACCTAAAGTGTGTCAAATTGGTTTTTTTTTCCTTATGTTGATTTGATGTTACATTGAGGTGTTCATAGTGTTTGCACAATAATGGGGTGCCAAGCAGAATTCTGTTTTGATCAAAGGTCATTTTTTGTTTGCAAGATGAATAGGCGAGGCATCTCCTAGATGAAAAAGCTCTCACTTGCAGCAACATCGGCTAAGCTTCGGCCTAAGACAACTTCTTCGTCCCATGAAACAAGATGAGTGCGTGAGGCACCAAACATTTCCTTCACGACTGCCGAGCGAAAACATAATTTCAATCTCCGCAATAAACGAGGTTGACATAGGACTATTTCTTTTTCTTTTGTGACCCTCCTTTTATTTATGCTGTACAAGACAATTTATATATGCAGTAAGGCTCTTATTGAGAGTAGAACTAGCGGTCTATGCTTCACAACCCATTAGATTTTACCAATTAGAATAAATAACAAATGAATTTCATACCAACTTTTATTGGGAAGAAATGATGACCTTTTATGTTGAATCGTTGAGGAACAAGCAAACAAGCGCTCTCCTTTTGGTTTTGTCATTATAACTTATTAAGTCATATGTATGGACAATCTCGTTGGGGGCACAAATAAGATTTACTCATAGGGCCCCCGTCTGGTTGGACAGCAAATCAACGTGATTAGTTCCAACTACATGATTTTTCCAACTATTTGAGTTTGGTTCCTTGAGCAACGCATACCACCAAAATGAACTGCATGGTAAGATCCAGTTATACAGAATTATGTTGAAAATGAACTGCGCCGCAGAAGGGCGCGGTCCATTTTCTTTGGCTTCACAACAGTGAAGTTTGAATGATGTGGACGTGAACTTTTATATACATAAGAGTACACTGCTTCCCAAAACTGCATTGTACCAAACGAAAACATAAAATAGCAGCTAGTTTAATCTACACAAAACCAAACAAAAACAATATGGTTGTAATTTTATACTTTTCATCCCCTGTTTTTAATTTCCTGGTATGAAATCGATCTACCTCCAAAACTAGCCCTAAAAAATGACCGAATTCAACATAGACTACCATATAAAATTTCAAAAGGGAAAAAAACTAATATAGCACACTTTTGCAAAAATATTTATCAATGTAGTACTGTTTGTAAAATATTTCCTAAAATAGCACACTTTGGTCTAAAAACGCCACTTTGCGTGGAGCTTTTTGTATTCAGAATTGAAAAGCACCACAACTATTCGTGTATTTCTTTTAAAAATAAAAAAATTGAAAATAAAAAATAAAAAAATAAAAGCGCCACTTAAGGTGGCGTTTACATCTTTGAATATTCAATTGTGTATCAAGTTAAAAGCTCCACTCAAAGCGGCGCTTTTGACTTTTTAAAAAATATATATTTAAAAATAAACACGCCAATATTTTTGGCATTTTTAAATTTCGATACAAAAAACGTCACTTTAAGTGGCCGGTTTCATATAAAGTGTGTTATTTTGAGAAATATTTCACAAAGTGTATTATATTGGTAAATATTTTTGTAAAAGAATGCAAAATTAGTTTTTTTTTTCTATTTCAAAATCACGGTAATGCGCGGGCTACAGATTACCACTGCCCCCCCAGCTAGAAGCTAAGATTTAGCTACTGGGCGGTCAAGTGCTTCTCCACAGCCCTGGCAAGCCTGGTGAGGCCCGCCGCTGATACAGGTAGCGCCTGGTCGGACGATGCTCCCTTCTGCGGTCTCGTACTCGACGATGGTCTTCGCGACGCAGGAAGTCGTGCCGCCGGATCCGTACACGTCCGGCTTCTCGATGACTTCAAAACGGATTACACATGATTTGAAAGCGAGCGCGAGGAACCCGCCCTCCATATGCTCGGAGACCTTAACCCTCCCATCATGGTCAACGGGGATGAACTTCTCCACCATGTAGGCCGCCCCAGGGTCCCTGCATATGTAACGGCCGCAGAGGGTATGACCCATCGAAAAGCTGGTTACAGACTTTATAGGACTTTATATGCAGTCAGGGGAGTACACATTACATACCCGGTTGGAATGTGACCTTGATAACTGATCCCTCGCCGCCGTCGCCTTCGACATACTCATAGGCCGCGACCTCGGGCAGCTCCTCGACGCATATCTGCATCTGCGCCAGGCGGGAAGAGCTGTACACCGCCCACACATCTGCGGCTGCTACCTTCAACTCTGTCTCATCGGACACAAACCCCCTTCATCCTGCTCTTGCTCTCCCTTCTCTAACCAACTGAGTTGCTAGCAAATGCTAGATCCGCCCGTGCCTTGCTCTTTCCTCCCTCTTGTTTGTTCTCAATCAGCCCTGTCATTCACCCTTTAATTTGTTCCTCTTATTAGCCCTATCTGAACGGTTTTCCCCATGTGATCAGAGCTTGAATTTTCGGAAGTTAGCGTCAGAGGTGAGTTTCCCAGTCTGCTAACACATCGCTGTTGCCGGCTCTCCAATTTCTTTCTATAATAGCTGCTAATACTAGTATGATATTTACTGGTGTCCACAAATCACAAAAAAAATCTGCAGTGATTATCGTCCATTGTAGGGTCAGTAGATGACATCATATACCTACTTGATGGATTGACAATCTAGGATAAACAAGTTTGTCTTGCGTACATACGTGCGAAAAAAGCTTGTATTAATCATCTTATAATGTGCTCCCTAAGAATTCATAAGGTGCAGCAAGGGTAGTTCAAGTGGTGCCGCTTGGTAACACCTCCACTTTTAGAAACTTTCTCTCGGAAGTGAATTAGTCCCATCGTGTTAGCCGGCCAAAGATGTTGTTCAACCGAGTTCCAAGTCTTGCCGGCAGGTGTGGGCCCCCCAAGTTTACCTTGTCAGGATGGGTCACAAAAGTGGTCAATTCTGAAAAAGATTCCTGGTTAAAAAAAATGCATATGGTGTATACAATCAAGAATCAACGCCTTATCGGCCTGGTTAGAAAAAATTCAAGCTAAATGACAAAATATATTACAATAAGGAATATTGTATCACTTTTAAGTCATGCATCTTATTAGCGGTTTGTTTTCATAGTGTTTGTTGATTGTTGTTTGATTGCTGAAAAAGATTGGAGCACGACGAGATTGCCCCTCCTTTGGCTTAGTTAAGCGGTTACTCTCTCTCTCTCTCTCTCTCTCTCTCTCTCTCTCTCTCTCTCTCTCTCTCTCTCTCTCTCTCTCTCTCTCTCTCTCTATATATATATATATATATATATATATATATATATATATATATATATATATATATATATATATATATATATATATATATATATATATATATATGAGCGAACAATCTAGAAAAGCAGGAGGAAGACCGCTTTCATGACGCCATCAATTGCAACGTGGCCATAGTGGCCTCTGCCACAGCCACTCCGCTGATGTCGAATGTCGTCCTTTGACAAGTAAATCCGACCCCTATTTGATGTCGTCGATTGTCTCCGGCAACTGAAGGTGACTAAAGAAGAAATCGAATTGCCCACCACCATCGTTATGGCGACCAGTCCAGCGACATTCTTTAACATGAATCAACCTTCCAAGGGGCCAGGACATCTATACAAGGGTCTCCCTCATCATGCGTCTTCCGTATATCCACACACGCATACAGACAATGTAGGACAGCATCACTGACTGTCTGTGCTGGCACCGTCCAAACCACCAGGGACAATAATGGCATCTTGAACACGCCTCTCACCCTCGTTGTTAAGAAGCCCGACGTGCTAGACCTTACTATGGCGGATCTTCCGGGTACAACATGTGTCCCTGTCCACGGCCAGCAAGGCCCAGCCTGATGATATCAATGAGCAGATATTGAGCATCACCATTGAGTATATGTCTCCCAAGGAGAGTATCATCTTCAACGTCCTCTCTGTTACCGTCGACTTCCCGACTTGCAAGTCCATCCGGACTTAGCGCGTCGAAAGGACCGGGGAACACATCTCGAGGGTCTGCTAAAGAAGGTGACAGCTGACGATGTAAATATTGGTCTAGGTTTTGTGAGTGTTCAGAATAGGATCGGAGAGGAGACTAAGAAGCTCGTACTGTGGAGGCGGAGCTGTTTCGCACCCACCATCTACTCGGTTGCATTGACCAAGAATATCGTCACTGTCACTGTCCTGGCTCAGAGGCTCGTGTAGACCCAGGCAGCTAGCATTGTGCTGCCTACCCGACATCGTCCGGAAGATTAACGACAAGCTCAACCAAAATCTCACCGAGAATGACAGACTCCCGCAGAACAAAGGAGTTGAATGGCAAAGAGAGAAAGTCAGTTGTCAATGAGACAAAGGAGTCGCTAGTTTTAATTCAGAGGATTAGAAAGAAAAAGCATGGCGTGTATGGGGCATAATGCAAAAACACGGAACCGAAGGAAGTCACACTAGACCATCTCCATATATATATATATGCTAAAAAAATTGTGTACCTAAGTACATGTATCTTATATGTATTCATATTCAGTTATAATGGTTGCACAACTCTAAATAATAATGTAATCTTACATATATATATATACCCCTTTAATATGTGTATCAAATATCATCTCAATCCAATAGTACTAGCTCATCTAATGAAAAATATGTATATTTGTTAATCAATAGTAAGTTTTAGAAACTACATAAACCGTTGGATGATATATTGTTATATCTCATGATGCATGTGAGATATGGTTGTCATTTTTTACACACATCTAATTTAAACAATGTTGATTCAATCCATATGTTCATTTTACTTAGTGGAATCCACATGTCCCATTTCAATGAGTGGTAACATAACTTAAATGTACCGAATGGTACACACTTCTTAAACATATATATATATATATATATATATATATATATATATATATATATATATATATATATATATATATATACATATATATATACATATATATACATATATATACATATATATATACATATATATACACATATATATATATAATGTATGTGTATTTTGCGTTAGAGATCAATCTATTGACAAATAGATGGAATGTGGGGTAAGTGTATAATTTCAAAACTGGATGGAAGAAAAGGTTTGTTGTATGCATGAACACTTGAACGTATATATGAATCGACACATACAAAAAACATATGTAATTTTCCACGCTTCAAGGCATGATTTTTCCACACTTTAAAGCGTGAAAGCACACATTATCCACGCCAAATAAAAGTGTGAAAAAATTGAGTGTAGAAAAATATTCACACTTTGAAATACACACTAATTTGTGTGACACCTAACTATCCACGCATTTTGATGTGATATGTTTTAAACATTTTTGTGTGACATAAAAATATCCACGTTTTCTGGTGTGGTATTTTTTCCACATTATATTGTGAAATATTTGAATATTCACACTATTTGGTGTGGTAATTTTTTCACATGTTTTTGTGTGATACCAAGATATCCATACTTTTCCATGTGATATTTTTTTCACATCCGTATGTGTGACATCGTATTTGTACACTTTTTTGTGTGGAATTTTTTCTATGATTCTATGTATTCTACACTTTTTAGCGTGAATAATTCTTGTACTTTTGACATAGGGAAAATTTTATCTATCCCAAAAAGCGTGAAAATTGTCCAAGATAACGTGTGGATAAATAAAGCATTCACCACAATAGATAATATCCAGTCTCTAAACATAGAAACATATGCGTGTATACATTCTATTGAACATAAAGTATGCCATTCATCAAACAATATGTAAAGCAACGTAACTTTAACTGAAAATGAGCCTTCATTAAAAGAAATGATTTACATTAAGAAATCCATCTAGAAAGTAAATTCATAAAAGACGAAGTCCTTTGTCTTCATAACAAGCAATCGAAATAAAACAACTATAGCAGCCATGCATAACATTGATCTGCTATGAACATGTAGAAGTAAAATCCGATATCCTATTCAATTCTGAAGTCTTGTCTTGAATTGTTCTGATTGATTCTCTTGTCATCTTGTCCATTCAAATGTCATTAGAAACCTACAAGATCCAAATAGAAATTTAGAAAATCATAAAAATATATAGGGGAAACAGAAATAGGATAGAATCATAATTCAATTCCATCTTTTGATCTAGGAAAATTTGATTTCATAAGATTTTGAGTAAAGATTTAAATGTCAGTCTATTGTTGGACTTGCAGTCCATATAGAGCAGACCTGTGGCTTTGCATTTCACAAAATGTGTCCTAACAGCCACTAAATGTCTAGATGACAAGTTGAAATATTAGTCTCAAATGTTAAAAAATATTAAAAAGTTACATAATGTATTATATCTCCAGAGTGAATGAATAACAACTTCGACCATTCTATTTGTCTAAGTAGTACTATATAGGGAGAACACTCGAGAATTGTAGAATACCACAAGCACAACTTGTTAGCATGCATCGAAAATATTAGTATACACAATGAACCAGTTATATCTTTTTGGTTGTATCTGCTGCAATTTCCTGGACTAAACTACGTAGGAATTCAACTATGGCACAGACAAGAAATGCAAGTTGTACAGGCATAAATTAGTAAACAATGGTAATAGGATGAAAAGCTTCTTGTTACAACCCCAAGTTTTGAGTTCTTTTGGTGAGAAATATGATAAAGATAAATGAACAAATAATGATGTCTCTTGATTGAATGTATGAATTTCGTTACAATAGCCTTGCTGGTTGCTTTGTGGGCTTTATTGGCTATTGGGCCCAATAACAAGGGAATTCAATTAATAAATGAATAATTAAGTTTTTGAGAAAAGAAAGGTACGGAAACCTCCAGAAGGCAAAAGAATAAAATCCAAAGCTGGATTCCGTGCCTCTTGGGTTCCTTGGGTCCCAAGGAGTCCAAAGTTGCATAGAGAATGCAACAAGAAAAGAAAAGACCAATGAAGTATTTCCTTGTTAAGAACGAAAAAAATAATGATAAAATGTGGAAAATATGTGAAAAGAGGTATAATTGAGTTATCCTTGGTGGATTTTTGTATCTCAAGGATTCCTAATGTTAAAAGGAATTCCAATAGGAAAATAGAGGAGTAATAAAAAGAAATCCTTAAAAAGAGAATTAAAAAGGAAAAGAAATTGATTAATAAAAGGGAGATATGAGAACTTGACTTTCAAAAGAAGATAAAGGCAAACCAATATTTCCCAATATGGGAATTCGTGCCTTTAGGATTTCTTGAGGTCCAAGGGACCCAAAACAACAAGATAATCACAAAGGAAAAAGGAATACAAATTAATTTGGATTAATTAATGAGATAACTTGGGAGAGAAGGAAGACTTCTCATCCATTACAATTTGATTCCCAAATTTTGTATATAGTTAGATAATTCCAAGACAAACTCTCCCTTAAAATTTAAGTTAAAAAGGAGCAAGGGTTTGGGAGATACAAACTTCTCAAGATTTTGCTAAAATTAGAATTATTCTGAAATAGGGAAAATAGGTTTCCTTTTGTTAGAACGTGTGCTTTGAGGACCGTTGGATCTCAATCCAACGTTGGTCGCTCATCTCCTAAGTCCCACACAGATTGGGAAGTTGCAAGTTACAGGGAGGATTTCCCTCTCCGATTTCCTTGTGATCCAGGGTAATTGCGAGCCAACAATGTTTTCCATTGAATTTGGGAGACTTTCCCAAGTTGAACAAGCCTGACTTTGTGGGGCTCATGCGCTGGAAGGGAGTTTTCCCCAAATCTGGATCGCACGCCAACCCTGCCGATATAAGGAGGGGGCTACCCATGACACCCACACGTACACAAACCATCCGTGCAAGTGATAGGGATGACAATGCGTGGTCTAGCACGTTCTATTGGTAGAAACACCTCGACCTTCACCTCCATCCTAGAGCCGCTTCCCGTCGGAGAAGGGGGCTTCTTCGTCCCGTCAGTTGAAGCCGACACTGGTGATTCCAAGGGCACCCTCGAGTTCGGTGGGGCTTGGCGGTGGTGCGGCGGTCTCCACTAGTGGATGGGGGAGCAAGTTGCCCAGAGTCAACCCTGAGGTTGACCACGACAAGCCTGGATCGCGAACCAGGGGAAACACGAGCTTGAAGATGACAAGCGGAGCTTTTACTAAACTACCCCTGTGGCGTCTTCATTAAGGTAAGGGCAGGCTTGTCCTTTGGCTCCCTTTTAATCGCAAGATAAGGCATGTACGTCCCTGGCCACTGGATCCTGAGTGGACTAGTGGGTCACGGATCTAATGATCCTGGTTTTTTCTGTAAATTGCTAATAAACAATAAAAAGGGTTTTCTTGTTAAAAATCGTATCTTTAGCTAGAAAACTCGGATGAGGAAGTTAATACATGAAAAATGATCAGAAAAATATGAGGAATGCGTTAAAAATGGTTTGGACATCTAAATCTATATATTTTTGCAAGAGTATATATTTTGATTAGAAAAGGTTTTAATTTGTGGTTAGAAACCTTAATTGTTGATAAAAGATATATTTAATCTTGCAATTAGGATAATTTGAGCAGGGTTAACTTGTTTAATGATTAAGATGGTTTTAACCTATTTTGATGATAGAATTACAAGGTTTAGGGTTTTTAACTTAATATGTTGATTAATATGTTTAGAAACCCTAAATTAGAGGAAAAGAAAAGAAAAGTGCTCATAATAAGAAATTAGGATTTCATGTTACTAAAAGATGAAACTAGAATCTTTTGTGAGAGAAAGATGAAATAGTTAGGGTTTGTAAGTGATTTTGTGAAATTAGAGTTTAAGGTAATAAAGATGAAGTGGAACCCTAATTATGCTCAAAACCCTAAAAAGGGCAAATAACCTAGGAAACAACTAGGATTAATGGATCCAGATGACATGATTAATGATAGAGAAATTGGATGCCTTTTTTAGGATCAACCTGTGTGCACTTGTTTGATTTCTTGATTGGTTATTTCTGCATTCAAGTCTGCTTAACGGGTATGTGGTTAATTATGGCTAACCGCATTAGTTTCCCGAGGGTTTTCTGAATGTTTCCTCGCATCGAATGCAATCTAAATAGTTGGATGTGCATACTGCAATTATAAAGTCACTATGGCTATCACAGTTATATATACATGTGAATTGTCACACCTACATGCCACCCTGATGGAAGATGCCATGAAGGTCAGGCCCAGGAGGGTAGACCAATGGGCACCATGAGAGGTGACCCAAACACCAAGCTCGGGAATGAGAAGGTGGTCTATGATGCATGATATGGAGCACCGTGAGAGGTGACTCCCAGGCACCAATCTCGGGATTGAGAAGGTGGCCTTGAGTCAATGGAAAAAGAGAAACCCTAGAGGGGTATGCCTGGGTTAGGGCAAAAGCGATGGAGAATGACACATTGAAAATGTAAAGTGGCTTGTTAAATAATTGGATTGTGATTATTAAATTGTTAGCCATATTTGCAAGATTGTTTCCACATACCAATATATTTTGATATACTGACTGACGTTTTGTTTGTCGGCATTTTAGAAACAACAATTGAAAGAACAAACAGTAAAGTGACACATTGTGGAAATAAGAAATAAAGTGCAAGGAGGATTAGATAGAATAATTCAAGCTCTGGATAGATAGATTTCTAAAGTTTTCAAAGGTATGTAAAGTTTTAGTTTTATACCAAATTCCAATTAGTTATTAGAATTTCATAATTATTATTGATTATTTGTCGAACCTTTGATCCTGTTACTTGAATAACGGCTCTGACCTTCGGGTCTCCCTTAATTGGAGGTTACCGGGAGGCGGGGTCGTTACACTTCTCCTATCCTATCTACTACCTCCACTACAGTTCTCCCTTCATGGCAAAAAATAGAGGGAATATGTAGAGTAGATAATGGTGGTTGCTACTCGCTAACAGCATCATGGAAGGATCTAATGAGGAGGGCACAATGAGCTGTGTTGAATCGAATTGGAATCTACAACAAAACAATGCCTACATGATGTCAGAGCTGATGTTGGCATGTAGATAACAAATGACCGGGAGACCGTGAATGCAATTGTTTTTCTAAAAACCTCAAAAAGGAATTGTAATCCATGTGATCATAGCAACGTCTGGTTTCAAACTAATCAGACATGATAAATGACCAGCTCCGACTAGATTCCACATTCTATAAATGAATATGTATTGATCAACCCACCAAATATAGGAAAAAAGGATAGAATGTATATCAAAAACCACAAAAAGAATTCAACAGAGACAATCGATCTAAATTACTAAGATTAAAGGATGCTTGGGGGTATGTGTGTCATTTTCATAGAAAAAGAATAGGTCCACAGTCATATTGGAACTGAGAAGGCAAGAAAACATATGCAACCACTATGCAAGTAGAGCCTCGATCCAATATTACAATCAAGGCTGCAAGGCATGTGCATAAATGGAAAGCAAACAAGATAACATGAGCAGATGTCAAATAGGAATGCTATTAATAAACCAATAAATTATCATATACTTACATGTGTGTGATCCTAGTCCTACAATACATACAAAGACAGATCATATTTGAATATAACCCAGCCTAAAGCTAAACTTAGTACCTACTTAAAGACAAACATTAGATGTATAACGTATACATTCATGTCAGCTAGATAGATAAAAGTTTGAACTTGAATTGTGCATTTTCTATGTACAAGTTCATCGGAAATGAAAATATATAAGAGTCACAACTCTAATACTTAAAATGAGCCCCTCATGCAACCAAAAAATGAACTGGGCATGTGTTTGTAAGGGTATGTTCTGCCAGAGAAGTAAGGTAACACAAATATATAGGATCAACATTTGAAATATGTAAGAAATTAACAGGTGATACATAAGTTATTAACGGAATTATCCATATCTTTCATTCACTTAACTTGGTTTATGCATTGAGTGCCTAAGCCGCCACTAGAAAGTAGAGCATAATGACCGAAAATCTATCAAATTGTCAATGACATAGATTGCTCTCTTCCATTTGCTTTGCTGATAGAATGTTGGTCACTGGGGAGGCATCCACCAATAAAATTTACATAAATGCAAAGTTCTTAAAAGACTTTCCAAATATTGTGGGTTGGAAACTCTGTAATGAGAATCCCTTATGTTCTTTTCCTAGATTAAACCTACACAAGCTTTTAACTCCTCGCTAGAGGGGCAGGAATCTCTTTCAATAACAATCTTGTTGAACCCATGGGCGTCCCTATTATCCAAGAATGGCTCAACAAAACTAAATAATTAGAAATCAGCTGAAGAATTTGATGGTTATGAATACCTAGTTGGAGAAGTTCATGGGCGACTAGCTTATAATGAGACTATTTGGGACATCTTTTCTGATCATGATGTTCTCTGGTGCAAGGTCCTTAATGAGAAATATGGGATAACCCTACAATTTGAAGAATCACAATGTCCACTTTGTAGAGGACCGTATAGAGGCTATGGATAATAGTTAAGGAAAATTCAGCAAAGCTCATGCTCAACAGAAATAACACCAATTTATGCACCGCAAAATGGGTTCATGGTGACCATGTCCAACTCCAAAATGACAAGTCCATCTCCCATGAACTCATTGACTTGGAAGTTCATATCATAACTTCTTTTCCATCTATTCTCTGCATGAATAGTTGCAATATAACGGGCATGCATGAACTGGTTAATAAGCTTTAGCTAAGAATAACAATGATTTAAATGCCAAGATTCCTCCAAAATACAATGCCTACAGATCTACTTAATCACTCATGCAATGAATAAGATAGCTTCAAACATATGAAAAGTACTAGAAAAGTACACATTGCATACTAAAGTGTAGAAATATATCATACCAATGGGATCGGTTCACATCCATTTCAATGCAAATGAAAGGAAAGCCATAAGCCTCCAAACCACCAGCCTAGCTATCTCTGACAGAAGTTGCATATGGTGCTATGGGCACACAGAAAAAAGAGTAGGCAGAGCAAACAGTATGCCTCTATTGTTTCCAAAAAAATATTATATGATATAGTTTTCTAGGAATATACACTTCACATTCATCCCATTGACCTATATTTTTCTTTTGTGAACATTGTGAACCTT
This sequence comes from Alisma plantago-aquatica, assembly GCA_963693085.1. Lineage (NCBI taxonomy): Eukaryota > Viridiplantae > Streptophyta > Magnoliopsida > Alismatales > Alismataceae > Alisma > Alisma plantago-aquatica. The sequence goes on along the minus strand of OY856413.1, from coordinate 626,823,838 downwards.
GAATCTTACTTGTAACATTTTAAACTTCTTGATCATCATCCCTACTGTCTATAGTAGACTGAAGGGCCTGTAGGAATGCATAGTGTCATGAAGGATACATAAACTATCTCTGTTAACATGGGATGGGGATGTATTCATCTGATCCATGATTTTTGCCTTGGATTTAAACCCTATCTATAGCTTGGAACTGTTCTTATTGAGTTAGGACTCTCATCTACTAGTTGTGGGTGTGAGAAGCTACTAAGTAGGAAGAATAGTTCACCTATAAGCATGGTAGGAAGAATTTATTGGGCTATGTTGGCTTGGCATATGAACCAGAAGGCATGCCTTAGATGTTGAACAATGTCTATACCTAGATGTTGAGCCATTACCTAAACAATGTCTATACCTAGGTTTTGAACCGGAAACACCTACTACCATACACCACTAGACGATAGTGAGTGGATTCCAGACTCAGCATGATAGGGCAACAGTATTTTGTTTCTTACTAAACCAAGATACTAAGGTTCTTCTTAGTAAGAAACAACAACCACTTGTGCTCTTGTGATCAAGTTGAACCATCATAATCGGCATCGGTGTAAGCTTTTAAATCCAGTAATTGTCCTTTGGGATACCACAAACCATAGTTGATAGTACCAGCTAGATATCTTAAGATCCTTTTGACAACTTGAAAATGAGAGTGCATTGGTTTTGATTGAAATCTCACGTAAAGCCCGATGAAAAACATGATATCTGGTTTAGAAGCGGCCAAATATAGAAAACTACCAATCATGGCTCTATATAAGGAATCATCAATGGGTTCACCATCTTCATCCTTGTCAATTTTTGAAGAAGTAGCCATGGGTGTGGTAGCATGTTCACAATTTTTCATAACTAATCATTTTTAATATGAACACTTGTTGGTTAAAACACAAGCTTCCCAAAATTTATAATATCTGTTTGGTCAAAAACTTAATGGACAAAATTGTGGAAAGTTGCATATAGTCTGAAGCCAATAGGCAATTATAGTATTTTGCAAGTTACCCATTTAGTATACATGTTAAAGGAAAGCCAATGGGATGGGTTTGCATCCATTTCAATGCAAATGAAAGGAGATCCATAAGCATCCAAACCAACAACCTAGCTATCTCTGATAGAATTTGCATATGGTGCTATGAGCACATAGAAAAAAGAGCAGGAAGAGTAAATAATATGCCTCTATTTTTTCCAAAAAAAATCATATGATATAGTTTTCTAGGAACATACACTTCACATTCATCCCATAAACCTATATTTTTCTTTTGTGAACATTGTGAACCTTGAAGCTTACTTGTAACTTTTTGAACTTCTTGATCATCGTCCCTATTGTCTATAGTAGACTGAAGGGCCTGTTAGGAATCCATAGTGTCATGAAGGATACATAAACTATCTTTACTAACTGGGTATGTATTCATATGATCCATGACTTTTGCCTTGTCTTTGAACCCAATATGTAGCTTGGGACTATTCTTCTTGATCTCATCTACTATTTGTGGGTGTGAGAAGCTACTAGGTAGGAAGAATAGTTTTGGGGGTTCACCTATATAAGCATGGTAGGAAGAATTTCTTGGGCTATGTTGGCTCGGCATATGAGCCAGAAGCATGCCATTGATGTTGAACAATGTCTATACCTAGATGTTGAACCATTATCTAAACATTGTCTATACCTAGATGTTGAACCAGAAACACCTACTACAATACACCTGTAGACGAGAGTGAGTGGATTCCAGACTCACCATGCTTCTGAAAATGAGAACACTTATTGGTTAAAACACAAGCTTCCCAAAATTTATAATATGGGTTTAGTCAAAAACTTAATGGACAAAACCGTGGAAAGTTGCATATGGTCTGAAGCCAATAGGAAATTATAGTATTTTGCAAGTTACCCATTTAGTATGCATGTTAAAGGAAAGCCAATGGGATGGGTTCACACCATTTCAGTGCAAATGAAAGGAAATCCATAAGCATCCAAACCAGCAGCCTAGCTATCTCTAATAGAAGTTGCATATGGTGCTATGAGCACATAGTGCCAGCTACTCTCCCCAATTGGGCACAGACTCCCTTTCTTTGCCACCTCTCCAAGAAATTTCACCAATACATGCCCTCCTTTCCCTATTGGCTGTTTGAATTTATTGAATTTGATAATAATTTTTAGACCTGTCTCAAACACCCATACTTGAGAATGGAATTTTCCCTTTCTTTTTCACAATTTTACCTTCAGAATATGCAACAAAAATACATGTTATGTGTATACATGTTATAAGGGATAGTTTTATGATAGATACACTTACTATGAAGACACAAAAATAAGAATAATACTCACCTATTATCTCAATTACATCCCCTTCATCATAGCTAATACTATCATTCCATTACACACCTTTGGAGGGATTTGAAATAGGTTGGGAGTCTTCAGTTTCATCCAAACAAGTGTGCTCGGTGTGCTGGGTTGGTTGAGTAATTGATTCTCTATTTTAATCTCCATGATTATGTGATGCATATGGATTTTCATTTTCATTTGTACTTGGATCCCTTGACATGATGTCTACTATAGTTCGCTTTCTTCGCCACATCTTTCACCTTTTTCATGTATATATAAATTTTAAAAAAAAAGAGTAGTACGTGATATAGAAATTGTTTCTTATTCACTTGATAGGCTAAATTTATTTTTTGTATAAAAGTGACTGAAAATCAGTATAAAATCAAAGCAGCATTATGAGGAGCAAGCATTGATTAAGAAAATCCAACAAAGGGGGAGAACACTGGTAAACTTAGGCCTAGTAAGGGTCTGTTATAATTATAATATATAATTCATGCCAAAACGTGTTCAAAATTAGTCTAAATCAATAGCCCAGAGGTCAAGTTAGGAAGTCTAAAGGAGGTGGCCTCTATTAATGATCAATAGACTTAGGAAGATGTTAAGAGATAAAAAGTCAAAGTAGCTATTCGACAGGTCAAATAGTAAATGTAAACTACATAAATAGTAAAAGCAGATATTGTTTAGAACAAAGGGACAATTTTCTAGACATGAAACTATGAAATTGTTCAATTTATGAAAAATCAAAGCATGTGACTATAATTTAGGAGTTTCTATGGGTAACCAAGTGTAGCATGGCTCAATCCCCTATTTCTCATGTTCCCATGCAAAATGGAATGAGATACACACCACAAACAGATGATTTTTCTGGTGATAACATCCTGAATAACAACCATTCTTGTTATCATCAACCATGAGAATATGGATTTAAGATATGATTTAGAGACCCTAGTACTTCATTATGATTATCCACCTACTCAGTAACTAATAGCCAAAATTAGCTATAGTTAAAGTTTCTGATGACGTAACAACATGTAAGACATGCAGTTTACAAATCCAATAAGACAATAGTTAGTTGTTCCATGTCAATGACTATAGACCCTAGATAAATGCCCAATTAAAAAGAGCAATACTTTTTTTAAATCAATTGACAAATTGAACAGAAGTACCTTGCACAAGTCAGCAAACATACTTAGTAGATCATAGTAAGTTGGTAAGAAATACTTATATAAATAAAAATGAAGCTCAACAAAAGAGGTTACAAGAACTTTTCCAAGATTATAGAAAATATGTGTGCCAATGTCATCATTAACCTATTCAAATACAACCCCAACATCAAAAGAATCTCTTATCTTATAGTCAACAACATGTAACCATGATTTTTCTATCTCATCCTCTATGTAAAATATTTGTTTAGCTTGAGATGAAAAAAATGAAAGGATTGTCTTTTAATGATCGGTCAGTGTGCATCAACTTAGAGAAATTCACACAAGGGTGGTTTTTTCCCATCAACCTTGAACCCCCTTGGTGAATTTATATCTACCCAATCACATTGAAAGAGAACTACTTTACAAGTCCCATAATAATCAAATTCATATATATCTTTGATTTCTCCATAGTAAGGAATCTCATTAGCTTCAGCCATTACTCCAGATTGTGTCTTCCTATTTTTTTCATGGTCCATCGTGTGGAATTTGTATCCATTAACCATAAATCCCTTACAACTTTTGACATATGCATTCATTCCACGAGCTAAGGCTTTTGATAGCTCTCCTTCTATTTTGCCGACATCAATGTTGTTAGGAACTTATAGGGAAAATATATTAGGAACATTAATTACATAAAAATGTTTAAGACTTACCAACTATGACCAAGTCAATATTACCTGAGAATTAAGCCATCTTGCAAAGTCTTCCAAAATCCACTTATCTTCTAATGCTTGATCAACTCTTACTCCTTTCTTGTGACATTGTTCTCTCTTTTGATCTAAGAATTCTCTACAATAACATTTTGAGTTAGCATATTTTCTGTTTATTTTGGATATGATGTATGTCAATTACTAAGACACGTCTTACATTTTTAGGTCCTTCATAATGTCTTCACAATGGAGTAGAACATATCGATGTGCTTGAGACATACTTTTTTCATCAATACAAATAGATTTAACAGCCCCAACACAACGACCACCGAAATTGAATAAGTACATACCCTTATTTGGAATAGTGTCATCATTTGTTTTTGGTTTGCTAAAGACCGTCTCAGTGCCTTCCATATATCTAGAACATAACGTAATTGTCTCTTCTAAAATATAGCCCTCTGCAACAGAACCCTCTGGTTGAGCTCTATTTCTCACATATCCTTTTAGATGACCTAGATACCTAACAAGGAATTTATTGGGGTTAAGAAAACTATATTACCTTTTTGATAACTTTATCTAACTAAAAGAAATTATCAAGGGCCATAAATAAATTATAACCTTTCAATGGGATACATCCATCCATTCTGAACAGATCCACCATATTTCACATGCTCAACCAAATGAACTATGAGGTGAACCATAATAGTAAAGAAAGGAGGAAGAAATTCCATTTCCATATGACAAAGTGTTTCAATAATCCTTGTTTGTAGGTCATCCAGCTCATTTGGATCAATACTATTGGGGCATAATGACTTGAAGAAATATGATAGATCGGGAAATACATCGACAACTTCTATTGCTCCAGATGCTTGTAAAGCAATAGGAAGTATATCTTGCATAAGAACGTGACGGTCATGACTCTTAAGATTGATTAACTTTTGTAGCTTTAAGTTAGCACATCTAGAAATATTGGAAGCATACCCATCATGCACTTTAAGCTTAGCCAATACATATAGAAAGCGTTCCTTTTCTATTGGAGACATTGAATATGGAGCTGGAGGCATAAGAAAATTGCCATCTTGCTGAGGTTGGAGCCAAAGAGAGTTCCTTATATTTCTTTCCTCGAGAAATTTTCTTGCATTCTCATCATCTTTGCACTTTCCCTCAACATATAGAAGTGTAACAAGCACATTTTCACACACACTCTTCTCAATATGCATGACATTAAGATTGTGATGGAGAGGATTATACTCCCAATACGGAAGATCAAAAAATATGCTTCTTTTCTTTCAAAATCCCATGCATTCATTATTATCTACATCCGCACCATTACAACTGGTTGTTGCATCTCCATATTTTCTTCCTCTCTTCTTAGTCTTTCGCTTTGAAGCCTTTCCATATATAAATTGAACCTGTTGTTGTGCATGTAAAACATCACTTCCAGATTTGGGATTTGGAGAATGTCCATACTCCCTAGTTCCATCAAATAAAGTGTCATCATTATGAAAAGGATGGTTATCTGGTAACCACCTACGATGACCACCATAACAGATCTTTGAACCACATCGGTATGAATGAGTGGATTCTGCACAACGAGGACATGCATGATATCTTTTTGTGCTGCAACCTGATAAAATAGCATAAGCAGGAAAGTCACTTATAGTAGACATCAACGCTCCCCGCATCTTAAAGGGTTCTCCTGCATAAGCATCAAATGCATCAACACCTTCTCACAACAATTTCAACTCATGCAACAAGGGTTGCATGTATACGTCAATATCATTTCCTGGACCATATTTTCCTAGAATGATCAAAGATAGAATTAAGGAGTGTGATTTCATACATAACCAAGGTGGCATGTTACCGATGCTAAGAATTACTGGCCATATACTATAATTTGTGTTTTGAATCCCATAGGGATTGAAACCAATAACTAGCAAGGGTAATCCTCACACTCCGGGGGTCCGAAGAAAATTGTGGATACATCACATCAAATTGCTTCCATAATAATGCATATGCTGGGTGTCTTAGTTTTCCATCTTTCACACGATATTTATCATGCCATATCATGTCTTTTGCTATTTTGGAGGACATGTACATCCTTTTCAGTCTTGGAATTAAAGGAAAATACTTCATAACTTTTGCAGGAGTCCCTTTCAAACCTGCATTATCATCTTTACCACCATTATCTATATCACCTTTTTTTCTTTCCCACCGGGGAGTTTGACACACATTGCACCGAACTTTATTTGCATTTTCACCCCTATACAACATACAATCGTTTGGACACGCATGTATGTTTTCATATCCAAGGCCTAAGTCATTAATCATTTTTTAGCTTCATAGTAGGAAGAAGGGAATGAGGTCAATTGTGGAAAGGCATCTAGCAGAAGCTCCAATAACTGAGTAAAAGAATTATTTAGCCAATGAAACATACATTTAAGATTGAAGAGCCGTAAAATAAATGAGAGTGTTGAAAATGTTTTGCACCCAGGATAAAGCTCTTTATTAGAAAGTTCCACCATCTTTCTATATTTCACATCATCTTCAAGAGTATCAATATTATGGACATGATTATTGTTATCGTCATCAACATGAGGATCATCAACTGCATTCCCTTCATTTGCTTCACAATTATATGTATCATCAATATGTGCAATATTTACTCCCAATGCCTCCCTTAATAGTGTTTCCATGTCATCTTGGCCTACCATATTGGCTTCATGAATTGTAGATGGTTCTCCATTGTCTATTTGTCCATTTGCAGTGAAATTTTGAGCAAGACTTCTTGGACCATGAAAGATCCAATCCTTGTAATCTCTAAAGAAGCCATTGTATAGAATATGATGTTCCACCTCATCAATAGGAAGGTTCTTCTTGATACTCACATTGCATCTCCTACATGGACAAATAATCTTCCCTCCCTCCATTCCAGTCTTAGCATACTCAAGAAATTGACAGATTCCATCAATGTAAGCTTCAGAGCAAATTGGTTGCTCAATCCAGCTTTTATCCATCTTTAAAATGCTTCAATCTAAATTTTAATGGGAAAAATACTTTTTTTTCATGATTTCTCATATAATATAAAAATAAAATAAAAAGTAGTTGCACATAAGAAAATAAAATGGATTTACGCAAATATATCAAGTACATACTTAGAAAACATTAAATGGACATATTTAAGATACATATAATTTAACCAATGGTATAGTACCAAAGTGATGCATTTGAGAAACTATTTTTTTGAACAACAAGTTTAGAACTACATCGTTGAGTGAAATACTAGAAGAATTGTACAGTTGAATTAACACTAATGGAACAACATATATGCATTTATTACATCTAACCATACTTGTCTAGGCATCTCGGCGGTCCTTCCCACCCAAGGGAAGCCTAGGGGCCTAGGGGGGAGCCTAAGCATTTCTAGGCTTTCTTCATATTTGTTTATATTTTACATATATAGTGTAGTTACCTAGAAACAAGGTGATATTTCAAACAGGATAATTCCTAAGAAAGCTACTAGTCAAGCAAGGATTCTCACAGAAACTCCTTGGGCTCAATAGGTCAAGTTGTCCGACAAAGACTTGTGAGCTCTAATACAAATTCTTGATGCAATTTTATAAAAGGTTGTTTGCAACACTAAAAGGGATCGGAGAAACCATCTCTATTATCTGGTCAGAAGGCATATGGGTTCCAAGTAGAAGTTGAAGTAATAAGAGCACATCAATTAACACTTTTAGCTAAATCTCTATCACATGCCAACCTATGTTAATCTACAAGGGCTTCTGTTGATGCATCATTTGCAGAGTAGAATGAGCTAAATACAAAGTTCAATTGTTTGAAAAGATCAAGAAGATCAAGTTTCTACTTCTATCCAGCGTGGAGAGGAATGGAGAGCTGCTGAAATTATTGAGACTTTGCCTGCCACCCAACCCACTGGTAAGCTAAGTCATAACAAGCTAAAAGGCGTAGAAATCCTAGTTAAGAAACTAGGAGGTTTTATTTACTTCATACTCACTCACTTGTAAAGTAAATGTAAGACTCTCCACAGAACAACAAATTTATAATGACCTTATTGCTTCCCTTTTTCCCAACACCATAGCTTGTGTACATGAACAAATTAAATAAACTCCATATGTAGTCTGATATTTCGTTATGCTACACATCTAAATCAGAAAAATTACTACACCACATGTTCCAGAACATAAACTCTATATATTTTTGTATAAATAACATTATGGTAAGCTATAATGTTATGACTTTACTGTTGTACAATGTTCTCCCTCACATCTACCTTGTTGGTGTTGTACACAAATTATTCACAGGTCTGAAATCCTTTCCTCTATTTTCTTTTCCTATTTTCACCTTCACATATCACAAAAAAATATGGTGCATATTAATGGTTGAGGAGAATATTTTTATATCCATTTATTAATGCAACTATCAATCAGAAAAAGTGATGCTCCGCCACCACCCACAAAGGGCCTATAGTTTATATGCTTATTACGTCATGTGTCTAGGTTGGGCTTTATTGAAAAAAAATCATGCCCTTCATTTCGGGTGTATGTGCCCTATAATTTATAAAATTCTTGTGTTTGCATACTCTCGTATTCCTAAAATCTCTCTCTGCAAAAATTTATTTCTTGTCCCTAAATGAAATAATGTCACTCTACGCTCAATCATACCAACTCTGTCATACTCAGTTGCTTCTCCCCAGAAAGTATGTGTACAATTTTCAATCATCTATCACAATAATGCATTTATCCATAGTCCACATTTTTTTGTTTTAAGTCTCACATACTTTTTTTAGCATCATTCGTCTTTATTCTCTCAACTGAAAAATAACACCTGCCGCCATTCAAAATGATGCAAACTCACTCTCTTCTATCCTTTTATCTAACATTTTCTACTTCTATTAACAATGTTCTTCTATAGCAAAACCACTCATCACAACCACTCCTTTCCACGCCGCCTCATTATTTCAAATAACTCTCACTATCCTAATATCTCTCTCAACCTCTACGGTTTCCAATTCTATAGGAGTTGGAGAATCTAATTCAAATAAACATCAAGTTAACTGTGAATGTTTTATTAAGATCGAGAAATAGGAAGAACGAAGAGTCAGGAGGAGGGTGGATGATGGAAAGAGAAAGAAGTTTCAATCTCACGTAGAATTGACTTGAATAAGATAGACTATACACACTAAAAATGAATTCACAAATATATCAACAAACTGCATCGTATTCCTTTCAAGTAGAATATAGATTTTAATCTCAACAACTCTCATGTACACCTTCGTAGTTCTTATTCTTCACTTGACAACCGATAATGACTATTCTATAGAGAGTCCATAACTGTTTCAAAAATTCAAAATTTTGTTATGGTAACTATTCAAAATGAACCGTGTTCATCGCCCACTAGCTCCACTCCCTCCCTCCACCATCACAATTCACAATAGCGTAAGAAATTTATGTTTTCAATTGAAATCAAGTCAATTGTCATACATCTTTCCTTATTAAAACTCAACAATAAATGGTCCACCCTCTCCAGATCTGTTTTATTTTTTATTGAAACTCAACAAACTATGTTTATACTATTTCCTATATATGTTATAAAAATGATGAATGTATTAGTATCTTTTTGTTGTTTAGTTTTCAAATATTTATTTATTTGTTATGTTAGATGTAGTTGTCGTATAGTTTGATTCAAAGATGAAGCGTTTAGGATAGTCTAGAGAACGGAAATGAAGGGATGTAGAATGTGGGAAGGAAATAATTGCGGCTCTAGTAATTGGAGATGGAAAGTGATCAAAAGGAGATAATTACATCATTGGCTGAGGGATGCGAACAGACAAATATCTCGGGGATGCGAATAGACAAACATTCTTAATCTAAGGAACGGAAATGAAGGGATGTAGAACGTGGGAAGGAATAATTGCAGCTGTACTAATTGAAGATGGAAAGTGGACATAAGGAGATAATTATGTCATTGGCTGAGGGATGCGAACAGACAAACATCTCAGGGATACGAATAGACAAAGACTCTTAGTCAAGAAGGTGAAGGAAGGAGATTGAAAAGTCATAAGTAAAGAGAGAGAATTGTAGCCATTGGAGAGAAATGTTATGGTTGGATGCATAATCAAATTTACATTAAAAGCAACAAAGAATTAATGACTACTTACATAACTAAAAAAATTAAACTAGAATTATGACCAGTAATATCATATTAAGTCAAAATCACGAAATACATGATATTTTCTTATTTATCACTCATTTGACCTCGGACCTATTATTTTCTCACTCTTGATTCCAACTACCCATTCCTTATCATTTAAGAAATTATTGTAAAACATTCATTTCATATTAGAAACCATGTAACCATGCTAAATTCTCAATAAGAAATTTTGAATACATCTTCCTATATTTGCTATCTTGTTATTATATATTTTTCCTTAAATTTTGTCCCAGCGATCATTTTTTCTCTGTCGCCACTCTCTGTTAAGAACTAACCATATACCCAACCAGTGTAGCACAGATGGTTCGGCTCAATCTGTCCTCTCCAGGGGACTCCAGCTTGAAACCTCCTACTGCGCATTGTATTTACAATCTTTTAGGTCATGGGAGTTTTATCACCTGTTTGATGGAGGGGGGAGACTAATGTCTCTTCTAAATCAAAGAACTAACCATACAATCAATCAAAAGAAAATAAAAAAATTATATACATATAATACAGAGTGAGAGAGAGACATAGCTTATTTATCAAATTTATAAATGTTATTCTATTTTTCTTTTTGAAAATATCAAACTAATCGGGCTGTAACTATTTGATTATGTTATATTCAGTTTGATTTTTCTTTCTTTGAACTTTTTTTTTCACTTTCCTTATATTTTGAAACTCATTTCCTCTAACCCCTCATTGATTTTCTCTTATCACTTCACGTTCCCAGAACATGTTAGTTTTTATTCAAATTAGAATGAACCACTTATATGTTTCCCCTACGATTTAGTTCATTGTATATTTAAATCGATCACAAAGAGTGAAGCGATTGGATAAGCAATAGTATGCATGGACAATCTATGGATATGACATTAATTTATGTTAATAATTTAGAATAGGAATAAGAATCAAGGAAACTTCTTGTGAATCTGGAATAGATTTTATAAGTTAATAAATCTGTGTAGTCCTGTTTATGTATCCAAATAATCAATATGGTGTTCTCCAACAGTCATAAAGACAACTTTAGATAAAAAGAAGAAACACCCACACACACATAGAGAGAAAGGTAAAATTGAATATGTTGCACATGTCCCATCCCTTGACAAACTTTCAGCAAACTTATTTTACACAATACTATGTCTTATATGGTGTTACTGTTGCATATCGTATCAGAATGGGTTATAACCCAAACGCTAGTTCAAGGTTAAATAAAAAGGCAGAATTCACAAACAAGTTTGCTACTAATTTTTCGCCTATAATGACTTCTTTCACAGGAAACATCTTATTTTCTGACACAAAGCTAATGATGGCAAAGCATCTTCTTGGCCTCTCAAATATTATACCCATTCATTTCGCATATGCTACAATGGCATACAAGGGAAACAAACTAGTGGTTGACGGGGGTCTCCATCCGGTCAATAATTATGTTCACTGCTTCCTTGGTCATAATTAATGTATCATTTTCTAAAACGTCATAAATATTCAATCCAATGGATAAGAGGACGTTAACATAGTGCAAATTTTTGGATAGAAAGAAAGTTGTATCACATCAGAGAAGGAGAGAAGGAAAGAATAGATAACCTGTCGTTCTCTTATGGTTGGACGATTCACAACCAACTGTACACCAGAAGTTAAAGCTGACCAAAGACTACTCCTTCTTGTCTCAATTCTCTCCCAGCATCCAAGCAGAGCTTAGTGTAGCCGTGCATCCCAGCAGAGCCTAGTGCAGCTGACGGTTCTCCAGAGCCATAGCTGCAGTGGGTCTCCAACAACTAAGGTCACCTATTAGCATTGTGGTTTACCGGTGTTGATGTCTTCACCTACCAGTGTCGTTGTCTTCCCCTACCAGCACCGTCGATACAATAGGTTTTTCCCCTAATGTATCAGAAGACTCTGATCCCCTCGTCTGCCGATGCCGCTGCCATCTCCTGGTGCCTCGTAGTTTACAGCGTCGGCGGTTTCTGCTAATACAGGAGAAAATTGCCCTCCATGGAGTGCTCGGCGGGGTGATAGAAAGCGGGGAGAAAATGCATAGTACATATGGGAAGACAAGAGGGCACTTTCGACAGTGTGGAGAGAGGGGAGCGAGAAAGAAGAGTGAGAATGACCAGTTCATGGCACGATCGGAGAATAGGAGATGTTCACGGGAGCATGGGAAGCGGGAGTCGGGAGGTGGGAGAAGACGGAAGCCGATAGGGATTTGGCTATTGAAGTAAAAAAAATCTCGTGCATATGAAATTAGTTGCCACGGTCCACGGGTCGGGGCGGATGTCAGTCCTTCAGTAAAACCAACACAAACGTGTAATTACTGTATCACGCTTTAAAAACTGTGAAAAAAAACATGTAATATAAAATGCTTTTCTAGTAGTACATTCATTCAAAATGAAATTAGATATTTACAAATGCATCAAATCCATGTAGCCTCTATGGCACTGCATAATCTGCACATATCACTTGAAATATGAAGGATTCATACGAGAAAACACAAGGGAGATACTAAAGGTGAAAGGAGCAGTTGCAGGAGTGAGTCGAATGGACTAGTCCCGGTTACTGTTAGATTCATCAAAAAGATTGGAGAACATATGTGACCACACACAATGAGATTTTTCTCTCCTTTTTTGACTAGCTAAGTGGTTATGTTTTTCAGTTCATATTTTAATATGAATTTGGGGTAAGTGTGAAAGTTTCACAAAGGGATGGAAGAATAGATTTTTTATGTGCATGGGACTTGCACATATGTATGACTTGATATATGGAACTCATTAGAAACCAAATTGGATATTTATGAACATATCAAAGTCATGTAGCCTCTATGACACAACAATCTTTGCACATTTTAGCCGAAATATGAAGGATCAATATGAGAGAATAAAGGGAGATGCCACAGATGAAAGGAGTAGTTGTGGGGTGATTCGAATGGGATGATTTGTGATACTTTTAGACCGATCAAAAAGTTAGGGGAACATATGTAACTACTGAAGCCGATATTGCCCCACTCTTATCTGACTAGCTAAGTGATTCTGTATTTTTATTTCTTATTTTTTCATATATTTTGTATTAGATTAATCAGTAGATAAACAAAGGGTAAGTGTGAAAATTTTAAAGAAGGATGGAGTGAAAGGTTCATAATGTGCAAAGGACTTGTGTGTAGATATGACTAGACTGTGATAGTCATTAAAAATCAAACTAGATTAAATGCTACATGTCAAATCCATGTAGCCTCTATGGCAACGGATATTCTACACAATCTATCCAAAATATCAAGGATTCATATGAAAAAAGCAAAACAGAGATGCAAAAGGTGAAAAGAAATATTCGTAGGGGTGAGTCTGATGGGTTGGTCTTGATTTCTATTTGACTGATCAAAAAGACTGAAAGAACGTGTATAGCCACACATGATAAGATTGTCACTCTCCATTATGACCAACGAAGTGATACTTTTTTATTTCTTTTTTGTTTCATTTGTTGTATTAGATTAATCAGTACATAAATAGATGGAATGTGGGAGTAAGTATGCAAACTTTAGAGAGGGGTGGAAGTGTAGATTCATGTGTGCATGAGGCTTGCATATAGATATGACTAGACATGTGGCAATTGATATAAACCATATTCAATATGCAAGAACATATCAAAGACATGTATCTTCATGACACCTCACATCATTCACATTTTAGCCAAGATATGAAGGATCCATATGAAAAAAGTAAAAGGGAGAAGTCAAAGGTGAAAAGGAGTAGTTGTATGGGTCAGCCAAATTGGATGTTCCTGATTAATATTAGAATGGTCAAAAGATTGAAGAGCATAACCATATGCAATGAGATTTCCCCTCTCCTTTTTAACCAGCTAAGTGGGTTTATTTTCATAATTGATTGTTTTTTTCAGATTTTTCGTTAGATCAACCAACAGATAAAAAAATGAAATGCAGGACAAGTGTGCAAACTTTAAAAGGGGTGAAGAAACCATTTATTATGTGCATGCATCTTACTCGTAGCCATGACTAGACATGTGATGGACATGTAAACCAAATAGCATATCGGTGAACATATTAAAGTCATGTAGCCTCTACGATGTTGTACAATTGGCCTTTTTTTCAAAATCTAAAAGATCCATATCAAATAATAAAATGAATATTTCAAAGGTGAAATGGATGTTTTAGGGATGAGTAGGACAAGCTAGTAATGATTACTATTAGACTGATCATAAATATTGGAGAACATATGTAAATCCATATGATGATATTGCTCTCTCATTTCAAACCAGCTAAGTGGTTCTCTTCTTTTTCTTGCTTTTTTCATTATTTTTATATCAATAAATAGATAAATAAATGGAATGTGGGGTAAGTTTGAAATTTCAAAAAAGGATGGAAGAAAAGGTTCATCGTGTATGTCGTCCTTACAAGTAGATATGACTAGACATGTGACAGTCATGAATAAACAAATTGGACATTTATAGAAGTATCAAATCTCTGTAGCCTCTATGGAATTGCACATTCATCACATTTCCACCAAAGTCTGAAGGATCCATACTAGTAAACAAAAGTGAGATGACATAGGTGAAATGCATAATCACAGGATTGTGTCAGACAAGATGTTCCTTAATATTATAAGATTGATCAAAAATATCAGAGAACACATGTAGCCTCACACTATGAGATTGCCCCTCTCGTTTGTGACTAATGAAATGGTTATTTATTTTCTTTCATATGTTGTGTTAGAGCAATTAATAGATACATAGATTGAATGGAAGAAAGTGTGCGAATTTCAAAAAGTAATGGAAGAAAAGGTTCAACATGTGGATGATCTTACATGTAGATATCACTTTACATGTGGCATTTATTAGAGACCAAATTGGATATATACAAATACATAAAAACCATGTAGCCTATATAGCACCCCACAGTTTGCACATTTCATTTAGGTTATAAATGATTCTTACAAAAAAATAAAAGGGAGATGCCAAAGGTTAAAGTAAAATATGTAGTGGAGATTCGTAAAACTTGGTCCACTATTACACTAATATAAAAGATTGGCGAACATAAACACACATGAAAATATTTCCCCTCTCCTTCTGACTAGCTAATTTATCTTTTTTCTATTTCTTGTATTTTATTTTGTGTTAGATTATTTGCTAGATAACAAATGGAATGGATGGTAAGTGTGTACAATTTAGAAGGGGATTGACAAAAATGTTCATTGTGTGCATGGGGCCTGCATGTAGATATGGCAAGAGATGTGACAATCATAAGAAACCAAATTGGATATTTATAATGGCAAAACCCATGTAACATCTATGGCATCACACAATCATCACATTTTAGCCAAAATCTAAAGGATCCATAAGAGAAAGAAGAATGGAGATGTTGAAGGTGATAAGGAGTATTTATAGGGGTGAGTCACATGGATGTGTTCTGATTACTATTAGACTAATAAAAAAATGAGTATATATGTATCCACACATGATAAGACTGCCTCTCTCCTTTTTGACCTGCTAAGTTGTTTTATTTCTTATTTTCATACTTTATATTAGGTTAATAATTATATAATAGGTGGAATGTGCAACACTCCAAATTTTGGTACAAAACTTTATCTGAGCTATTATACATAATCTTTCCAAAATGGAGAATCTCTTTACTAAATTTCCATTCATGTTTGCATTTCATTGAATTATCTTGAATTTCAAATACAAAAATGAAATTCTGCCTCGTCCTGATCTAGTCATCCCATTTGGGACCCACAATTGTAGGGTTGAACCTTTACAGACTATTGGCATTGGAACCACATAAAAATGTAATTTTGATTATTATATAATTATATTTGTATTAAGTGGGAGAGTACAATTATTTGACATCATGAAATTATAAATATATAATTTAATATTTTTAGAATTTAGCTTAATACAAATTTAACATATGGTGAAAGTTGTAAGGTAAACATGTTAGTAACTTAGGGATGCAAATTCTAAAACTTAAGTGTAATCCAAGTAGTAAATGAAGGAAAATCCTAATATAATGACTAATCAAATGAGCATTGACTGGCCCAAACCCATGTCGTGCACCAGGTCTTCATCTTCACAAGTCTGGTGGCTATTATAGGGATAACATCAATATCCCTGCCCTCTCTTCTATGTCTCTCTCTCTCTCACTTTCTCTCTCTCTCTCTCGATCTGATTGACTATGCCAACCCTCCTCCCTCAAATACTACAACTTGTAGTTATAAGGAAAGAGATGATGACATGTCTGTATGTACATCCCCTCGATTGAGACGGCAATGTAGATTGGAAATGTAGGTACTTCATGAGGATTCAGTACCTCACTTACATCATCCATGCCTCCCTCTAGTCACAAGAACTCCTTAACACCCTAGAGTTGTGCCTCCATTACCATCTCCTCATCATCAAGAAATGATCATACACCATTGCAAACAATCGATTCACCCTACCATCACTTAAACTCGTTGTAACCACATCCAGACATCTATTATATTACCTTAAACCCTCCCTAACTAGTATAAAACTCTTGAAACCCAACCATAGTGAAAAATGCATGTGTATCCAAAACCAAACCCCCATCACGAACCTACGATAGTGTGAACCTTCAATTTTTGATATTCAGACTTAGCCACACACAACCATCATTGACCCTTTAGTAGTAGAGACCTACACTCTAATAGATATTCAACATCAAAAAATTTCACTAGTTGAGGTACTCCGCCATACCTCAAAATCCCCTAACACTACGTAGGTGAGAAGTTGCAACTGTCAGGACCCATTAAAAATGCCAAATTTGTCATCACTGACTTTGACAATTCATGAATAGACCTGACGACCATCTACCTCCTTGATAGAGACCATGATGCCCCCATAAATGCTCTCTCCTTGCTTAGAACCACTCCCTAGTCCCCTTGGCTTCAGAGTGTAAAACCTACGATAAAGTTTAGGGATTTATTACCCCTTACATACACCAGTAGAAATAGTCGAGTCTCAGGCCAGATCCTCATAGCCTACAGACACAATATTGATGTTGCAACACTTGGTGCGATCCAAAATGAATCCACAAGAGACAAGAAGCTTTTCAAACTATACAAGTCATCAAATAATCATCGATACTTTGTAATTAAGAAACTAATTGTACTATTAGATTTATTGATACATCTTTGGTAATTAGAGTATATTGGAAGTAATGCATATCATGTATCCTAAACAATTGATCACCATACTAATATATATATATATATATATATATATATATATATATATAGATCACCATACTAATATATATATATATATATATATATATATATATATATATATATATTACAGAACCTTATAAGAAGTTGGGATCCAATCAATTAGTCTCATGTGAATTTAGTGATACAAGACTCATTAATAACACCATACATGATCATGTTGTAAATGCGAGCCTTGTGGTTTTGTCAACAAAAGACCTAAGTATAAGAATACATTAGACTGCCTAACCCATTAAAACTACTATTTTTATGATTAATTTTATAAAATTTATTAACAAGGAAATAATATATAATAGTTTTAAGATAATCAGGTCATAAAAATATACGTACTCATAAGTTGAGTTAATTGTTCCTTTACACCTATTTATGTTATACAAACATATGCTAGATGCATTAATGTAATTAAATAAGAAATCATTGAGTTATTGTTTGAAATGCATAAATGATAAGTTACCATATGAATGATTTAAAACCTTAGCACATATACATAATGTGATATTTTGAAATACATGAGGAATATAGGAACTACATATATATACATTGATCCAATCCAAATGAACTGGAAGAAAGTATACACACAAGGAAAATGAGTTTTACAGTATATGTATGGGTGACATAGACATGCATACACTTATGTGCTAGAGATTAAATGAAGCTATAACCCTAAATGGGAGTCGATGTATAGAAATTTGGATTAGTATGGAAACTAAATCTTAGCATAGATTTAAACAAATTTGATTCCAAGCCAATAACCCTATGATGACATAGAATTCCTCTTCTTATCAGATCTCTAAATGTTGGATCTCATTAAGTCATGAGTGTGAAACATCTTGGAATGTTGTACTTAGAAAAGGTACTATTGCTCTATTTAAACTAATGTGCATCCCTCTACAATTTCATTTTGACATGTGGCAAACTAAAACTTGTTTATTATCCTTTTATCTCCAAGTTTCTCCTGTTGAAGGTCACCATAACTAAATTGAAAATTTAACATTTTTGAATGATTGAAATAATAGTTAATTTTGAAATTGGTACAAAACCCAAATATTAGCTAAGAGCTTTGGCTCACGAAATTCAGTGGGTCATATCCCCCAACCCTACACAGTGGAAAATGGACAATCAGAGGTCCCCAAGTACTAATTACCCCCACAGGTGAAAGTGTTGTTCTCCCATAGAAGGGAGAACACTAGGCACCTAGCCCTGGAGAAGACAACATATTAGACTGTGTGTGATAATTGATAAATCATTTCATTTTGAATAACTTGATATTAGTGTGGAGAATCTCTTTATTGCTTTGAGTTACCTTTTTGAATTGTTGTACTCTCCTGAAGCTAACATGGTACCTATATCATCCTCTATTTATTACCATAGTTCACCAAGAAAACTTGCCTATATTTGATTTCATTAATCTTTAATTTAAATATCTCAATAATTAGATTTAGTACCAGCCTTGTTGGGTTATGTTTTCCATATTGGGGTCTATGTGTGAATTTATTCCCTTCAGCAATTTATAGATAGGTGATACAAAGAAGACATAGAAGAGATGTGCAAGAGTTGTCCCCTGTTGAAAGAGTGGATAGGACTCATGCCTATTCTTAATTTTCTATTCATATGCATAATATTACACGACTATGATGTAAAACATGATTGTAAAAGGTTCGTTTATATATTCTAAATCAATTTTGTAAGAATTTGATCATAAGGATCGTATCTTTACAACATGGTATTAGGGTTATGAGTAGTCGACATTCATACATGTCTCATGGAAGTTAGGGTTAAATAATTTGTAAACCTAGAACTTAGGAAAATCGGTTACAACCAACCCTAGTTTTGCTACTCATATCTATCTGATATAGAAAAATAAACATTGTTGGAATTAATTTTTCTCAAAATGATTTAATATACCAATTAATGAAAAATAAATTAACCATATAAGTGGAATAATCTAAGGTGTCTAAGGAAGGTTGTTTCGTGAAGGGTCTGGCATAATTTCTCCCAATCCACTTAGGTAGTGATCAGGTTTCCTCACTTTACATACTGACCTGGCCAAAGAAATTCCTACTATTTGGTAAAACCATTGAATAAAGCAATCAACATCAATCAATATGTTGGAAAAAAAATATGTGATACAAATTTTGAAAAACCTGGTAATTAAAGTTGAACACTAAGATTAGAAGTTCCAAGTTGGATTTTTGAATCCCCTTTGGTAGAGGACATTACCTTTCTCCCCTATGCCATAAATGAAGGCACCCTAGTGGCCCTTTAGGTTATATGGAAATTTTATTTTTCATAATTGAGTCAAGTAACTAGTATAAGGAAAGTTCATAAGAGGTAATTATGAATCCATTCTCAAATTGATTTTGGCCATTTTCCCATTAAAAGGCTTCCCATCAAAAAATTGTTTTTTTTATGATATTATATGTTCAAAGACAAAATGATTTTATGGCAGTTGAGTGACTAGTTCTTGAGATAAGTCACAATATAGGAGATATGAGAAAAGTCCTAGAGGAGACACACACGAAACCCATAAAATCTATAGTTTGGTAAATGATTCTATATTGTAGTTGACATGCCTATTTATATTTTGAGTTGAATCCTTTTAAGGGATGGAGTGTAGTACCTAACTAGACCATGGATTTGCTGATTTTGACGAAGAAATAATTTGTAAGGGTGGAGTGTTGTAATATACCCAATTTTGGTACTAAATTTAATTTTAAGCTATTTTACATATCCATACAAAATGCATAATCTCTTTACTAAATTTCTATATATGCTTGGACTTCGTTGAATTTCTTGAATTTCAAACATCAAAATTAAATTTTGCCTCATCATGATCTAGTCATCCCATTTGGGAGCCACAATTGTATATTTGAACCTACTTATGGACAATCAACATTGGAATCACACAAAAATGTAATTTTGATTATTGGATAAGTATGTGTATTAAGTAGGAAAGTACATTTATTAGGCACCATAAATCATAAATGAATCATTTAATATTGTTAGAATTTAGTTTAATACAAATTCAGTATATGAGAAAATTCCAAAGTAAACAGATTAGTAACTAATGGAATATAAATTATCAAACTTGAGTGCAATTACAGTACTAAATGAAGGGAAGTCCTGATATAATGATTGGTCAAGTGGGAATTGACCAGCCCAGACCCACGTTGTATGTGGGGTCTTCTTCTTCACAAGCTTGGTGATTGTTACAGGGGTAACATCAATCATTTCCTTACCCTTTCTTCTGTTTCTCTCTCTCACTCACTATCTCGATCTAATTGACTCCGTCAATCCTCCTTCTCCCTCAAGTACCATGACTTGTGGTTATAAGAAAATAGATGATGACCCATCCCCAGGCACATCCCCTCGGCTGAAACGACAATGCAGACAAGAAGTGTATTTGTGAGGAGACAATATCTTTGTTACTTTAGCCTCACCTCCCTCTAGTCATAAGAAATTCTCAAAACCCTAACATGTCACTTCCATCACCATCTCCTCCTCATCAAGATATGTTAGTACAAGTGTTGAAAACTACTGATTCACCCTACCATGACTTCTTTTCAAAATTGCCATAAATGCATCCTGGCACCTGTTGGGTTTTAGAGGAGGCAGAGAAACAGCGGAAACAAAAAAAATGTCTCCCCAAAACCCGGAACAAAAGGAATCACATCAACGTATATACAATAGGAAAGATGGTTTGTGGATGCATACCTTATCCCGAGGCTTGCTCGGTGACAGTACCTCATGCCTTGCACGGTCTTCACCTCCGATCTTGACGGTGTCTGTGCAGCTCCTGGTCGCACTGGGACTGAAGACTCCTGGTCTCACCGGGACAGTCGGGATTGGCAGTCGTCCTCCAAGCGGTAGAGGTCTCCCGCCTCTGCACTCATCCACATGAACCGCCTGGAACTCCGATCTCCTTGTCGCACTTGGAACCGGAAGGAGTCGCACCCTCCTGTTGGCGTACTAGTCACCAACACACTCTCCTGCTACCAGTTGCAACTGCAGTTGTCCTTCCCTACTGCGCCTCCCTTTTCGGGTAGCACTTGCTTGGGATCTCTCGGTTACCAAAACCAGAGAGAACGACAACTTTGCAGAGCAACTAACTTGCACTGAGTTGTACTCTGAGAAGCCCCCAATACCCCTATATATATAGGAGGGTCATGGGACAGGGTTCTCCATCCCGGGCAATGCGGGACTAAAAGCAGGAGTAGAAGGATTCGATATTTTCCACAAAACAACCAACTCGCAACCTGAACCAATCGTTTCACAACTGAAATGGTCGGTTGGGGACCTGAACCGGTCGGTTGACACCTCAACCAATCGGTTGGGACCCTTGAACCAGTTGGTTCACAAGTGAACTGGTCGGTTGGTGGTCCTGGTCAGTTTCCGATTGACTTTCCTTCTTTTATTTCTAATTGGTATCGAATACCAATCCAATTTCCCAATCAAATTGGACAATTGAAACGAAAGGAAAATTCTCACCAATCCTACTTTCCCAACTTGCTCGTTTGCACCAGTTGAATCGATCATTTCAACTTTTGAAGCAATCGGTTCACCCTGATCTTGAGCCGATCGGTTCAACACTTGAGCTGACTGGTTCACCAAGCTCAGCCGATCGGTTCATCTCATGAGCCGATCGGTTGGGAGTGCAGATTGTGCAGAATCAGTCAATTGCGATTTCAATCAATCTGATACTCCAATAAATGCGTCCAACACCTTAAACATTATGATATTGAGCTATCGATTAATTGAGTGTTTAATTGAACTACTAAACTCCTTTAGTAATCAATCTAAACATTGTTTGTGGAAAAAACTCCTCTTCCAAGTTAAATCCTATGTGTGTGACCCTGCAGGTCCATTTCACGTTGGTAGTGAAAGTCCATAACACTTATGACTTCACAAGAAAAGAGCGGTGCCTAGTCACACATCAGTGCTACCCAAGTGAAATAGAAAGTTGGAGAACAACTCTCAATCCTACAATCTGTGAATGGTGTTACAGTGAATGTATAATTCCTTTGTCACTGATATCATGAATGAACTCGAGGCATGGAACAGTCATCCTGTCAACATTCATTCATTTCCTTGATCTCAGAGCAGACTGGGTGAGATGTGTGTGACATCAATATCACATATTGATTCACACACGCATGCGCATGCCTTTCTCGATCCTACTCATCAAGTGGCCAAGGATATCAAACTCCCTCAGGAGGGACAAATACCATATCTATCACTCACCCCTCAAAAGCCCCATGTGTCAAAGCCACCCAATCATCACCTTTATAACAACCCATGTTTCAGGACTGCATTTGATGATGTCAAAGTGTATCCAACAACGTGTGTTGAGTGTAGTGATTTCAGGTCTAAGAATCACACTCACCACCATCACTGTGAGAGCTGACTGTGACTACCAAGTCATGGTTCCATGTGCCATTCTCACGGTGGGTCTGTCTGGTACCTTGTTCTCTAACAAGTACCTATGTGCTTGGTTTGATATCACCATATCATGACTAATGAGATTCTGTCATCAACCAACACACAATCTAGTCTTCAGTGTTATTGATGTCTATGGTTATTTCCACAATAACAACCGACTAGGGACTAAATAAGAATGTATACTCTTAACATCTGTATGATCTCATCGTTTAGGTCCTTAACTTAAAAGCATACGTCATTGAGTAAAATCATTCTTTAGACATCTATCATGTTACACCATCATCTCAGAAACAGTTTAAACATATAGATCGGAAATTGCCGTTATTATTATTCAAATCATTTACAAAGTATCCCATTACAATCATCACATGACTTGCTCTATGGGCATACATACCAACAGACTCCCACGTGCACTTAGAGCCAGTCACCAAGGAATCTCAAACCTTGTGACCTAGCATGACCATCATGCTTCTACTGAGAAAGGGCCTTAGTCAGTGGATCAGCTATGTTGTCTTCAGTTGGTACTCTACAAATCTTCACATCTCCTCATTGTATGATCTCTCGTATGAGATGGAAGCGTCGCAGTATGTGCTTGGACCGCTGATGTGATCTGGGCTCCTTAGCTTGCGCAATAGCTCCATTATTGTCACAATAAAGCTCAATTGCATCACAGCTACTGGGAACTACACCAAGTTCATAATTGAACTTCCTGATCCACACAGCCTCCTTTGCTGCATGTGAAGTAGCAATATACTCGGCCTCTGTAGTAGAATCGTCAACTGTTTCTTGCATGGAACTCTTCCAGCTCACAGCTCCATTATTTAGCCAAAACATAAATCCTGACTGCGATCTGTAATCATCTTTATTGGTTTGGAAGCTTGCATCGGTGTAACCCTTTACAAACAGCTCTTCCTCACCGCCGTATACAAGAAACTGATCCTTAGTCCTTCGTAAGTACTTGAGGATGTTCTTCACGGTTGTCCAGTGAGCATCCCCGGGATCTGACTGGTACCTGCTCATCATGCTAAGAGCATACGAGACATTTAGGCGTGTGCACACATAGCGTACATGATGGACCCGATGGCTGATGCATATGGGATCCCATTCATATGCTCCCTCTCTTCACAAGATTGGGGACATTGAGCTCTAGAGATGGTGACTCCATGCAGCATGGGGATGTTACCTCTCTTTGAGTTCTCCATGTTGAACCGCTTCAACACTTTATCAATGTATGTGCTCTGACTTAGTCCGAGAAGCCTTCTAGATCTATCTCTATAGATCTTAATTCCTAGAATGTAGGATGCTTCTCCTAAGTCCTTCATTGAGAAAGTATTCCCAAGCCAAGTCTTTACCTTCTCTAAGTCTAAGACATCATTCCCCATCAAAAGTATGTCATCCACATACAATATGAGGAATGTGGTCGAGCTCCCACTAACCTTCTTGTACACACAAGGTTCATCTTCATTTTGAATGAAGCCAAACACTTTGACTTCCTCATCAAATCAAAGATTCCAACTCTGAGATGCTTGCTTCAATCCATAGATTGACCTTTGTAGCTTACAGACTTTATTGGCATTGTTTGGATCTACAAAACCTTCAGGTTGTGTCATGTACACATCCTCATTTATATTCCCATTAAGGAATGTGGTTTTAACATCCATCTGCCAAATCTCATAGTTATAATAAGCTGGAATAGCAAGCATGATCCTGATGGACTTAATCATGACAACTGGAGAAAAGGTTTCATCATAGTCAACACCTTGAACTTGTCAAAATCCCTTCGCAACCAATCTGTCTTTATAAGTTTGCACATTGCCATCCATGTCGGTCTTCTTCTTGAAGACCCACTTGTACCCTATGGGTTTTACCCCTTCGGGTGGTTCCAACAAAGTCCATACTTTGTTGGAGTACATGGATTCCATCTCGGATCTCATGGCTTCAGGCCATTTCTCAGAATCTGGTCCCTCCATAGCCTCTACGTAGGTAGTTGGATCATCATCTATGATCAACACTCCACCTTCCTGAGTCACAAGGTATCCAAACCTCTCAGGTTCAAGGCAGGTCCTACTAGATCTATGAGATCCTTGTGTTACCTAAGGAGACTGAGATCCCACAACACCTTGTGAATCTGCATTTTCCTCTGGTACATCTATCGGTTCAATGTTTTCTTGTTGGGCTTGAACCTCTTCAAGCTCTATATTCCTCCCACTGCTTCCTTTGGAAATAAATTCCTTCTCTAGGAATACAACATCCCTGGCAACAAACACTTTGTTGTCAGTAGGGTGGCATAAATAATATCCCTTGGTTTCCTTGGGATATCCAACAAAATAACATTTATCAGATTTGGGTCCAAGCTTATCAGGAAACATTTTCTTGATGTAAGCCTCACAACCCCAAATCTTCATAAAAGACAAATTGGGACGCTTCCCAGTCCATATCTCATATGGTGTCTTTTGAACCGATTTAGATGGTACACGGTTAAGTGTAAACGCGGCGGTTTCAAGAGCATGACCCCAGAAGGAAATCGGAAGATCAGCAAAACTCATCATTGATCACACCATATCCAACAATGTGTGATTCCTTCTTTCAGACACACCATTATGTTGTGGTGTTCCAGGTGGAGTCCACTGTGATACAATACCACGGGCTCGCAGAAGGTCCTCAAACTCCTGGCTTAAGTATTCTCCACCTTGATCGGATTGAAGTGCCTTAATACATTTACCAAGTTGGTTATGTACTTCATTCATGAAATCCTTGAACTTTTCAAGGGTTTCTGACTTATGTTTCATCAGGTACACATAGCCATACCTACTGAAGTCATAAGTAAAGGTAATGAAGTACTAATACCCATTTCTGACATTAGTTCTAAAAGGCCCACATACATCAGTATGTATGATTCATAATAGATCACTAGCTCTCTCACCTTTACCTGAAAAGGGAGTCTTGGTCATCTTGCCCAACAAACAAGATTCACATGTCTCTATTGATTCATAATCAAAAGAGTCTAGATAACCATCTTTATGGAGTCTAGAAATGCGCTTCTCATCTATGTGCCCTAGACGACAATGCCAGAGATATGTTTTGTTTGAGTCGTTGAGTTTTTGGTGTTTACGTTGTATACACTTGTCTCTAAGTCTATCAAGTATAGACCATAAGACATTGGGGCACTGCCATAAAAGATCCCATCTTTAGAAATGGAACATTTTCCATTCTTAATAAGAAATTCAAATCCATCTTTGTCCAAACAAGAGACGGAAATGATATTCCTATTTATGGCAGGTACATAATAGCACTTCCTTAACTCTATTATTAGCCCACTTGGTAGAGTTAACTCATAGGTTCCTACGGCACTGGTGGCAACTCTTGCCCCATTGGCAACAGGTAGTTCAACCTCGCCTTTCCCCAAAGGCCTACTTCTCTTAAGATCCTTCACATTTGAACAAATGTGAGATCTGCATCCGGTATCAAGTACCCATGATGAAGAAGTAGTAAAGTTAATCTCTATCACGTATACTTCAGAAGTAGAGATCTCTATCTCCGACTTCTTCTTCCATCGTTCCCTCCATCCTCTCCATGTAGAAGAAATCGGTTTGGTGAGAGAACCCTTCTCTCCCTCACCTTTCGTTCCATTGATCTCTATCAATGAACTTTCTTTCTTCTTCACCAACGCATTAAGCATGCATAGAGTGGATTCAAAGGCTCCTGGTATATCTGGATTGTGCAGAACACTTCTCACATTCCTCAACCAGTTATGGAATTTATTCTCAATTAATTTGCCCATTTTAAAAGATGATTCCTTTGCCATTCTACAAGAGAAAATTTGCATTTGTCAAAACTCTTTTTGATTTAATATGAATAATATTTGACGATAGTTAATTAGGCCTTTAATTAATTACCGCTCCCACTATTTTGACTCAAATTGATAGCCATCACCATCAATTCGGAATATTGTAGCGTACAATCTTCTAGTGGGTCAAGATCCATATTTCATCAAGTCATGAGTTAGCTTTGGTTGATCGCCCATAATCTTGACTATTTAGGTAGCCCATCATGCCAATTGCATCATATGCAACTCTTAATAAATGAACATGCACAACACCTTGTCATGAACATTCCGTGCCTCTGGGCTTAGACGCTCTAAGAATCACCAGTTAAGTCTAACCCAAAAGCCGACACGGTAAACATGCACCCTGCTTTGGCAGAACCTACATGTCGACCCTTCACACTTCCACAAGATAGACGGCGCACCACGCTTTGGCATAACCTACGCTTGGTCGATCAAGTTTGCCATGTGTGTCGCTAATGGAAGGCGTATAAGACTTAATATTTTAATGAGGGATTTTGTTTTTATATACATATACATATCCAATCACCACAATATATAGTAAGTATCATATACATGCTATATCCCACAGAAAACGTGCAAAATGATAAAAAGCAATGATTATGGCCATCCTATTGTGATTCCTCGAGCCAAGAGGAATCACAGTCATCTAGGTCTACATCACATGCAACCTGTTCAAGATGAAATATGTGCCTGCCATTCTGGTTTGATCAGCTCATCTCCATGACCGATCGACTCGCCATCAGGTTGGTTGTTCGGGTGCCACCAGCCGATCGACTGGCTCCTCCAGACGATCGGTTCACCGGTCGTCGTGCATCTCATCAGGTCACCACACGCTCGTCTTGCTCCTCGAACCGGTCGTCCGGATCATCAACCGATCGGTTCATGCCTTGAACCGATTGTCTCAGGTTGTTCGTCGTTCTTTGACATAATAGGAAATAAAATCTATCCTATTTACAATTTAATTTGTGAAACCCCGAGTTACATTCGGGGGGAGAAAAGGTAGGAAAATAA
Organism: Alisma plantago-aquatica; assembly: GCA_963693085.1. NCBI lineage: Eukaryota > Viridiplantae > Streptophyta > Magnoliopsida > Alismatales > Alismataceae > Alisma > Alisma plantago-aquatica. Next base: position 626,795,888 of record OY856413.1, on the reverse strand, counting down.
TTCTCAAATTATTTCGAGTTACATTAGGAATAAGAGAAGGGGAATCAGTGTGCAGACCGAGATGCAAGAAACCACATACAACCACACACAGATATAGGGGTTTATAGGCCATTATCATGCTACACATCCACCACAAAACTCGTTTAAGGGTGAAGCATATCGAGTGCATTAATATTACATATCATATATGTAATTATGGGATTTGTGGATTGGACATGTATAAAGCCGTTATTATTCGCATCGCATGCAATAAATAAAGGCGACAAACCAAAATCGATCATATCGATAATCCTAAAATATAGAGTGGTTGACTTGGCTCTGATACCATTGTTGGGTTTTAGAGGAGGTAGAAAAGCAGCGGAAACAAAACAAAATTCTCCCCAAAACCCGGTACAAAAGGAATCGCGTCAACGTCTATCCAATAGGTAAGATGGTTTGTGGATGCATACCTTGTCCCGAGGCTTGCTCGGCAACAGTACCTCGTGCCTTGTGCGGTCTTCACCTCCGGTTTTGGACGGTGTCTGTGCAGCTCCTGGTCGCACCGGGACTGAAGACTCCTGGTCTCAACGGGACTGTCAGGATTGACAGTCGTCCTCCGAGTGGAAGATGTCTCCCGCCTCTGCATTCGTCCACACGGACCGCCCGGAACTCCGATCTCCTTTCACACAAGGAACCGGAAGGAGTCACACCCTCCTGTTGGTGTACTAGTCGCCAACACACTCTCCTACTACCAGTTGCAACTGCAGTTGTCCTTCCCTTGCTGCGCCTCCCTTTTCGGGTAGCACTTGCTCGGGCTCTCTCAGTTACCAAAACCAGAGAAAACGACAACTTTGCAGAGCAACTGACTTGCACTGAGTTGTACTCTGAGAAGCCCCCAATACCCCTATATATAGGAGGGTCATGGGACAGGGTTCTCCATCCCGGGCAATGCGGGACTAAAAGGAGTAGAAGGGTTCGAGATTTTCCACAAAACAACCAACTCGCAACCTGAACCGATCGTTTCACAACTGAAACGGTCGGTTGCGGACCTGAACCGGTCGGTTGACACCTCAACCGATCGGTTGGGACCCTTGAACTAGTCGGTTCACAAGTGAACCGGTCGGTTGGTGGTCCTGGTCGGTTCCCGATTGACTTTCCTTCTTTTGTTTCTAATTGGTATCAAATACCAATCCTATTTCCTAATCAAATTGGGCAATTGAAACGAAAGGAAAATTCTCACCAATCCTACTTTCCCAACTTGCTCGGTTGCACCAGTTGAATCGATCGTTTCAACTTTTGAAGCAATCGGTTCACCCTGATCTTGAGCCGATCGGTTCAACACTTGAGCCGACCAGTTCACCAAGCTCAGCCGATCGGTTCATCTCATGAGCCGATCGGTTGGGAGTGCAGATTGTGCAGAATCAGTCAATTGTAATTTCAATCAATCTGATACTCCAATCAATGCATCCAACACCTTCAACATTATGATATTGAGCTATCAATTAATTGAGTGTTTAATTGAACTACTAAACTCCTTTAGTAATCAATCTAAACATTGTTTGTGGACAAAACTCCTCTTCCAGGTTAAATCCTATGTGTGTGACCCTACAGGTCCATTTCACGTTGGTAGTGAAAGTCCATAACACTTATGACTTCACAAGCAAAGAGTGGTGCCTAGTCACACATCAGTGCTACCCAAGTGAAATAGAAAGTTGGAGAAAAACTCTCAATCCTACAATCCTTGAATAGTGTTATAGTGAATGTATAATTCCTTTGTCACTGATATCTTGAATGAACTCAAGGCATGGAACAATCATCCTGTCAACATTCATTCATTTCCTTAATCTCAGAGAAGACAGGGTGAGATGTGTGTGACATCAATATCAAATATTGATTCACACATGCATGTGCATGCCTTTCTCAATCCTACTCATCAAGTGGCCAAGGATATCAAACTCCCTCAGAAGGGACAAATCCCATATCTATCACTCACCCCTCAAAAGCCCCATGTGTCAAAGCCACCCAATCATCACCTTTATAACAACCCATGTTTCAGGACTGTGTTTGATGATGTCAAAGTGTACCCAACGACATGTGTTGAGTGTAGTGATTTTAGGTCTAAGAATCACACTCACCACCATCACTGTGAGAGCTGACTGTGACTACTAAGTCATGGTTCCATGTGTCACTCTCACGGTGGGTCTGTCCGGTACCTTGTTCTCTAACAAGTACCTATGTGCTTGGTTTGATATCACCATATCATGACTAATGAGATTCTGTCATCAACCAACACACAATCTAGTCTTCAGTGTTATTGATGTCTATGGTTATTTCCACAATAACAACCGACTAGGGACTAAACAAGAATGTATACTCTTGACATATGTATGATCTCATCGTTTAGGTCCTTAACCTAAAAGCATACGTCATTGAGTAAAATCATTCTTTAGACATCTATCATGTTACACCTTCATCTTAGAAACAGTTTAAACATATGGACCGGAAATTGCCTTTATTATTATTCAAATCATTTACAAAGTATCCCATTACAATCATCACATGACTTGCTCTATGGGCATACATACCAACAACACCTACCAGTCCTTTATATCTTACCCTGATGCCCCTTCTAACTAGTATAAAACTTACAATACCTAACTACAGTGAAGAACACATGTATATCCAAAACCAAAACTCCATCACGAACCTCCAACATCGTGAACCTTTGACGATCGAGATTCAAACCTTATTAGGTACAACCAACATCGACCCTTAAGTAGTGGAGACCTACACTCTGGTAGATATTCAACGTTGACATTGTTCACCACTTGAGGTACTTCATCAAATCTCAGTATCCCCTAAAACTATGTAGGTAAGGAGTTCTGATGGACAAATCCCATCACGACTGTCAAACTTGTCATCACTAACTTTGACAATCATGGAGAAATAGAACGACCACCTCTCTCCTTTCTAGAGAGCCTGATTCCCCACATACACTCTCTCCTTGATCAAAACCACACCCTAGTACCCTTGGTTTCTGTGACGACCCAATTACAAATCAAGCCATCACCAATAAAAATCACGGAATTATCAAAACAACCGAATTAACAAAATCACTAAAAATTAAAACCATTTTGCACATAGATCTTCTTTCCAGCAAACTCTTACACAAGGAACCAGAGCCGTATATACATATGGTTCACATTATACATTTGGTATTTTGTTTTTGGTTTTCTTCTAATATGTACAACGGAAACATAAAAACCTCGAGATAAGAAAACCAAAATCTCAAGTCGTTCATAGAAATCACTAAGAACTATCTCCCAAGGACCTGAGAGTACAAAGATGACACATAGACTTCTATTTCCAAAACCCTGACAAACATCGTACTCAACCTGAGATACTACTGTTGTCCCTGTTGATATGATCCTTCTTCTGCAATCTGATTCCTAGTCCCTCATCTGCGTCCACCTAAAAATGGATCCCACGGGGTGAATCTATTGTCCCAGCGAGAGATATAACTCGCTGCCAATAATATTATTATCACGGGAAAATAATATAAAATTGAGCAAAAGATATTCCATTTGTTTAACAGATATATTTTTAAGTGCAAAGCATAGATATTGATAATAGATCTATGAGTCATTGTATGCTTTAAAAGAAATATGAAGATCATGAATAACATCTATCTACTAAGATGTATGAAAGTAATAAGGCATCAACCAATGTTTCCCGTATTTGAACCTTAAATAAATACACTACACAGTTGATTACATGTTCACATTCATACTTATGCCCAAAGGAGTTGATATATACCGCTCATACTCCAACCGACCACTAGTAAGTTGAAATCGGTACCATACAAGGTCAATGGCAGAGCCAGCTGTCAAGACCTCACCTTTATCAGTAAGTACGAGAACACTTAGGTTTAGCATGACATCTTGTGTCTGTTGTAATTAGCTATACATGGGTATAGCGACATCTTTGCTATAGAGTTATTGTCGTAGTGTGTACTCTCTTCGGGAGAAGACCACTTAGCTTTCCCGGATTATCAGGATGACCACTGAGCGGTCCTGTTTTAATTTTATCAGGAAGTACATTGAACAACCTGATGTATTTGGGGAGTCCACTGAGCACCCTTATTTAGTTTGGGAGTCCACTGAGCACCCTTATATTATCACATATTCAAAACTATGTGTTCTGAGTAAAACTCATTTCACCATTCAGCAATTGCTAACACTGAATGGATCTATGGTCTGGTCAATTACATGATAATATTCATCTTGCTTAATTAAGTGGATTACTATATCTTTTAGCATCAATCAAGTTACAAGAAAGAATTATATCAAATGTTACAAAGAAAAGCATAATTGCATTTATTAAGTACTTTCATATTTACTAAAACACATAGACCACTTAGAATCTCAAGCTCTTGTCATCATCATCACTTAGGTATTCAAACCCTTCATTTATCACTGAGTATTGTCACCACTTAGGAGATGATCATTACCTCTGGGTCATCAGACTAAGGTATTTATTCACATAGTCCACATAGCTCATTGAATCTATATCATATAACAACATATCTCTTACTTAGCCATGCTTATTACCTTAAGATACTTACATGGTTATTATATCATGTTATCAACAATTTCAAACACATGCCTTAACCATGAAATATTATAGAACACATCCTCCCTTATGAATTAGGGTTATAATCAACCAACTAGGGTTTCAAGATTTCATTATAAAAGATTATGCCCTAACTCATACTCCACTTATCTCGGGAGTATTATCATATGTTAATTGCATAATTATCTTTTCAATCTTAGTTTCTCTTTCATCCCTACTGGGATGTAGATTACTTAATTCACCTCTTTAAGGTCTTCAAGCTTATCATTATCAAAATTGGATTAAACTCATTGTTTCTCATTATTGCATTAATTATATTCATCACTTAGGCAAGCTTAATGAATAGAAGCATATCTACCATATCAGGTAGCATGATTGATAATGTTATTCTATTATGCTTGGGAATGCATATATTATTATAACATGTATTCATTTTAATCATGTAATGAAACCATACCCTCATATCGGGTTTAAGGCATATCCCTTAACACCATATCATATAGTCATGTTGGGCTAGGTATCATTTTAAATTTTCTCATCTTAAGTCAACCTCATATCATGTATGGATTAAACCACTACCCTCATATCGGGTATAGAGGAGTATTGGGTACTAGAGTACACCATATCGGGCATGCCATTATGGATTTACCCTATATCATTTAAAATGACATTATATTTGTTCTTTACTTAGTTTGTCATATCAAATTTTCATGTTAAACTTCCATACCGGTTTTCCACCATATCAGTTTTCCTCTTGGATTTCCATGTCGGATTTCATCTTGGGTTTTACCCTATCGTTTCCCCACATTGGAGTTGCCATATCGTGATCCCATGTAGGGCATCATATCGTTTTACTTATCTTAGGTATCATATCATGTTACATCTTTAAATATTATATTAGTTTACCTCATGGGTTCACCATATCAGGTACCCACAATAAGTGGTATCATGTTGCCATATCGTGTTCCTATATTGACCACCATATTGTGTTCCCATGATAGATAAGAACCTTGAACTCTAGTTCTTTCTTTGACAAGATGAATACTAAATTGATCTTCAACACAACACAAAGTAATGGGGTATATCGAGTTTTTAAAGGAGAATAGGTTCCAAGACATATCGGGTTCCCATGTCTTCATCTAGGGTTTGCCCACATCGGGCAAAGGTATTACTTTACCCTTGTATCATGTACAAGGTTATAGATAGGAATCTTCCATATCATTTATAGGACCTATTTTACAAAGTATGACCTACCTTCATATTGGATAGACCCCTATATCGGGTTCCATATGGTTTTCAAAGTCTTCATACCATATTGGGTTGTTCAACGATGATGTCATCATCATCACCCTCAAGATCATTATCTTACTATTATAAATCATATACAACAGTCCTAGTTACTTATTGGAACTCATGAATATATCAATTGATCAAAGGAAATCCGAATTTTGACAATAATCAACAAATTGAATAATATTGAAGAAAAGATAATATTATTGATGGGTTTAAGTTATATAACCCGCCTCTCAAATAGCTTCCAAGCTTCAAGCTTCAAATCCACACATTCCAAGGTTGAATATGAGCCTTCTCCAAGCTCCAAGAATTGAGCTTCTCGATTTTGCACGATATCTCCTATCCCAATGGATGATATTACCTTACTTGGTTGCTAAGACCTACTTTGGCCGATGCCCCTTCTCTTTGACCGATATCAAGCTTCACTACTCAACTTTCTTCACTATGGACTTCACAAGGTAGTATGCATGATACAAGAGGAAAGGGTACTCACAAGATTAAAAAATCTCACTAACAAGTGAAGGTGAAGGTATTTATACTAGAGGTTTATAGAAAAGAGTATAATAGGTGTCATTAGCCTAAGTTACTTCATGCCACCTAGCCATGAAAGGTCGACACATACACTTGCATGCCATTATTATCTTGCCATAAAAATCCAAGGATAATATAGGGAATAAGGGTTGTCTTTTGAGTTATCTTCTAGTGCAAGTCTTCTTCCACTAACTATATTATAATATTCAACTTAATCCATTCCAAGACAAGTTGCTAGCCGATTCATATTTCTTCTTTGAAGTGCCTTGCCCGTCATGGGAAATTTTAAAACCCACAAACCGATAGGAGACTCTTCTTATAGCTCTATGGCCGATAGGGACTTCCTTCTAAGTCCACAACTCGATATGCTCATATGTATAACTTTCAACTTATGCATTTTCTTTGGTCTTTTCATTATTATTAAGAGTTCTAACACTTTAGGATGATTCAACATATTGTCTCTTTCTTTCTTTCTCCTCTAGATGATACTAGGTAAAAGTAAAACAATCTAGAGGTGATAATTTACACATCAACCCTATATTTTGTATATATTGCAAATTATACCACAATTGATACACCAAGCACTTAGCATTATTTACACAAGTTCTCACTTAGAATTTAGGCTTTGCACAAGCCACCACTTAGCATCATATTCTCTTTCATAATATTAAAAACACTTAGAAAACATTCAACATGTGACATTTGCAGTATAACCCTTCTTTTTGGGTGAATTGCACTTTTCACTTGGATTATCATATAATGCACACATAGTTTGCATATAAGCTCAAATTTGAAAATAAACTTCACAAAGAGACTTAATTAATTTTTAAAATATAAGAACAAGTTTGTAAGCAACTTACTTAAGTAAAACATCTAGGGTTAGGCCATAACCCAGGTCAGGGGTGTGACAGTTTCAGAATGCAAAACTTGCAATAGAGTTCAAGATTTCCCTATGCCTTTGTACATCAGGAACAATGGTTGAGTCTCAATTCAAGTCATAATAGCCTGTAGACACAATTTTGATGTTTCCACACTTGGTGAAATCCAAAATGGATCCACAAGCGAGCAGTAGCTCTTCAAAGTATACAAGTCGGCAAACAATCTTTGATAATTTGGAATTAAGAAACTAATTTGCACTATCAGACTTATGGATAATATGTAGTAACTAGAGTATACTGGAGATAATACATGGTGTGTGTCATAACCAATTGATCACCTTTATGTATGTATATGTATGTATATATATACATATATATACATATACATATATATACATATATATACATATACATATATATATACATATATATAACTGCATAGGAAGCTAGGATCCAATAAATTATTCTCATGTGAATTTAGTGATGCAAGACTCGTTAATTTCACCATACTAAATCATGTAGTAAATGATAGCTTTGTGGTTTTGTCTATAAAAGACCTATGTATAAAAGTCCATTATATTGTCCAACCAATCAAAATTATTGTTTATTTATCTATTTTAGAAACATACTAACTTGAATATAATAGATAAGACTTTTAAGATAATCAGGTCATAAAGCATATCTATACTAATTTATTGAGTTAATTGGCCCTTCACACCTATTTATGTTATACAAATATTTGCTAGATGTATTAATGTAATTACAAAAGAAATTAATGAGTTATTGTTAGATATGCACAAGTACTGAGTCACCTTATCAATGTTATATAAACCTAGAGTATATACATAATGTGATATTTTGAAGACAAATCTAGGAACTATATTTATATAGTATGTTCCAATTAAAATAAATTTGTAGAAAGTATACACACAAGGATAATGAGTTTATGATATAAGTATGGGTAGCCTATACATGTATAAACTTATGTGTTTAGAGATTGAATGAAGCTGCAGTGAGCTGGATACTTTTGCGCATGCAGTGAGCTGGGCTACTGTTGCGCAACCTCTTTATGCTGGTGGCTTAGGCATTTCCTGTCCCTTTTCCATTGCGTGGGATGCTGCGGCAAGAAGGGTGGATCGGTTCCTAAACAACCTCGACTCTCCGTGGACGAGGTGGATGAAGGTACGATATGGGCAGTTGGGTGATGATGTAAAAGTGGGGGAATCTTCTGTTTGGAGCAAGATGAGAAGGACGTATAAGGAGCTGGGTGTACACTATCATCTACAGACGCAGCAAGGGAGTAATGTTATGAACAGTAAACCTTGGAAGATTAGGAAGCAGCTGCCGCAGGTCAAATGGTTTGATATTTTTTGGACCAAACCGAGGTGCCCGAAATGTAGCTTTGGCGCCTATAGGGCTATCATGAGAAGACTTCCAACCAGAGATAGGATAATTAAATGGAGTTTAAATTGTGATCCCAAATGTCTGCTATGTAACAATGCTTCGGAATCGCACAATCATGTCTTTTTTGATTGCAAGTTCTCGGCCTATCTATGGAGAAGAGGCTACCTTAAATGTGGTTGGGGTGGAATGGCCCCGTTTAATCTGGATGAGGTTGTCGAGTGGCTAGTTGAGAAGACAAGGAACAACCTGAAGAACAGAATTTTGGGCGGGATATTCATCACTTCTCTCATTTTCCACGTATGGGGGGAGAGGAACCTAAGGTTTCATGGTAAGAGACCTAGAGATAACATGTTACTTTTTGATGTAATTAGCAAAAACATTTTGTGGTTTTTCAAAGCTAATCTGAAGAGCCTTGTTGGTATAGATAGCTTGGCTTTTGTAACATCCCTGACCTGGGTTATGAACTAACCCTAGGTGTTTTGCCTAAATATGTAATTAAAACCTTGTGATTAACTTTGGGCATGTAATTAAGTTCCTCAGAAACATATATTTCAATTTTTCTCCTTTATATATATAGTTGTAGCATTGTTTTGTAATACAGGGATCTATGTGCAAATTACCCAGTGAAGGGATTAACTTGCAAATTGCACATTTTGAGATGTTCCTCTGATGTTGAGACATCATGAGGATGTTTATGATGAAGTTTGAGGGTTTTCCCAAGCTTGAGCACCAAGGTGCAGCTGTGGAAGCAACCCCTGTACTTGAAAACCCTAAATTGGTGTAGAGTGCAATTTACCCAATTTGAGGGGTGCAACTTGTAAAATACATCATCTAAAATATCTTTTATAACTTTTGTCATCATTTAGAGTAGAAATGATGAAGAGGGCACTTCATTTGAATAATCATATAATAAAGAACACCTTTGTGATTGAATAATCAAGGTGTATGTATAATAGCCCTTTTATGTGTATGCTTTAGTGATGGGTTGATCCTCTTTGCCTTCAATTCTTGATCTTAGAAGGAGTTTGTCCTTATAAATAAGATGTGGGGACGTGCAAAGAAGAAAGGAAGGACTTAGATGAGAAATGAGGAAAACATATATTCTTATGTTGGAATTTCACCCAATATATATATACCACTTCCTTTGCAAGCAAAGGAACGTTTCTTTCATTCCCTCACTTATCCCCCTTGCTCAAACCGACTACGTCAGAGCTCTGGAGCATAGGAGAACGAACAGGGAGTTCAAGGTAAGTTTGGATCATCCCTTTTGCTTGAATTCATGGAGGAAACTCGATTTCAAGGTTGAATTCATGGCTAGCTCACCTAGCTTTATCTTTCTAGCCATTCCTTTCCAACTTTTCCTTGGAGAATTCACCTTGGCCGACCTGTGGAGCTCAAAGAAGCCATTAAATACCTGAAGCTTGGAAGCTTGGAGCTCAAGGAACAACCTTTAGGCGGGTTTTATAACTCTAAACCTTATGCTTTGATTATACATCTTTTTCTATGCATATAGTTGCTAGTTCTTCTTCTTTCCTATCTTCCCTTGCATCCTTGCAAGTAAAATCATGAAGAACTGCTTCTGTTCTTTAGGTATAAGATAAGGGCGTTAATTCCTATGCTTATCTATGGATTTCAACTTTACTAAACGGTCCTAACCAATTGCCCATGCGGTTTGCACAACCGTTTGGTGGGCAAACGGTTTCAGGGTCGCATGGAGGAAAACGGTCTTCAAGACCATTTGGTCCAGTTGACCAAGCGACGACCGTATGAGAATACTGTTCCAAATTATGTATACTGATCACCCACAAAATTTGAGGGGTTAACTCCAAAGGAATCGTGAGATATAAGCAAATCAATTAGCAAATCCAATTGAATTAAGTTCTGATTTTCAATCTGTTTAATTTGCCCTTTTTAGGCAAACGGTCTCAAGACCGTTTAAGATGGTTGACCAAACATTGACCGTTTGGGATTACTATTCATAATGATGTTAATTAACTACTCACCAAATTTGATGGATTAATTCCAAAACGAGTCATGAGTTGAAGGATGATTAATAGGGCAAACCCTAATTGAAATCAGTGTTGAATTTCCAATAAGTTAATTAGTGATTTTGGGTTGATTAGCCCAAACGATCTCAAGACCGTTTGGGGAATCATCCAAACGGTCTCAAGACCGTTTGGGTATCACCCAAGACCGTTTAGAGGTATGGGGTCAAGTATAGTTGACCAATTGAAGGTCCAAAGGTACCAAACCATATTGCAATTAAGTATTGATGTAATGCTTAACTCAATAGATCAAACCTTGATGAATTTTTCACTAGAGTCCAAAGGATGAATGGGCAAACGGTCTCAAGACCGTTTGGAACTCATCCAAACGGTCTCAAGACCGTTTGGTGTCAACTCAAGACCGTCTGGAGGTATAGGGTTAAGGTAATTTGATCAATTGAGAGCCCAATTACAGTGGGTTATTGAAATAATCAAATTGCTGATTTGTGACTTAATTAAGGTTCAACCCCTATCAAATCAACTTAGATTTTGATGAATTCTTGGGCAAACAGTCTCAAGACCGTTTGGAGGTCATCCAAACGATCTCAAGACCGTTTGGGCCAAGTTTGGGCCCAATTGGAGGTCAATTGATAGGTTCAACTTTGAATTGATTCACATTGTTGAATATTGATGACCATCCGATTTGAAGCTCTAATTGAGATGGACTTAACCCTAATTGGCTTTCAATTGAGGGTTAATTTGGTGTCCAATTGATTGAGGCTCATCCTAATTGACTCAATTTATAAGTGGTTAACATGTCTTTGGCCAATTGAGGGCTTCAACATACTTAATCATAAACATTTGTAACTTTTGAACCATGTTGGAGGTCCAAACGATTTGAGCCCATTTGGACCAAACGGTCTCAAGACCGTTTGAGGCCAAACGCTCTCAAGACCGTTTGGGCTCAAACGATCTCAAGGTCGTTTGGACCAATCGATCTCAAGACAAGTTGATCAAACGGTTTCAAACCGCATAAGCTCAAACGGTTTGGAAAGTCAACCTTTCCAAACGGTCAACGCACCCAAACGGTTTGGGCAAACGACCTTGAGGTCATGCGGTCTTGGAGTCAAACCTAGCAAACGGTCAACGCACCCAAATGGTTTCAAACCGTTTGGTGGTTGAAGGTTGAAACCGTTTGGAGGTTTTCAAGGTTATTTATATATAATCACTTGAAGTTGTAATTGGTTCAATGGTGATCTAATATAAACCCTAATGGTAACTTAGAACATTAAAGGACTAAGTGATTAATGAATTGACCCATGATGGTGATCATGAGGTAAATTACCAAAATACCCTTGAGGGGTTTAATTGAGTAATACCTTTTTCTAATAAAACCCTAATTACATGTTAATGATGTTTTGGCTTATGCTAGTCAATGAGGACTTAACTCAACCTGATCTAGAGTGGTGTTATCACCATCTACTAGTAAGAGGAGAGAGAAAGTATCATAAGAGAGAGAAAGTACCCTTTTATAGTGGAAACTTAAGTAAAGTACCTTCAATTCACATGAATGTGCATGATTAAGGTATGATCCACCTATGTGAGATTATGGAAACCCTAATTATGATGTTTAGTGAATCTTAATCTTATTTAGGAGCTCTAATGATGATGTTTCTCATACTTGATGATGTTATGAGTTAAATTCGCCATGAGGTGAATAGTAAACCCTAATTCTAGGGTGATGGCATGTAATGTGAATAGTAAACCCTAATTGATGAGAATCAGGGAACTTAGCTCTTATGGCAAGAGTGGAAAGTATAATTCTTGATTTGAATTGCTTTTATCAGTTGAATTAACCTTGCAGGTTCTGATATGAAGATGATCATATCCAGGTATGGATGATGATGCTATATTCATTCAAAGCATGTTGTTAGCTTTATGAATAGTAAATTATCTTGATGCCTTGTCAATGGCAACCTATGAATTAAATGGGCTGTGAGAGCCATAAATACCATCAAGGTCATGCTTTAGAGATGACTTGTGATGAATGTATTGAGAAATGATGATTGATGAGAGTTAGGCTTGTTACATTTAGTATTCTCCTTTCATAGCTGTTATGCTAATGTTATTGTTTGAAGAACAATGTATGATGTTAAAGGAATACTGAATGTACCTAACTAATCAAGTGTAATGTAGAGCCCTGATCATAGATCCATCATTGTCAGAGATCAAATGATGGTGAAACAGGTTTTCCTAAGGGAACTCCTGGATCACATACTTTTGAGTATGTGGGGTATATGGATGTGTAGAACCTTACATCCTAGTGTAGGTGTTTGATGTAGATGTGTAATCCATCAATCCTTCACTATAATCCCATACCGTATCAGTGGATGGTAAACATGAAACCTCCTGATGATGAAGAAAGCACAGATATCCGTATCAGTGGAAGATAAACATGAAATCTCCTGATGACGAAGAGAGTACAGAACGCCACTGTAACTCTAAAATAGCGAAGGACCAGATTACCCTGGCAAGCTATTATAGTAGAGGCACGAGATGTCCTACAAGTAATCCTCTTACTGACTGAGGAAGGTGAAGGTCATGAGAATTCGGCTCTTTCGATGACCTAGTATGATACCGAGGCACTTAGCAGTGATTGGTTGGAGTATGAGTGGTAAACCTCATCTCTACAGGGCATAAAAGTAATGTTTGAAAAACATAATCCACAGCATAACATACCTATTAGAGATAACTACGAGTTGATTGATTGATGTTACACTGTATAGTGCAAATGTCTTCATGTTTCATAACTGTTGAACTCATGTTTACTATTATATCCGATGTTGAATACTTTGAAGCCTTTATTGCTTAAGTTATTCTTTGAGATGTTATAATAAAGATTCTGGCGGAGAGTTATAACTCTCACTGGGACAATTATGTAAAATTGTCTCACCCCGTAGACTTCAACTTTTTAGGTGGACGTCGAAGACGGAGGAACAGGTCTACAGGTGACCAGTCCCAGCAGCAGCAGCACCAGGAGTAGCAGTAAAATCTCAGGTGGAGATTTAGCCTGCCATGTGGTGTAGATAGAGTCAGTCCTATGTGTCCTCTGTACTCTCAGGTCTTGGAGTCTTTTGGTCTGAGATTTTGGTTATGAGTTCTTGAGATTTTGTATCATGTTGTATATAATTACTCAAGAAGTAATTATCTGAGATGTAAACAGTTTATCTCCTTTTATGAAGGAAGTTTTATGGTTTCAATGCTTTATCTCAAAAAGTTTTAATTTCCACTGATTTTTGGTATTCCGCTGCTAATCGAATCACTTCCGCTAAGTTTAAATCGTGTTTATATCGTGGTTTGGAGATCAGAGCCCACAATTAGTGGTATCAGAGCTCTAGGTTCGCTGAGTCTACAGAGGCATAGGATTTAGGATGTCGAGTCTATCCTTAGTATCTCTTCCTTATCTAATAGAATTTTCTGCTCCTCAGGAGAAGAAGATACATAAGGATGGCAGAGCCACATGATGAGTATGTGGCAGAGAGTAGTGCTAGTGCACCTCGAGGCGGTGCAAGGGTTCCAGAAATAGAATAGCCTGCACCTAAACCACCCCAGTTTGACCCAGCTGATATGGGTAACCCAGCAGTTCAGATGATGTTTGGGCAGTTTATGACTGCCATGACACACATAACTGACAAGATGCCCATGCCTGCACCTAGGGCACCTGCCCAGCCTGAAGGACAAGGTATCGGTAAGACGTTCGAGCGACTTCGTCGTGTCGGAGCTACCGAGTACTTTGGGACTGCCGACCCCGCAGATGTTGATCTGTGGTTAACAGAGTTGGAGAAGGCTTTCAGGATTCTTAATATCCCGGAGGCTGAGAAGGTTAGACATGCTGTCTATCTTCTCAAAGGCAGTGTTGGTCACTGGTGGAACATGGAAGAGCAGAAGAGACCTGGTATAGAGTTCTCGTGGGAAGAGTTTCGTCGGGAATTGATCAATAGATATTTTCCAAAGACCTTCCTAGATGAGAAGATCTCTCAGTTTGAGAGATTGAGGCAGGGCATGATGAACATTAGCGAATATGAAGCTAAATTCATGGAGTTGATGAGGTTCTGTCCGCACATGGCTGCCACAGAAGAGGAAAGAATCAGGAGATTCGAGAAGGGTTTGAATGCTGATATATCAACCCCTGTGTCTGCCTTAGAAAACCGAGAGAGATTCTCTACCTTCGTTGAGTCAGTCCGACGGATAGAGAGATCTGTGGTTGAGAAGAGGCAAACCCAGAAAAGATATACATAGTTCCAGGGTTCTTCATCTAGGGATTTCAAGAAACCAAGATTCTCTGCACCTAACCCTCCACCACCCAGATCAAGTTCCCAAACTCAATGGTCACCAAGTAGAGGCAGGGGACGAAGCCTACCTCAACAAGAGACTCATAGTTCTGCATAAATGTCAGTTACTGGACCACCAAGACCATAACAACTAGAAACAAGTTGCTACAACTGTGGGAAGGTGGGACACTTGATGAAGGACTTCCGATCTAGGCCTATCAATGTGACACAACCTCAGAGGCAGAGTCAACAGGGATCTCAGAGAAGGCAATCTCAAGGAGCAGCTCGAGGACGTGGACAAGCGTCTCAAGCTGGATCATCAGCACCACCTCAACACCAGGCGACAGCAAGGTTCTATGCTATGAACCCACCTGAAGCAGTGGTCAATCCACGAGTAGTGGCAGGTCAGATGGAACTTTTATATTATGATATGTCTACATCCTGTGTTGTATCTGTTTTGATTGACCCGGGTGCTACGCACTCTTTTATCACTCGGAGAGTGATTCGTAACTGAAATATGACGGTTAGTCATAGGGCAGATAGTTTGTTGTTAGAGACTCCGTTGAGTGGGTCTGCCGTTTTGCAGGAGATATGTTCTCCCTGCATCCTCTTCTTTTCTAATCATCGCATTCAAGTGGACCTTATACCACTTGATATGCAAGGATTTGATATAATCCTCGGGATGGATATCTTAGAAAGGTATAGAGTTGTCTTGGATTGTGAATCCAAGTTGGCTGTGTTTGCTGATGAAGGCAACACATGGATCTTTCAAGGTGAAAGAAATATTCTGCCCACCTGTCTTGTATCAGCTATGGTTGCTGATAAGCTGTTGAGGCAAGGATGTTATGCATTCTTGGCCCATGTGGTAGATGTTACCAAGGAAAGTTCCAACCCTGCTGAAGTTCCCATAGTCAGGGAATTCGAGGATGTGTTTCCTGAAGAACTTCCTGGTATACCACCACCTCGGGAGATTGATTTTGAGATCAATTTGGTCCCAGATACGAAACCCATAGCTCAGACACCGTATAGGATGGCGCCTGCTGAGATGGAAGAACTCAAGAAACAACTTCAAGAGTTACTTGAGAAAGGTTTTATCCGACCGAGCACTTCACCTTGGGGTGCTCCGGTTTTGTTTGTTAAAAAGAAAGATGGGTCAATGTGGTTGTGCATTGACTACAGACAACTTAATAAAGTAACAATAAAGAACAAGTACCCTCTGCCGAGGATTGATGATCTCTTTGACCAGTTGCGTGGTGCAACCGTCTTCTCAAAGATAGACCTGAGATCTGGATATCATCAACTCCGTATTAAGGATAGTTACATATCCAAGTCTGCTTTTAGGACAAGATATGGTCACTATGAGTTCACGGTTATGTCGTTTGGACTAACCAATGCACCAGCTGCATTCATGGAACTCATGAATAGAGTTTTTCGACCCTTCCTTGATCAGTGTGTTGTCGTTTTCATAGATGACATTCTGATCTATAGTAAAGATGCTCAGCAGCATGAGCAGCATCTTCGCCAAGCTTTGACCTTGCTAAGAGAACACAAGCTGTATGCTAAGTTTAGCAAGTGTGAGTTCTGGCTTCCGGAGGTATCTTTTCTTGGACATGTGATATCTGCATCGAGAATTCATGTTGACCCTACAAAGGTAGAATCTGTTCTACAGTGGGAACAACCGAAGACGCCGAAGGAGATTCGAAGCTTCTTGGGGTTAGCTGGTTACTATCGAAGGTTTATTAAAAACTTTAGCTCTATAGCCTTACCTTTGACCAAGTTAACCCGGAAAGATGCTCCTTTTTCTTGGAGTGATAAGTGTCAACAGTCCTTTCAGTTGTTGAAGGAGAGGTTGACAAGTGCACCTGTGCTTGTGCTACCTGAGCAAGGAAAAGGATATGTAGTCTTCTGTGATGCCTCCAAGAATGGACTTGGATGTGTGTTGACGCAGGATAAACAAGTGATTTCTTTTGCTTCCCGATAGCTTAAGAAGCACGAGGAGAATTATCCAACACACAATCTAGAGT
The DNA here is from genome assembly GCA_963693085.1 of Alisma plantago-aquatica. Classification (NCBI taxonomy): domain Eukaryota; kingdom Viridiplantae; phylum Streptophyta; class Magnoliopsida; order Alismatales; family Alismataceae; genus Alisma; species Alisma plantago-aquatica. The sequence goes on along the minus strand of OY856413.1, from coordinate 626,778,831 downwards.
TAGCTGCCGTGGTTCATGCATTGAAAATCTGGAGGCATTATCTCTACGGAGAGACATTCCAGATTTTCACAGATCACAAGAACCTTAAGTATATCTTCTCTCAGCATGAGCTTAACATGAGGCAACGTCGCTGGATGGAGTTAATCAAGGACTATGATTGTACAATCGATTACCATCCAGGGAAGGCCAATGTTGTTGCAGATGCCTTGAGTAGGAAATCAGCAACATCAACCATGGATAGAGCACAACTAAACTCTTTAGTATGCTCTAAGAGAGATATGCTTATCTCTTTAAGAAAAGACAATGTACAGTTGAAGGTGTCATTGTTAGCCGGGTTGATGGCTGAGATGCATATTAAACCTACCCTAAGAGAGCAGATTAAGGAGGCACAACATGTTGATGCTGTAGTTCAGCAGATTAGATCAGAGTATGGAAATGAGAAGTGAGATAGTTTCCATGACTCAGATGATCATATAGCCTATTATCATGGGAGGATGATAGTGCCAGATGTGGACAACTTGAGGAAGTTAGTTTTGGAAGAAGCTCATTCTTCGATGTATGCCATGCATCCAGGGAGCACCAAGATGTATCGAAACTTGAAAGATATGTATTGGTGGCCTGGAATGAAGAAGGATGTTGCAGAATTTGTTCTGAGGTGTCCTGTGTGTCAGCAAATTAAAGCTGAACACCAGAAGCCTGCAGGAACAATGCAACCTTTACCCATACCACAGTGGAAGTGGGACCATGTGACCATGGACTTTGTTGTTGGCCTACCCAGGACAAGCAAAGGACATGATTCCATTTGGGTAGTTGTAGATAGGTTGACTAAGACAGCACATTTCTTACCTATCAAAACAACCTATTCTGCTGAAAGGTTATCACAGTTATATGTTCAAGAGATAGTGTGTTTGCACGGAGTTCCTGTCACTATAGTTTCTGACAGAGGTCCCCAGTTTACAAGTCATTTTTGGGAACGACTTCATAATGCTTTAGGCACCCAGTTAAGGTTTAGTACGGCCTTTCATCCACAGACTGATGGACAGTCGGAAAGGACCATACAAACCTTGGAAGACCTGTTGAGAACATGTGTTCTCCAGTTTACCGGAAGTTGGGATCTACACCTAAGCTTGATAGAGTTTGCCTATAACAATAGCTATCAGCATAGTATTGATATGGCACCTTATGAAGCCTTATATGGTAGACGCTGTAGATCACCCTTGTGTTGGTATGAGACGGGTGAGCATCAGTTGTTAGGACCTGATCTTGTGCAGCAAACTACAGAAAAGATTAAGGTAATACAACAACAGATTAAGACTGCACAAGATAGGCAGAAATCTTATCCTGACAAGCGTCGTAGACCCTTAGAGTTTGAGGTTGGAGACAAAGTGTATCTCAAGGTCTCGCCTTGGAAAGGAGTACTTCGTTTTGAAAAGAAAGGGAAGTTAGCTCCTAGATTTATGGGGCCTTATCCAATCATTGAACGGATTGGAAAAGTAGCCTATAAACTAGATCTGCCACCAGAGTTACAGAGGTTACATCCTGTGTTTCACATTTCTATGCTAAAGAAATGTCACCCAGACACTGAGTCAATTCTACAACCTATGGAGGTAGAATTGAATGATGATATATCTTATGAGGAAGGACCAGTGTCAATCCTTGATAGCAGAATTAAAAAGTTAAAGAAGAAATATTTAAGCCTTGTGAAAGTTCTCTGGAACCACCGTGGTGTTGAAGAAGCCACTTGGGAACTAGAGGATGAGATGAGAAGGAAATACCCTGCCCTTTTCTCTTAATACGTTTTATCAATTTCGGGGACGAAATCCTTGTAAGGGGTGGATAATTTGTAACATCCCTGACCTGGGTTATGAACTAACCCTAGGTGTTTTGCCTAAATATGTAATTAAAACCTTGTGATTAACTTTGGGCATGTAATTAAGTTCCTCAGAAACATATATTTCAATTTTTCTCCTTTATATATATAGTTGTAGTATTGTTTTGTAATACAGGGATCTATGTGCAAATTACCCAGTTAAGGGATTAACTTGCAAATTGCACATGTTGAGATGTTCCTCTGATGTTGAGACATCATGAGGATGTTTATGATGAAGTTTGAGGGTTTTCCCAAGCTTGAGCACCAAGGTGCAGCTGTGGAAGCAACCCCTGTACTTGAAAACCCTAAATTGGCGTAGAGTGCAATTTACCCAATTTGAGGGGTGCAACTTGTAAAATACATCATCTAAAATATCTTTTATAACTTTTGTCATCATTTAGAGTAGAAATGATGAAGAGGGCACTTCATTTGAATAATCATATAATAAAGAACATTTTTGTGATTGAATAATCAAGGTGTATGTATAATAGCCCTTTTATGTGTATGCTTTAGTGATGGGTTGATCCTCTTTGCCTTCAATTCTTGATCTTAGAAGTAGTTTGTCCTTAGAAATAAGATGTGGGGACGTGCAAAGAAGAAAGGAAGGACTTAGATGAGAAATGAGGAAAACATATATTCTTATGTTGGAATTTCACCCAATATATATATACCACTTCCTTTGCAAGCAAAGGAACGTTTCTTTCATTCCCTCACTTATCCCCCTTGCTCAAACTGACTAAGGCAGAGCTCTGGAGCATAGGAGAACGACCAGGGAGTTCAAGGTAAGTTTGGATCATCCCTTTTGCTTGAATTCATGGAGGAAACTCGATTTCAAGGTTGAATTCATGGCTAGCTCACCTAGCTTTATCTTTCTAGCCATTCCTTTCCAACTTTTCCTTGGAGAATTCACCTTGGCCGACCTTTGGAGCTTAAAGAATCCATTAAAGACCTGAAGCTTGGAGCTCAAGGAACAACCTTTAGGTGGGTTTTATAACTCTAAGCCTTATGCTTTGATTATACATCTTTTTCTATGCATATAGTTGCTAGTTCTTCTTCTTTCCTATCTTCCTTTGCATCCTTGCAAGTAAAATCATGAATAACTGCTTCTGTTCTTGAGGTAGAAGATAAGGGCGTTAATTCCTATGCTTATCTATGGATTTCCACTTTACGAAACCGTCCTAACCAATTGCCCATGCGGTTTGCACAACCGTTTGGTGGGCAAACGGTTTCAGGGTCGCATGGAGGAAACGGTCTTCAAGACCGTTTGGTCCACTTGACCAAGCGACGACTGTATGAGAATCCTGTTCATAATTATGTAGACTGATCACCCACAAAATTTGAGGGGTTAAATCCAAAGGAATCGTGAGATATAAGCAAATCAATTAGCAAATCCAATTGAATTAAGTTCTGATTTTCAATCTGTTTAATTTGCCCTTTTTAGGCAAACGGTCTCAAGACCATTTAAGATGGTTGACCAAACGTTGACCGTTTGGGATTACTGTTCATAATGATGTTAATTAACGATTCACCAAATTTGATGGATTAATTCCAAACGAGTCATGAGTTGAAGGATGATTAATAGGGCAAACCCTAATTGAAATCAGTGCTGAATTTCCAATAAGTTAATTAGTGATTTTGGGTTGATTAGCCCAAACGGTCTCAAGACCGTTTGGGGAATCATCCAAACGGTCTCAAGACTGTTTGGGGATCACCCAAGACCGTTTAGAGGTCTGGGGTCAAGTATAGTTGACCAATTGAAGGTCCAAAGGTACCAAACCATATTGCAATTAAGTATTGATGTAATGATTAACTCAATAGATCAAACCTTGATGAATTTTTCACTAGAGTCCAAAGGATGAATGGGCAAACGGTCTCAAGACCGTTTGGAACTCATCCAAACGGTCTCAAGACCGTTTGGTGTCAACTCAAGACCGTTTGGAGGTCTAGGGTTAAGGTAATTTGATCAATTGAGAGCCCAATTACAGTGGGTTATTGAAATAATCAAATTGCTGATTTGTGACTTAATTAAGGTTCAACCCCTATCAAATCAACTTAGATTTTGATGAATTCTTGGGCAAACGGTCTCAAGACCGTTTGGAGGTCATCCAAACGATCTCAAGACCGTTTGGGCCAAGTTTGGGCCCAAATTGATAGGTTCAACTTTGAATTGATTCACATTGTTGAATATTGATGACCATCCGATTTGAAGCTCTAATTGAGATGGACTTAACCCTAATTGGATTTCAATTGAGGGTTAATTTGGTGTCCAATTGATTGAGGCTCATCCTAATTGACTCAATTTATAAGTGGTTAACATGGCTTTGGCCAATTGAGGGCTTCAACATACTTAATCATAAACATTTGTAACTTTTGAACCATGTTGGAGGTCCAAACGGTTTGAGCCCATTTGGACCAAACGGTCTCAAGACCGTTTGGATCCAAACGGTCTCAAGACCGTTTGGGCTCAAACGATCTCAAGGTCGTTTGGACCAATCGATCTCAAGACAAGTTGATCAAACGGTTTCAAACCGCATAAGCTCAAACGGTTTGGAAAGTCAACCTTTCCAAACGGTCAACGCACCCAAACGGTTTAGGCAAATGACCTTGAGGTCATGCGGTCTTGGAGTCAAACCTAGCAAACAGTCAACACACCCAAACGGTTTCAAACCGTTTGGTGGTTGAAGGTTGAAACCGTTTGGAGGTTTTCAAGGTTATTTATATATAATCACTTGAAGTTGTAATTGGTTCAATGGTGATCTAATCTAAACCCTAATGGTAACTTAGAACATTAAAGGACTAAGTGATTAATGAATTGACCCATGATGGTGATCATGAGGTAAATTACCAAAATACCCTTGAGGGGTTTAATTGAGTAATACCTTTTTCTAATAAAACCCTAATTACATGTTAATGATGTTTTGGCTTATGCTAGTCAATGAGGACTTAACTCAACCTTATCTAGAGTGGTGTTATCACCATCTACTAGTAAGAGGAAAGAGAAAGTATCATAAGAGAGAGAAAGTACCCTTTTATAGTGGAAACTTAAGTAAAGTACCTTCAATTCACATGAATGTGCATGATTAATGTATGATCCACCTATGTGAGATTATAGAAACCCTAATTATGATGTTTAGTGAATCTTAATCTTATCTAAGAGCTCTAATGATGATGTTTCTCATACTTGATGATGTTATGAGTTAAATTTGCCATGAGGTGAATAGTAAACCCTAATTCTAGGGTGATGGCATGTAATGTGAATAGTAAACCCTAATTGATGAGAATCAGGGAACTTAGCTCTTATGGCAAGAGTGGAAAGTATAATTCTTGATTTGAATTGCTTTTATCAGTTGAATTAACCTTACAGGTTCTGATATGAAGATGATCATATCCAGGTATGGATGATGATGCTATATTCATTCAAAGCATGTTGTTAGCTTTATGAATAGTAAATTATCTTGATGCCTTGTCAATGGCAACCTATGAATTAAATGGGCTGTGAGAGCCATAAATACCATCAAGGTCATGCTTTAGAGATGACTTGTGATGAATGTATTGAGAAATGATGATTGATGAGAGTTAGGCTTGTTACATTTAGTATTCTCCTTTCATAGCTGTTATGCTAATGTTATTGTTTGAAGAACAATGTATGATGTTAAAGGAATACTGAATGTACCTAACTAATCAAGTGTAATGTAGAGCCCTGATCATAGATCCATCATTGTCAGAGATCAAATGATGGTGAAACAGGTTTTCCTAAGGGAACTCCTGGATCACATACTTTTGAGTATGTGGGGTATATGGATGTGTAGAACCTTACATCCTAGTGTAGGTGTTTGATGTAGATGTGTAATCCATCAATCCTTCACTATAATCCCATACCGTATCAGTGGATGGTAAACATGAAACCTCCTGATGACGAAGAAAGCACAGATATCCGTATCAGTGGAAGATAAACATGAAATCTCCTGATGACGAAGAGAGTACAGAACGCCACTGTAACTCTAAAATAGCGAAGGACCAGATTACCCTGGAAAGCTATTATAGTAGAGGCACGATATGTCCTACAAGTAATCCTCTTACTGACTGAGGAAGGTGAAGGTCATGAGAATCTGGCTCTTTCGATGACCTAGTATGATACCGAGGCACTTAGCAGTGATTGGTTGGAGTATGAGTGGTAAACCTCATCTCCACAGGGCATAAAAGTAATGTTTGAAAAACATAATCCACAGCGTAGCATACCTGTTAGAGATAACTACGAGTTGATTGATTGATGTTACACTGTATAGTGCAAATGTCTTCATGTTTCATAACTGTTGAACTCATGTTTACTATTATATCCGATGTTGAATACTTTGAAGCCTTTACTGCTTAAGTTATTCTTTGAGATGTTATAATAAAGCTTCTGGCGGAGAGTTATAACTCTCGCTGGGACAATTATGTAAAATTGTCTCACCCCGTAGACTTCAACGTTTTAGGTGGACGTCGAAGATGGAGGAACATGTCTACAGGTGACCAGTCCCAGCAGCAGCAGCACCAGGAGTAGCACTAAAATCTCAGGTGGAGATTTAGCCTGCCATGTGGTGTAGATAGAGTCAGTCCTATGTGTCCTCTGTACTCTCAGGTCTTGGAGTCTTTTGGTCTGAGATTTTGGTTATGAGTTCTTGAGATTTTGTATCATGTTGTATATAATTACTCAAGAAGTAATTATCTGAGATGTAAACAGTTTATCTCCTTTTATGAAGGAAGTTTTATGGTTTCAATGCTTTATCTCAAAAAGTTTTAATTTCCGCTGATTGTTGGTATTCCGCTGCTAATCGAATCGCTTCCGCTAACTTTAAATCGTGTTTATATCGTGGTTTGGAGATCAGAGCCCACAGCTTTGAGGATGTGGGGTCTATTGTAATTGTGTATAGTATACGGGGTTTTTGTCGTGTCCCCTATACTTTGGCTTGAGATAGTAATATTTTACCTTATCCGGAAAAAAAAGATTGAATGAAGTTGAAACCCTAAATGGGAGACAATACATAGAAATATGGATTAATATGGAAAACTAACTCTTAAGTAACAAATATCCAAACAAATTTGATTCAAATCCAATAACCCTATGATGACATATAATTCCTTTTATTATTAGATCTCTAAATGTATGCAACATCTTGGAATTCTTTGAGAAAAAAGACCTTATTTCTCTATCTAATTTATTATTCTATTTCATCCCTCTTAAATTTCACTTTTATATGTGGTGAATCAAAAATTATTTATTAGTCTTTAAGATTTAGATCACTAGATTTAGTGGGTCATATCCCCAATTGTGTATAGTAGATAATATACAATTTGAGGTCTCCCAGAACTGGTTACCCTCCCAGGCAAAATTGTCATTCTCTCATAGAGGGCTAAACACTAGGCACCTAGCCCTGGTGAAGATAAAATATTCTTGTGCCATTCGATAAATCATTTTACTTTGAATGACTTGATATTTTGGTATTAATTTTAAGAATCTCTTTATTATTTAAGGTTACCATTCTGAATTGTTGTACTCTTCTAAAAGTAACATGGTAGCTTGGCCATCCTCTTGTTTTACCATAGTCCATCAAGAAAACTTATGTATATTTGATTTCAAAAATACTTAATTTTAAAGCTCAAAAATTGGATTTAATACCATCCTTGTTGAGTTATGTTTCCATTCTTGGGGTCCATGTGTGGTTTTATTCCCTCTGAGAATCTATGATTAGGTGATATAAAGAAAACTTAGAAGAGACATGCAAGAAGTATCCCCTATTGAAAAAGTAGATAAAACGCATGTCTATTCATTGTATAGTCCTATATATAACCTTCCATGACTCTGATGCAAATCATGATTGTAAAAAGATTTTATGTATATGTTTTAATACAATTTTATAAGAATTTAATCGTAAGGATCCAATTTTTACAAAGCGTAGAGTTAGTATGAAAATTTCACAGTTGGATTGAATAAAAGTGCATCACGTGCATGCGGATTGCATGTAGATATAGCTAGACATATAGCAGTCAATAGGAGCAAATTAAATATTTACGAATATGTTAAATCCATGTAGCCTCTATGGTTTTGTGTAGTCTTTGCATTTCAGCCAAAGTTTAAAGGACCCACACAAAAAACAAGAGGGGTATGTAAAGGTAAAAATGATTAGATGTAGGGGTGAGTCAACGGGTTGGTCTTCATTACTACTAGACTGGTCAAAATAATTAAAGAACATATGTAACCACTCATGATGTGATTGTTTCTCTACTTTATGACCAATAAAGTGGTAGTATTTTTATAATTTCTTATTTTTTTCATATTTTTTGTTAGATCAATAAGTAGATAAATAGATGGGCATGGGGTAAGTGAGAAAATTTTAGAAAGGGATGAAGAAAAGGTTCATTGTGGTAGTGGGACTAGAGCATAGATATGACTAGACATGTGATAGTCATTCGAAACCAAATTAGAATTTACAAGTGATTTTAAGCCATGTAGTCTCTATTGCGCTGAAGGGTATACTAGACAAAAGATAAAGAATCAAAATGAGAAAACAAAAGGGAGATTCCAAAGGTCAAAGGGAGTAGTTGTAGGGGTGATTTGAATGACCTAGTCCTAATTGCTATTAGAGTAGTCAAATAATTTGAGATCATATGTAACTACATCAACATAATTTCTTCTCTCCTTTGACTAGATAAGTGGTTTTGTTTTTTTATTTCTACCTTTTTAGATTTGGTGTTAGATAAAGAAATCACATATGAGTTATAAAATCAAGGTCTTCGGTTCATAAAAGAAGTGGCACCCGAGTGGTTAAGTGAGCTAATTTATAAAATTAAGGTCTTTGGTTCAGTTCCCCATAGGAGAAGGATGAATAGAAATAAATAAAATTTGAGTTAAATGTTTAAATTTTAGAAACATATGGAAGAAAAGGTTCATAGTTATGCATGGGGCTTGAATGTATATAACTAGACATGTGACAGCTAGTAGAAACCAAATTGGATATTTAAGAAATGCCATTTAGCCTGTATGGCACCGCACAGTCTGTATATTCCAACCGAAATGTGAAGGGTCCATATAAGAAAACTAAGTGAAGAAGCCAAAAGGTGAAAAGGAGTATGCGTAGGTGTGACCTAGAGGAGTTGGTCTGGTTAATTGATGGATTGGTCAAAATGTTAGGAGAACATATGTATCTACACACAATTAGATTCCCCTCACCTTTTTAACTAGATAAGTTGTTCTATCCTTATATACTTATTTGTTGACACTTGTAGTAAGATCTAAGATCATGGGATAAATACATATAATTGGAGATAAGTTTGTATAATTAAGAAAGGGTTGAAAGAAAAAGTCCATCATGTCCGTAAGTCTTTAAAAAGTCCATCATGTCCGTAAGTCTTTCTTATGATATGAATAACAATGTGACAATCACTAGAAATAAAATTTGATCTATACAAACATATCCTAGCCTTATATACTTTCTAGAACACATGGTGTACACATTTCATTTGAAATCTTTTGGACCCGTATGATAAAATAGAAGGGAGATACCAAAGGTAGAAAGGAGTAGTTTTAGGGGTGATTTTGGTCGTTAGTATATGTGTTCTAAAGAAAGACAACTTTGTTTCACTTAAAAAACTCAATGGTCTAGACTCCCTTTTGGCCAATAGGAGGCCATCATTTTGAAGCCACAACTTCATCTTTTACCTTGTATGGAATCAAGTACAAGCATGGACAATCCGACCACTATTTCTCCCTTAGGACCAATCAACACTTCCTTCCTTCATATTTCTTCTTATTCCATTTGCACCCTTTTTCTTCACACTTCAGACTCTGAAGATCATGTTACCATCTTCTTCTTCTTCTTGCTTTGTTCATGGCAGTTGCAATGGTGGGAGGTTTATGCGTCCACCCTCATACGATGTTAGCATGATCTAAACTTTTATTTAAGCTCACAAATCCGTGCTAAACTTGGGCGGCCTATTTGTGGGTTGTCTCATGCCTTTTATCCCCCTCCCCCATAGTGCTACTCTGGTGAGCTCCTTGTTGACCACGCACATGCGTTGATGCAGCTGAGTAGGTGATCGACCAACTCTCAGATCTAGGGTGCCACGACAGATGGAGTGCTAAGATCACGGCTTCCACTCTCACTCACACCCTTTAGATTATTAATGGGTGTGTGCATCAATATCTGTCAGATTATAGATGGACCACAATGGAGTCAAACATCAATGACATTCGATTTTTTGCACATTGGTATAAGTTATCTCCTCCATTGAACATGATTATACACTTTTTCTTGACAAAATCATAACTTTAACATATTAAATCCAAAAATAGATATAAAATATATCATTTTGATCATCTCAATGAGACCTACAATTAAAAATAATTCCAGAACCAATATCTACTAGCACTTCTACTAATGTCTCAAAATGCATGCTTTTTAATTCTTTTATAGTGATTTATTCTATTTATTGCACAAGCTTGCCCTTTTATGCATCTAAACGTTATTTAAACTTAAGACCAGTAACATTAACAACTTGATATAACAAATTTTGACCTTTTCTCATCATATGAACCCTTATGATTATGTCTCTTAAAATGAGCTTTGTTGGATTTTTATGCAAACGATCACTTATTTAATGTCTAATCTTGATTGTATATGCCCCACATCCTTATCTAGATTAGTAACTTTTAATGTATGTTGTATCAAGATTTGAATTTTCTCACAATGGTACTCCCTTTGACTTGATTATGTGCAATGAACTTTGAAACGTGTTTAATACGGATACCTATATGTTGAAATACAAACTTTGAACAAACATTGATCTTTTATGTTCAAAATAAATATGTAACCTCAAAATTAGTAACCTTACATGCCTTGTACTCCGCAATTCCTTGTGCATCATTCTTGTGTGCTAATGTGTCTAGAAAACTTAATGTTGACTTGTAATATCTATGTTGTATGTTGATATTTGGAGCTTTAATCTTGTGTATATCTCCCCCTAATTATCATATATGTTCTCTAATGCTTTCAAAATAGTAACTTTTTGATCCTTATGACAACAGATCAGACTTGATATCTTTTATACACTAAGAGTTATTATCTGCATGAAAATGACTCTACATGATTTAAAATGATAATTTTTATATTTATGTGGACCCTCTTTTTCAAATATCACAATTGGTTCATTTTAGACTTTGTAATTCTAATCATGAAACCCTAATCTAGACCACTTATTTTTTTGTGAAGTTTCATCCTAAGTTCTAATGAATCCATGATGGATGACGTAACTTGATCGTGAACTTGCATGAGTAGTTGAATGTTGGAATCAATGTTGAAGATATGATACCTAGACTTAGGTGACACATCCAACCACCATGATAATGATTAATGAGACCAAATTTTGATGATATTAATTGAAGCATGGTTTCTTGTCATCCCAAGACATCTTTGAGAAAACATTGCCAAGATCTAGTCTAGCTTGATATATATGCTTTTCTAGATCAAGTAACTTAACCTTGCTCTCTAATCAAGGTACATATTATCCTCCTATCGTCCATACTAGTGGTATTGAACTTGCTTGTATGTGTGTATACTTTAAGTGCTTGGCTTTATATATTTGTTTGAGTTACTTGTTTCCTATGATTAGTACTTTCATTTTTCTTGAAAATATGTTGAAGAAACCTTGAAACATTATCATAAATGTCCATTATACAAACTTATTTCACCTACATGTATTATTAGTATATGACATAACATTGGGCATCCTACATGAGTTTTCAAGAAGCAGTGGACTGTGTTGATAATAGGGTTAACTCTTGATATTTAGTCTTATAGTCCCTCATGTTGAAATAGGTGTCACTAGTAGTTTTGACTTTGATGATCCTCACCTGGCCCTTCCTTTAGGAAGATAGTCTCACGATATTGAACTTGGTTGTTTCTTTCTTTCTTGTTAGTATATTATGTTTTTCCAAGCAATATATGTTCTCTTAGACCTGCAATTTATTGTTGTTTATAGTATACTTAGTACATTCATGTTGATATGTACCCATTTTTTTATTTTAGGTAGCATGTACACAATGAACATTACAATGATCATTGCTTCCACTCTATTATGATAATATGTTGTTCTATCTATCAAAATCTAATGATATGCAAATTGGATCCATACAGTTAGGTATATGCGACTAAGATCTTAATGTATGATACTAGTTTAGCTTCTTTAGATATATATGTGTATTGTTTCATTCATTGGTTCTCTTAAGTTGTTGATTGTGGTTTTATTCATACATATGTAGTATGTTATGTTTCATTCTAGGGATGGACACCCATGTCCTCTCACCTTTGGTTTCTAGCCGTTAGGGATGGGGATTTTAGTAATAAATGGTTTGTGACAGATATTTATAAGGATGAACTAATTAGATCCAATTAGTTGTATTCAATTAAAGTAATTACGAGGGTAGTATTAGTTTAGGGTTCTTTATGAAAGCATCAAACCAAGAAAGCAAACAAAGCTTGGAAATATGAATATCATTTTTTATATTTCTAAGGATTACTTATTCATATTTTTCTGATTTGCTATAAATTGAGTAAATATTTTTGAATAATCAACCAATCTGAATTCATGTGAAACCATTTTGTCAATCAAAACTTTATCCACTCATGGACATATGTTGATGTGTCTCTATCATGTCGGTTACTTAGCTTGGGATCGGCATAATGTTCTATTTGGCAAAGCAATTTCCATGGTGGGCCACAGCTTGCTGGGTCACCAACAATGTATTTGTTTGGCAAAGTGACGGTGTAATTACTTAAAAAATACCAACACCAACAGATATGTAACACGTGAATGATTTATCTAATGGATACATATAACAAAATGCAGTAAGTGCAACGTGCAATGTAATCCTAATTGTTGATTTTATCTTCTGATTAAAAGGACACGTACAATAAGAATTACATCAACAGGGAACGGAACATTTGTACCTTTTCTTCTTTTGGTTTGATCACACAAGTAGGAATGGGAAATACTTTATTTGTGTCACCTTCTTTCTTTGTGCTAGAGTGCAGGTGATGAGTCAGTTTTTTTAAAGACGGGAGCAAGTGTTTGTTCACCCTGGCTCCCATCCAGGCAACAAAAAACCTATAACTCCAATTATAGGAAACCTTTCATAAGGTAGTAAACTATTAGCCCCCACTAGACCACCCTATTCTTTACACGTGTATTATGTGGTATCCCTTCTCTATATCTATGGTAATTCTCTATTTCTATCGGGGGCATCGGATGAAGTGACCTAAAAACATAGTTCTCCACTAAACTACTGACATGCTCTGCTAACATTCTGGTTGTGAGATTTTCCTCTTTTTCACCCAACATATGTTTATGAAGTCCTTGTTAACCTCTTCAATGATAGTCTTGATCACATGTCTAGTCCTCCAAGGAATTTCATCAGTGGTGCTAACAAGATCCACCTCCTGTTTGAGATTAGTCTCAATGCAGTGATAAAAGTCCCTTGGGCACGCCCCAGATTCACCACATAGAAGATGGTTTCTAGATAAGCCTCTATATTTCCTGATGCAATACTTGGTGTTGAGAAACTCCAGATAATCTAACCTTCAACGTCATTGTCACATCTCATGTTGCTTCTATTTCTCCATATTCTTGCTGCCACGTTGACTTTGATGGTCCCCCTGGTGGGTTTGTTCCATCTTACCGGCAAGTATGACCACGAGTGAGAAGTTGGTTCTTTGATGTCAAATCTCTTCCACACCTCCTAGTGTGTGGTTGTACCCCTATATCGTCAAACACATAAGGAGCCATCACTTTGCACAAAAGGTTCAACAACTCTCTCCATATCCTATTATGATTCATTTTATGTCCATCATATATACTCTTGCATTTGGCCTTCTAAAGGTTCTAGATGGTCAATAGTGGGAGCAACCTTCAAAGTGCCTAAGAAAGAATAGTTTACAACACGTCCCAACATCATTTCATACCTCCCCACACTGAGAGACTATTTTGGAAGACATGTAGATCCAAGACCTTCTCAAGATGGGACCATATAATCATGTCCGCATCCCCTTTAAGAAAAAGATGGTCAATGTCCTCATAATCCCTCTCCAAATAGCACTAGAAACTAGGGACCAAAATAATATTGTGTGATATATCTGGTTATCCACTGGAAGTGCCTTATGGAGTAGCTTCCATATACGGGATGAAGTTTTTAGCAAAATCAATGGTGACCACAACTACTTATGGAAAGGAATGGAATCTTGGACATTACTAACCTCCAAAGTCTTCTTCACTAAGACTAGCATGAAAATACCACACTCGCTCAGTTCCCAGATGGCTTTGTCCTCCTTTCGTTTCAATGTTTCATCCTTATGGTAATGACTAGTTTCATGCCTTCCTCTTGTAGGTTCTACAATAGGAAGGATTGATTCCATGTTGTGGAAGGGTAGAAAACATATTTATCCTCAAAAGATGATTCATTCCCTACTACAGTCAATGATGGCGGGCTAGTGACCCCTCCCATGTACAATTTGTGCACCAAAAGGGAAGGATTCCATTTCCAACCTCCTAGTGTATATGTGGTCAGATGTAGGGGAAGGATGTCCAAATATGTTTCCAGTAGGCCGATGCGTATGAGTCGAGCTTCAGGAACCAGGGGTGTTATGTATCATCTCTCAAGATTGCCCTTTTATACTTATTCATACAATAGACCACCCAGTTGGAATATCCCATGATGACACTCCATGCTACTTTCATGAGGCTCGCTTTTTGGGTGTGCCTATGTGGCTGAATCCCCAAGGTGACAAGTCATTTGGCAGGAACATATATTGGGTGCAAAAAGGAAGCGATACAGGCAGCAGGCACCAAAATGTGTGTCCTTCTGCACCCAATATATGTTAACCAAGCGAGAGCAAAATTGTCAAAATGGTTCATTGATTCATCATTTTTGAACATAGAACAAAACAACGATTATGGTGGAACCTCAAATCAAATCTCAATTTCTGGTGTTAACTGTGAGAAAAAAATCTCAGAAATGAGTTCTCATGAACCAAGTGGTCTTAAAGACCTAAGATTCATATTCTCACGGTGATAGGATCCCTAATGGTACCCTCTACCATGAATGGAAGGTGCCTACAAAGCAAAAGTCATGCCAAAGCAAAACACTCCAATTAAAGATAAGCAATAAAAAGGAACACAAGGCATTTGGAAGCCACATATGGTGAAAGCGGAAGGAAAGGTTTTCAAGTAGCTTGGGAAAAAAGGGGGATAAAGGGGGTTCCATGGTGGCCATCTTTAATGCCAAGATGTATGGTGCAGAGAGCATTGCGGGGTCACTAGAAGTCAATGTGATCCAATGGGATAGTTCTAAGGTGGTCTCAAACACAATAGAGGATCACCAGAGAGAGAGGTGAAGGTAGGTGATTGCCGAGGGGGTATGGGAGAGGTGATATATGGTGCTATGCGAGGTAAAGAAGGTTTCTACAGCTGCCTAGATTGTTTTTGGGTGATAAATTTTATACTATAGGGTCGCATTTATTGAGGCTTAGACATGGCAGTTGAGGAAAAATGGAACATGGAGCTAGGGTCATATGAAGGTTGTGGGACATGAACCCTAGGTAAAGTAGGGTTCGGTCAGCTCGGGAGGAAGGTAGGATGTTACTACAGAAGAAACCTCTAAGTTTGGTGTTGTGAGTTGAGGAGATGGAGTGAGTGGACGTCTCTGGTTATTCTTGTGGGAAGAAAGAGAAGTTGTTGGGTGAGGAAGATGTCGAGAGAGCACTTTATAAAACCACTCACTAGGAGAGGGTTATGAAAGATCCGCACCGTCCAACAAACAGACCCAAGCGGAGAGAAAAAGTGAAAGTATCGGTGACATGAAAGTAGAATCTAAAGTGTTTTTTAATGCAGAATTATAATTGTTTCTTACTTTATGTGAACTTGCTTATTGAGATAAACCGTTAATATTTTTGCATGATGTCTTAAACTACCAACAAGACTCTTCAACAACTCCAAATTGTGTATGTTTGTGCACACGCTCTTAAGCTATTTGCTCATTGACCTACTACTGCGGTTACAGACTCCCCCAAAAGAGTTTGTCATCATATCTCACACCGTATATGTCTTGTATTATACTCCTGAATCACCGATCTTGTCAAACCATTCAGTAATTGTTTAGTTTGTTGTCTCTATATCTATACTATTTCTTGCAAGGATAGCTGCCTCTTGTACCTACAGATGCCAAAGAGGAAGAAAGAAAGTAACTCTGAAATATAAACAAACAACAAGCAGAGTGTTGATTTTCTCAACGAGAATGTGGGGACGGGGCGTGTTCTTGTTTAACTTTGTTGATGTAACTCTGAATGGTTCACAATAATAACATGTTTGTAACGTTAGATGAACATAAGTGGAATTAAAATGTAAGGCATTACGTTCGAATTCACAATAGGGGGATGTGACAATGCGAGAGCGTGTTGTCAATGTGGAATTCGGTCCAAACAATCATGCAACTTTTTAACATGGGATTTATTATTTTAGCTTATGACGTCTACTAATTCGGTAAGGGTTCTAGATTTTTATTTTTGATAGTCCTTTTTATATTAAGGGACTCTAGCAATAAACAATAAAACATTTTCAAATTTGGATGAAACAAGTCTGTTGTCTTGCCCATGCATGCAAATAATGTAATAAATCTTTAGATTTGATATATTTTTGTGATCAATAATATCAAGGTTCAACCCCTACATTTCCTCTTTAGCTTATGACGTCTACTAATTCGGTAAGGGTTCTAGATTTTTATTTTTGATAGTCCTTTTTATATTAGGGACTCTAGCAATAAACAATAAAACATGTTCAAATTTGGATGAAACAAGTCTGTTGTCTTGCCCATGCATGCAAATAATGTTATAAATCTTTAGATTTGATATATTTTTGTGATCAATAATATCAAGGTTCAACCCCTACATTTCCTCTCGTCGCCATAGGAAGATTATTCTATTGTTCATCAAGTGCACGATCTCTTTTAGACTGAGAAAGTGGCATATCAACTATTTGACATGTCAAACGGGTAGGTGAGTTGGGTTTGGGTTGGGTCGTTGTGGGTTTGGGTCTCGCGAGTGTGGGTCAAAAAGAGTCAGTTCTAAACGGGTGGAACAAAGACAAACACAAACCCGACCCAAAGGGTTTCCCGTGGGTGGCCATAAAAAATTTAAAAAATTATCATGTTAGTGTTTGTTTACATAAGATATGGCACAAAAATAATCACATTCTACATTGTCATGTAAACTTTATTTATTTGGCCAAAATCTTTTTACAAGAAGAGTATCAAACAACAATACACCCATGAACATAGATGCTACATGCTAGTAAAGAAAAGCCACTGGATAGCTGAATTAATTATCTGAATTGCATAAATGCTGAAACAACAAATGTACTAAAGAATTTAGATGTTGAAGTCAGAAACATAAAATCTTTTAAATAACGAGGACCACCTACAGCAAACAACCAAACATTAATATATATAGAACAACGTACACTATGAAGAAGGCATCCAAATGAGATGGGGTATTGATGGGGGAACTAAAAAGGATTGAACTATTGGCTTGT
The DNA here is from genome assembly GCA_963693085.1 of Alisma plantago-aquatica. Taxonomy (NCBI): domain Eukaryota; kingdom Viridiplantae; phylum Streptophyta; class Magnoliopsida; order Alismatales; family Alismataceae; genus Alisma; species Alisma plantago-aquatica. The sequence continues at coordinate 626,761,346 of OY856413.1, read as the reverse complement.
TCTAAACAACAACTCCACACCCTTTTATTCTACAATATGAAGATGACACTACCAATAGCTTTATGCCTTTTTAATTTTCAGTATGAAGATGACATAACAAGCAACTTGCTGCCTAGTATGAAGATGACACAACCTTATGTATGTCTCCGGTTCTCACAACATAATACAAAATATAACTTCTAACAAGTATTATAAATCACATCTCTGTGTTTTGTTAACATGGTCATAGTTTACAATTTTATGGTAAGAGTACAAGACATAGTTAATATTGCCCATTACTACTAAGTGGTAGTGGCATGGATGCAAAAGCACACAAGCTGCAAGCTTCGCATATATTTCCTATGTAAATGATTTTACTGATAGCGAAATCTTCTATGATCATATCTATTAATAAAAATAGTGTAATTAAGAGGGTCACCTGCAGGTGCCCGTGGATTTCCCATGAAACTTGCTAGTTAAATGGGTGGGTATGGGTATGGTTTTTTTTCAGCGGGTGGTAAATTTTAGGACCCAAACACAACTTAAACGGGTCGACCCATGGGCACCCATGGATTTTGACCCAGTTTGACAAGTCTAGGAAAGAATGAACTCAGTTGAACCTGAAGGAGTAGACTCAGTAGGAACCACATCAACAAATAACTCAATAAATTTTAGAATGCACTGCTCACATTTAACAGGACATAGAACACCATGTAGTTTTTGGTTGTTTCGAGTAATTGATTCAGTCCTTGCTATATAGGGATGGATTTCATCAAGTAAGTTTGATGAGGTATTCTTATCTTTATAACATGAAGATTCAGGCAATAAAGAAAAATCGTCATGACACAATAGATAGTATAACGTCTTTAAAGGGAAACACATCTTCATTAAAGATCATAATTTACATATATATAACGTCTAAGATGAGACATGCAACCATCAATATCCTTCATCCATGATCTGCCTCATCATAATACTCAACTTGTGCCACATTCTTTAAAATAGGTTGGTTTATAGCATCCTGTCATTTTGAAAAGAAAAATGGAATACATGACTTTTTGTATGACAAAACATTGTGGAGTTTTTCCTCCAATACTTAGTCAATATATGACATTATGATTTTTTTGTGGCATGATATGATGTACATCTTTGCCCCATTAACATCGACATGCTGGCATTTGTACATGACAACATTAATATATGATTTAATGGCACACGTTATGCTTTTTTTGTCGGCTTCCACAACAAGGGTGAGGCGAATGTTACTATACGACCATGCTGACTTCATTTTGCATGTTGTATGATTGTTTTAAGATAGTGATTGACCACACATGTTATGCCATTCATCCAGTCAATTTCAATGGTCTTGTTCACAGTGTTCCTCAGCCACAACATTGGGGCATCATGTGAATCTTAAAGTTTGAAAGGGTGTCTAAGAACAGCATAGTGAAAGGTTGGATTGATACTAAGCATTCCATGCTTGTAAATAAAGTCAACATGTCCTAGGTTACAACAATGAAGTGTCATGATTGACATGGGACAAACAAAATTAAAAGTATATAACAAATATTAGAAAGGAAACATATTAGGAGGTTTTTAATTTCATGAGGGTTATACAAACAAATCTAATGGTTTGGCTTTTTTTCTCTGTCCTTTGTTTCCATCTTGTTAAGGTTGGTGTATGTTTCTGTATCAATACCTAAATGCAAGAAATCCATATCAGAGAAATATAGGAGAAAGTTCCAATCACAGTTGTGTGTCTCTATAGCCTCTTAATTGTAAATACAAGATGAAGAAGCGCACAAATGTGTCCATTATGTGTGTTGCTCTTATAACAACATCAACCATACTACTGTGTATTCGCAACCAATAGTTGCAGCAAGAAGTCAGTAGGCCATACACCTTGCCACATGTTATGGTTGTGCACGATTAGAAGTCACTGGAGAGTTTTGTTGGTATTCTAAGCCATCCATACAATTATAATAATAGGGTATGAGTGCAAGCCATTAGGTGCACTTAGATTAAGCGTAATCATGTGTAAAAATAAAAAAATATGGATATGTGGATTAAGTTAGTTCAACCAAATAGGTAGAATAGCATCCAATAGACTCCTCCTTATTTATATGTATATAGATGCTTATTTTAGGGTTTTAAACTATATAGATTATTTCCTAATATGATTTAGGGGGTAGTCAAGGTCTGATTGCCACCAGATTGTGACCACTACCTAATATGGGTGTCTATATTACTCCTAAAATAGTTTGTTTTCTCTTTTGATTATTTATTTATTATATATTACTCTTATATGTCTATTATTACATTAAATATATTATATGAGAATATATTTAAGATATTTTTCCTTTTTAGTATGAGAAATGAAGTTTGGAATATATTACAAGAATTAAGAGTTTTCTTTAGAGAAAAAGATTGTTATTATTACGGTAAGGAGGAGAGAGAGCACAAGCACCATTTTATGTTGATTTTATTTATTTAAGGTAAAGAGGGTTATTTAGTGTGGGTTAATTGTATTGATGTCCATTAATGGGTTTTATTGCATAAATATTCCATGTTTAGATTTTACTTTGTGGAAAATTATAGTTGGGACTTTATTTAAATTAATTTATCAATTACCCTTTTTTGAAGATGTTACAGTACTCCAACCATTTTCGTGACATTCAATAGACCACAATCATTTTGTGTAAAGGCACTCCAAGAATCTATGATTGTCTTATTCAAAACCTCTTTACATAAGTTTCAGTTTTGGTTGATTTCCATGCCCAAAGAGTCAACCAATCTTTAGTAGGAAGTTTGCCAAGTATAGCTTTATATACCAGTGTAGTCCACTTTGGACAGCTATACTTACCTTAGAATATTTTTGAACTATGTGACATTTTCACTTGTATTGATGTTGAACCATTGTAATGAGTTGTCCAAGCACATGCATTACCAATGCCACAAACACTATATCGGTGACTGGCCGACTCAATCTTCCAACACATGTTCCTCCATATCCTTTATGGATTACATCTATCATTGAGAATCAACACTAGCTTTGTATCTCAACTTCATCCATTTTATCTATTTTCCATTGCCCTAACATAAGATTATGTCTACTCTTTTTCTAGTATAAGTGTCTAGAATATCACTTACATCTTTAAAATGTATCACACCATTGTTGTAGGGCTTAGAAAGGGTGATCCAAGAAATGTCATACAATCTCCCTCCATAGATAAAGTCAACATTAAGGGATAAGATGGTATTAAGATTTGGGTTATGAATATCAAGAGCTCCCACAATTCTGTACCATTTCTTGAATCAAGGGTCTAACAAGGACCAACCCACCAACAATAGAAATATGTAGATGACCCTGTGTTTCAAGTTCATTGCATATTCTCTATGTGCACATATTGAACTCTACATATGTGCCTTTCACACCTACAATAGTGAGGATAGAGTATCTTGTGGCAAGAGTGCCCCTGTTCATGCCAACTGCCAACTTCAATCTCCGTCTCCTATTGTCAAATGATTTGGAGATGAAGACCCTCAATTAGATAACATTGACATATAGACCAGTCAACTTGCCAAAGTTTATAAGAACCTTTTTGAACTCCTCAAATCTCTTGGCATGCCCATCAGAGTATATGAGAACATCATCAGTGAAAATTGATTGATCGACATTTTGATACCCTTAACATTGAAGGATTTGATATTTCCTTGTTTGTTGGATATTTAATTAGTTTTTCAAACCATACATGACACTAGTGAAGATAAGGGGGAGAGGGGTTCCCACTATGGGATCCCATTTGAAGATGTAAATAGACATGTAGGTGCACCATTGATGAGACTGGAAAAGTGTAAGGACCCTGACCCACACTTTGGGATAACCCTATTTGTTTTGCCTAAGTATGTTGCTTAGAACCTTGCTCTAATCATCTGGGATGTAATTAGGGCATGTACAGATTTTAAACTTCTTATTTGAGGTTGTTTGGATTATGCTTGTGTTTTGTGGTGAGATTTTGGTGCAATTTGCAATTCACCCAGAGTAGGGGTTGATGTGTAAGTTTACCACCTCAAGAGTGTTTCTTCTCTCTCTTGGCATCATCTAGAGGAGAGAGAGATGGGAACCTTGTTTGGGTCTTGATTGTGTGGTGACATCCTTGGTAATGTATTGAACACATGAGTGAGGTGTGCCTTGCACTTAGATGTGTTGTCATGGGCTAGAGGGCCCTAGAGAGGTTGTGTATCGGTTTGTGAGTGTGTAGGGTTGTTCCCTATTAGTTTATGAGTGTGTAGGTTTGTACCCTATCAGTTTGCGAGTGTGTAATCTTGTGCCCTATCAGTTTTTGGGTGTGTGTGGAGATATGGTAACTGGCTGACCTTGGTAGGAGACCAAGAGGGTGAGACCTAACCTAGACCTTATCACCATGTCTTGCATGATGTTGTGCATGTGGCTCCTTTTTTCATGGAAAAGTGTCACCTAGGATCCTAAGGTGATGAAACCTCTACCATAATCTCTCTCTCATCCCCCTTTATGTAATATACTTTCTCTCCATGCAAGAGGATCCTTTTGGCCATCCTTGCTTTCCCTCCTTCATGGTGGATGACCTTGAGAAGATTAAGGAGCAAGAGAGTCTCTCTTAGAGCTTGGTGGACTAGTCCCAAGTTGTGGAGTTCTTTGGTCATCCTTCATCTTATACCTTGGTAAGCTATTTTTCCTAGCTCTCTTTTCTTCTTCTTCTTCTTTGTGACCATGGATCTTGGATACCTTCTTTCCATCTTGAGCCATCTAAAACTTGGTTGTATCTTCTTACCTGGAAGTGTAGTGGTGATCAAGTTTGGTGGATCATCTTCTTCCTTGAGCTCGTGAGCTTAAATCTTGACCTTGGCACTTGGATCTTGGTGGTGATCTTTGAGGCGGGTTATATAAATCTTAACCTCCTTTGTTATTTTCACTCTTCATATGCGTATGTTGTTTCTCTTCTCTAGATCATTTATCTCATGCATGCTAGTAGTTTTTAATGTTTTGAGAAATGTTTTGATGAAGGAATTTTGTTTAAGTTGCATCCCATGTCTTGCATCTTCTTGCCATGATAGTAGATGGACTTGTGCTGAGTTTCCTAAGGTTGAATATGACAAGTCCAAACATGTGCACTATGTTGTGGGTGGTCGTCATGACTTGTGGTGCATAGACTGACACATCATATAATAAGTAGTCATGACTGGGGGATGCTAAACCAATATGTTTGTTAAATGGACAAGCCATGCTAAACCAATATACTTTGATGAGTGCTAAACCGACATGCCCTATAGATGCCTAAACCAATATGTTGTCTAGACCGACATGCCTTGATGAGGAGCTAAATCGCCATGCCCTGAAGTGCTTAAACCGGAATGTTTGCTAACTGATAAGCTTGGACGGTGTTAGCCCGTCATGCCCATGGTAGCATCTTGTGAGTTGTTCTACTTTGAGTGTTAAGCTATGATGCCTTGGTTGAGTGAGGGGCCAACACACTTTCATGTAGGGTTGCCCAATACACCTTGAGGAGGTGAACTGTGATGCCTTACTGAAACCCTAACCCTAAAAGCCCATCACACCTTCACGTGGTGTTGCCCGTCACACCTTCACGTGGTGTTGCATGTCACACCTCTTGTGAGGTTAACTCGATACCATGAGTGCTAAACGGATACACCACTTGTAAGGTTAGCCCTTGTGCCTTGCATTGTGGTAGTCGACATGTTATGATGATGACAAGTTGACACCCTATGGCAAGTATCAACCGATACACCATATGATAGTCTAAACCAATACCTTGTAATAGTAATCAAGTTACATAATGTTGATGATAGGGTTACATTGTATAATATGATACCCTATGACGTGGTTGTGTGAACAATAAAGGAGTGTTGTTTTCTATAACCTTTATTCGAGTAACATACTCTATAGTGATAATGGACATGATGATTGAGGTTGGTTGTTGATCCAACCCTACAACCCTAATCAGTTAAAGATAACCCGATCCCTAATGATGTAATGTGAATGGCTTGAATCCTTATGAAATTATAGTGTTAATGAAGTATTATCCTTCTTGTTACAAGTCTCTAACCATGCAGGTAACACCAGTTGATAAGTGTATCTAGGTAATATCTATGGTGGTTATGATAAGATTGAATGAGCCTTATAAGGTATGTGTGATGTTGGTATCACATGGAGAGGAGGTAAATGGTCTTATGACCTAATGATGGCTTATTGCTTTACATGAGATGATAATTTCCTCAGTAATGAGATGAGGGTTTGCTACCCCAAGAGTATGTGGTCCTTGTGATGAGAATTATTGTGAATGACAAGCATCAAGTGATTATGTGATGAGATCACACCTTATATGCTCAAATATGTTCTGGTGATGCATTATGCCCTTATTTTTTTGTAGAACTTGTTTAAAGTTTATACGTTGTAACTTAATTGATGCTAAAAGACACTTAAATGACCTAACCAATCAAGTGGAACTTAACCTTGTGTCTTTCCCTGTGCCATAGATGTAAAGAAGTGAAAGAACCTCTCTACTAATAAAAATGGTATGCAAAAAGTCCAATGAATAGCAGTGGAACTTACAACTTTGACTATATTTGATTTAATAAAGAGTAAATCAATATTTTCCCAATAAGGGTGTACATTCTTTATACAAATAAAAGGATCTAAGCTAGATGGAAACTAAACTACATCAATATGTCTCCAACAAAATAACTTAACAAATAAGTCCATGATGGAAGGATTAACACCTTCTCCTAGTCTTAGGATGGTTCGCCATGCTCCTTTTGCGCACTATGATCCTAAACTTGGGTGGTTGGGATCACCTAGAAAGAGGAGAATAAAGTATGTCAATTAAAGGAATAAGGGCAACTATAAAGTAAAGTATTACATGATAAAGATTTACTATGCTAAGAGATTTCAAAAGTATGAGGCAAGTAAATAATTAAGAATTCTGCCAAGTCAAGAAGTAATAAAGTTGTATGCATGATTAAATACGACTACATTAAACTCATATAGGGTTGAGGAACCTACCTAACCTCAACCTCTAGGTGAGGGAGAAATAACACATTCCCAAGAACCTGAATATATATAAAATGGGGAGAATTATCACATTCCCCTGGGCAAATTTAGACATGCCCACTATGGGTGGTTGTACTCATGTACATTACATTAGTAAATTAAGTCAATAATTCATCATGTTGGATAATATAAATTGATAGAGTGGAAATAAAAGCAATATAGCATTGGGGTTCAAAACCCAAGAAGTAGTTGAAACAAAGGTGCTACAAGAAGGCAATAAAGAGAATAAAGGCTAAGACATTGCCTCATTGGAAATATTAGTGTTGGATATAAAAATGCCCAACTGAAGGACAAGTCCTCAAACTCATATATAAATAGGATTGAACATACACATACCTCAATGTATAGTCACAACCATCACTTGAGATCCCTAAAGAAGGCATTTCACCAATTAAATGTGTCCAATGTCACTTTTACCCTAGATACAAGGTTCATCACACATATTAGGGTTTGATAAAAATTCAAGTGTAGAAAACCCTAATTTTGGACCTTATATCAAAACCATAAATTTAGGACTCAAAACTTGGACCAATCGATTACTTGGATTCTCCTGATTAAGAAAACATATTTATTTCTTAAATTTGGAGTTAAAATGAATTAGTTACACATTTAAGGATTTTTATATAATTAAAATGGTGTTTATAATAAACATCAAAATAGGGATGAAAATCGATACTTAAAAACCTTAAATTTGTGTTCCTTGTGAAAAATCCTTTCCAACTAGTATTTATTGGTACTTTTCCAAGATCATATACAAAAGTTATGGATTTTGGAATTTTGACCAATCAAATGGAAAGAAACTATATGCATGTCATCGATTAAACCAAATATAAATGTGATGTAAATAAAAGGCCAAATTACCAAAAACCATAGGTACATGTGGCACAATTATTGAAATCACGAGGCTAAAATTGTCAATTAACATGGAATCAAGGTCACGCGTGAAATAGATAAAACATATGTTTAAATACCAATATTACCCTTGCATGTAAAATTTGTCGATTTGATCAACATGGGCATTGAGGTCAATTTGTGACTGGGTTTCTTCTGCTTCAGGTCATGGCTCTCAAACGAGCATCTTGGAGACCCATGGCCCTAATCCAGCGCTTTGCTCGTTGTTCCTCCATGAAAAAAAACTTTCCTATTGAGTTCGCGACGCGACTACAGGCTCGAAGAGCCTAAGCTTGGGTATAGAAGAGAATAGGGGCTCGAGAATCATCAGTGGAAGAAGAAGAAATAGGGGATAGAGTTTCTCAAAGTCAACTATGATGAAGCTGTGAACAACCGTCATGAAAAATGTCAGGAAACACAATGTTGGGTTCTAGCGAACACATGCAAAGAAAAACTAGGGTCGGAGAAGCATTGTGGTGCCGAGATGGCCATTGCCAGTGAAGGTCAAAAATCAAAGGTATAGGTTATAGAAAATCGAGACAATTTAATGAAAACTACCAATGTGAAAGCAAAGGGAGGGTGTTGAGGATGCTCACCGCACATAGAATTAAACCGGGATGGTCAGAGCAGCGTGCTCTAGATTGTCATCTCCGAGGAAGCAAACTAAGTAGGCAGTAGAATCTAGGGTCATCTAAGGCATAATTGAAAGAGGAGGAGTGTTGATTGTGGTCTGAGGGTGTTCGACGGCTCATTATATAGGCAAGAGGGGGATCAGAGCATTTTCTACAACTCGGTGTGGAGAGGAAACGAAGCCCTAGATTGGGCATTTCTCCCACAATGTGAGATGGATGGAGCGTTAAGGCTCATCAGGTTTGCCTTGACCTCACAGTCTCATTGGCAAAAGAATTATTGGAAACTATTGAGTGAGGAGGGAGAAACACTTAGTGGAAGATGCCACTGTGTCACCAGCTTCAGTCCGTCTAACGACTGAAGGTAGGGGATAAGGTCCAAACTATTGGATTAGAAATGGATCTCAGATGATTGAATTGTGGTCATTGGATGGTGTGCTTTAGGGGGAATAAAAATACATGTAAAGTGTGATAGATCGCAGACTATAGGGAATTAAATGCATTGAATGTAAATCAAATTAAAACCATAGTCATACTATAATCAATTTTTATAAAATCAATTTGGAGGGTCAAACATGGGTCAAATGACCTCAAATTTGGGCCATAGGATGATATTAATGCCTAGAATAATGCTATGCAATTAGATCTCATTTTTCACGAGATATGATCCTTAACCACCATATTGGCAATTAATGTGTATATTAATGTATTAAAGAGGGTGAATTGATATGAAAAAGCTTTCTTATTAAATCCTTCAGTGAAATTTGAGATGGACATTATAAAATTATTCAAGATTCATGTCACACCTCCTTTTCTCCTTTTTATTGCTTTATTAACATTTAGGAGGAGAGAGAAATGAAAAGGGTTATTTCTTTCATTAACTAACTCAAAATCACATTGTTTATCATTTCTTGTCCCAAAAAACCATAAAAACTCTAAATTAATATAATCTACTAATTATCTCTCATAAATGGTCATTTTGCATAATCAGACTCTAATTAACACACTAGTTGGGATATTTGTGCAAAAACCCATTCATTGAAATGAATGTGGGTCAAATATAATTCACATCATTAAGTACTTGCTCAATTTCAACATTGAGGACAAAGAGGATAGAAAAGATAAGAAAATTTAGGAAAAAGGATAAAAAGGACATGAAGGAAATAAAATCTTGAAAATGGGTAAAATTGCAATTGAATCCAAGATTCGGTATGTTACAACACTCCACCCCATAAATAGGATTTTGTCCCCAAAATCTCAACAAGAGGGAAGGGTGAGTAAATAACATCCCAACACTTAGAAACTAGTTGGTTACCTCTAATACATGGTACTTCACATGCTCTACCCACAAGTCAGGTTAGACTAAGGTTTCCACTATTCATATTACCTTTTATCAAATATAACACAATTAAAATTTTGTCTTATTAGCATTATCTCCATTATGAAATTACTTTATCATTATTATGCTATTAAATGTGTCAAGTTATATTCACATTGTTGTCAAAATAAATACATCTCAACATTAAGTACAAATCATATGTACTTCTCATTTACGAATGAAGAATTTTAAGCATAGTTAGGATTTACTAAATCATCTCAATATTTGTAAATATATTAGATCACAATCCTTAATAACTTGAATTTAATCTCCATTATCCTCATACTGCCATCATATAGAATTATCATAGATTATTTTGTAAGAAGTTGATAATATTATCCAACAAGTTATTAAGTCTAAATAATGTCAAATTAATTTCTTACTTCTATATTACACATTGTCATATCACCTTTTATATTCATAATAGTGTCATCACTAACCATTTTCTCCTATTTACACTTCATATTATAATTTATACATTTAACATCACATTAGGCATTTGGAATTATTGTAGACTTAATAATCATGCTTTTGTAAATCCAATTACTCTTTATCACATTTGAGTCATTATATGTATTTTCGTGAATAAGGTGGACCACATTGCATATGAATGAATGGATTCATATACCAAGTTATGATTAGGTGATTATATTCCATTTCTATGTATCGAGGTATATTTTCTGATGGTGACACCTAATGTCACTAATGTATCATAAAGGCATTAAGGATATATATATTTATATATATATATATATATATATATATATATATTAAGGTTAGATGATTACATATTACGATTTAGGTCAACACGACCATTACATGTTATGCATTTATCTTATCATTAGGGTGACATGGTCAACATTCTGTGTATTCACCATTAGTGAGTTACTCATATTATGTGTATTAAGTATTTTTTGGGGTTCAAGTATATGAACTGTTCATTCGATGACTTTTATGTATTCATTAGTATATAAACTAACAAGTTAAGTTATAATTATGATTTGTTTGGTCACGACTAATCATATAAACTCACTAATCTATTTTTTGTGGAGTTAGGGTTTCTAAAATTTAGAGTAGTTAGATTTCAATGTATTGTAGGAGTACACTTCTTTAAAAGGATTTCATCCTCAAAGTCATCACTTTGAAATTTAAGAAGGTACTACTAAAACTACTTCTCCACTCAAAAGGGTTGACATATCAAGTCAAACTAAGCTAGAGGTAAAAGACTGAGTATAATTAGACCATGTGTATGATTCAGCACTTAATTTTTTTTACTAATCACTATTACCAAACTTCAAAGTCTAGTATAGGGTAGACTACTCCTGAACATGGAAATCTAAGACTCATATAAGAAACTTAGGGATATAAGGTGATTTTATTTAGGTAAAAAAATCATCATATATTAGGTTCCTAAGGATACTCAACATTCAGGTTATTTTCCTGAAGGTATGCTATTTTGGACAATCAGTATCAGCTCAGGCCAGGCCAGTCTCATATAGATCTGGGAGTCCTCATAAACCAAGATAGTGGTGCGGAGGAAAATATTGCCAGCCCTCAAACCCTTACCCTTTCTAGGCACCCTTGATTTCAACTTATGTCCTAGTATCTACCTAATAGGTTGATCACCTAAAAGTTGACTAAAGATATTTCTAATATGAAATTCTTGTGGTCCTAAATCAACCTTTCACCATAGGCCAATTCTAAGGTGAACTAAATGGGAAACTATATGAGGTAAGGGTTTCTAACTAGGGAGACAAATTGAAATAGTCAAGACTCTGACTAACATGGACTCTTATACCATGTTGTAAAGAAGTGAAAAGCACCTCTCTACTCATAAAAATGGTATGCAAAAATTCCAATGAATAAAAGTGGAATTTTAAACTTGAAATGTATTCAATTTAATAAAGAGTACATCAATATTTTCCCAATAAGGGTTTACGCACTTTATACAAATAAAAGGATCTAAGGTAGAGGAAAACTAAACTACATCAATATGTCTCCAACAAAATAACTTAACAAATAAGTCCATGATGGAATGATGAACACCTTCTCCTAGTCTTAGGCTAGTTCACCATGCTCCTGTTGCGCACTCTGATCCTAAACCTAGGTGGCTGGGATCACTCAGCAAGAGGATAATAAAGTATGTGTCAATTAAAGGAATAAGGACAAATATAAAGTAAAGTATTTCATGATAAATATTTACTATGCTAAGAGATTTCAAAAGTTTGAGGAAAGTAAATAATTAAGAATTCTACCAAGTCAAGAAGTAATAAAGTTGCATGTATGATTTAATATGACTACACTAAACTAATATAGGGTTGATGCACCTAATTAAACTCAACCTCTGGGTGAGGGAGAAATAACACATTCACAGGCACCCGAATATACATAAAATGGGGAGAATTATCACATTCCCCTGGGTGAATTTACACATGCCCACTATGGGTGGTTGTACTCATGTACACTACATTAGTTAATTAAGTCAATAACTCATCAAGCATGGTAACATAAATTGGCAGAGTGGAATAAAAACAATATAGCAATGGGGTTCAAAACCCAACAAGTAATTGAAATAAAGGTGCCACAAGAAGGCGATAAAGAGAATAAAGGCTAAGACAATGCCTCGTTGGAAATATTAGGGTTGGATATCAAACTGCACAACTGAAGGACAAGTGTTCAAACTCATATATAAATAGGATTGCACATACACATACCTCAATGTAGAGTCCCAACCATCACTTGAGAGTCCTAAATAAGGATTTTCACCAATTAAATGTGTCCAGTGTCACTTTTACCCTAGATACAAGGTATCATCACATATATTAGGGTTTGATAAAAATTCAAGTGTAGAAAACCCTAATTTGGATCTTCTATGAAAACCATCGATTTAGGATTCAAAACTTGGAGCAATTGATTACTTGGATTCTCCTGATTAAGAAAACATGTTTATTTCTTAAATTTGGAGCTAAAATGAATTAGTTACACATTTTGAGGCTTTTTATATAATTAGAATTGTTTTTATAATAAACATCAAAATAGGGATGCAAATTGATACTCAAAAACCTTAAATTCGTGTTCCTTGAAAAAATCCTTTCCAACGAGTATTTATTGGTAATTTTCCGAGATCATATGTAAATGTTATGGATTTTGCAATTTCGACCAATCAGATGGCAAGAAACTATATGCATGTCATCGATTAAACTAAATATAAATGTGATGTAAATAAAAGTCCAAATTACCAAAAACCATAGGCACATGTGACATAATCATTAAAATCATGGGGCCAAAAGTGTCAACTAACATGGAATCAAGTTTGTGCGTGAAATAGATAAAACACATGTTTAAATACCAATATTACCCTTGTGTGTAAAATTTGTCAATTTGATCAACATGGGCATCGAGGTCAATTTGTGATTGGTTTCTTCTACTTCAGGTCATGGCACTCGCATGAGCAGCCTGTAGACCCATGGCCCTGATCCAGCGCTCTGCTCGTTGTTCCTCTGGGAAAGAAAATTTTTCCTATCGAGTTCGCAGTGCGACTACAGGCCCGAAGAGCCTAAGCTCAGGTATAGAAGAGCACAGGGGCTTGAGAAGCTTCACTAGAAGAAGAAGAAACAAGGGACAAAGTTTCTCGGAGTCAACTATGATGAAACTATGAACAACCATCATGAGAAATGTCGAGAAACATAATGTTGGGTTCCACCGAACACGTGCGAAGAGAAACTAGAGTTGGAGAAGGACTGTGGTGTTGAGATGGCCATTGTCAGGGAAGGTCAAAAAGTGGAGGTACAAGTTACAATGACACGAGACAATTTAATGCAAACTACCAATGTGAAAGTAAAGGGAGGGTGTTGAGGATGCTCACCACACACGGAATTGGACTGGAATGGTCGGAGCAGCGTGCTCCAGATTGTCATCTCAGAGGAAGCAAACTGAGTAGGCGGAAGAATCAAGGGGCATCCAAGGAGGAGTTTTTCTTGTGGTCTCAGGGTGCTCGACGACTCATTATATAGGAAAGAGGGGGATCAGAGCGCCCTCTACAACTCGACGTTGGAGAGGAAATGAAGCCCTAGATTGGGTGTTTATCCCACAATGCGAGAGGGATGGAGCTTTAAGGCTCTTCAGGTTTGCCTTGACCTCGCAGTCTCATTGGAAAAAGAATTAATGGAAACTATTGAGTGAGGAGGGAGAAACACTCGGTGGAAGATGCCACTATGTCACCAACTTCAGTTCGTGTAATGGCTGAAGGTAGGGGATAAGGTCTAAACCATTAGATCAGAAATGGATCTCAAATGATCGGATTGTGGTTGTTGGATGGTGCACTTGAGAGGGAATTAAAATACATGTAACGCGTGACAGTGATTAAATCATAGACTATAGGGAATTAAATGCATTGAATGTAAATCAAATTAAAACCATAGTCATACTATAATCAATTTTTATAAAATCGATTTGAAGGGTCAAATGACCTCAAATTGGACCATAGGCTAATATTAATGCCAGTAATGCTATGCAATTAGATCTCATTTTTCATGAGATATGACCCTTAACCACCATATTGGCCATTAATGTGTATATTAATGTATTAAAGAGGGTGAATTGATATGAAAAAGCTTTCTAATTAAATCCTTAAGTGAAATTTGAGATGGGCATTATAAAATCAGTCAAGAGTCATGTCATATCTCTTATTCTCCTTATTATTGCTTTATTAACATTTAGGAGGAGAGATCAATGAAAAGGGCTATTTCTTTCATTAACTAACTCAAGATCACATTATTTATCATTTCGTCTCAAAAATCCATAAAACCCATCAATTAATATAATCTACTAATTATCTCTCATAAATGGTTATTTTGCATTATTAGACTCTAATTAACACAGTTAAGATATTTGTGCAAAAACCCATTCATTGAAATGAATGTGGGTCAAATATAATTCACATCATTAAGTATTGCTCAATTTCAACATTGAGGACAAAGATGATAGAAAAGATACAAAAATTTAGTAAAAAGGACATAAAGGATGTGAAGGAAATAAAATATTGAAAATGGGTTAAATTGCAATTGAATCCTAGATTCATTATGTTACAATAGATCTATTCAGTGTCAGCATTTGTTGGATGGTGAAATGAGTCTAACTCAGAGCACATATTTTTGAATATGCGGGGGTGAGGACAAATATGCCCTTATGTCCTGGTTATACTGGATTAGTTGTGGGTGATACCCTAATAAGAGTGTGGCTTCTGGCTATAGCTTAGTGATATGTGATACAAGATTGGTTATGGGCCATACCCTGATAAGAGTGCGGCTGCAGGTCATAGCTCAATTTCACTAGCACCCCTGACCTGTACCAAGGCGGGCTAGATTTGTACAACTAGACTATATGTAGCTGATAGCAGTCTGACTGGTGATTTCACTACATGTTCACTCATCTTGACTGAGGGGGTGAGGTCATGGATTCTGTCTCTTCCACTAGTCTTGTATGGCATAATTTTTGACTTAGCAGTGGTCAGTTGGATTTGGGTGGTACGGCTCAAATCCTTGGGGCATAATAAAATGCGTAAATAGTCGTGTAGTATGCTTGTATAGGATCAAATAAGGAAATATTGGATGATGCCTTGCTTGATTTTTGTATAGTATTGTTGGTAGAAAATATACATGTTCTTCATATTCCTTTTAAATTGTTAAGATGTAACATAATCCAATAGTAATTGCTTAGTTTGTTAATAATGATTTCCTGCTTATCATATATGTCACCTTATTGCTTGCTTTAGTCATCTTATCTATGATAATAATAGGGTTGGCAGATAGTTATATCTCCCGCTGAGATTTGGAATCTCACCCCGTGGGTTTCCCACATCCTCTTTAGGTGGATGTGGACGAGTAGGCAGAGATCATGCATCAGAGGTTGAGGAGTAGTAAGAGAGGAAGTAGATGACAAGGTTGGGAGTGTTGCTACTTAGCTGTTAGAGCCCTAGAGTTGACCTTGTACACTCTGGTCATTGGGGATGTTTTTTAGATGTGCTTTCGATATGTAGCTGGCTTGTGTGCCCTTTTATGTACAGATGTATATGTATGTATGTGATGGAACAAGTTTTCTGGTAATAGGCCGATAGCGCACACAGTAAGTGTTTTAAGGAATGAAATGACTCATATGTAAAGGTTTTTACTATTTGACAGCCTTATGTAAATGGTTTTAAATTTTCAATATTTTCCAGTAATCTGTTTGTTTAATCTTTCTTCCGCGGTTTTGTTTTGAGTAATCTCACTTTTTTGGTATGGTGTGTCACAATCAGGTTGGTATTAGATCCTTAGGTTTGTTGAGTCTACAGGGACCTAGGACTAGGGTTTGTGTCTGTTCTAGTGTCCTCCAATCTATTTTATAGTGAATTCTGCTTATGCAGAAGAAGAAGAGAAAGCTTAAAGATGTCTGGAGAACATGAAGAACATGTTGTTGAAAGCAATGTTGTTACACTAGGTGGTGGTGTAAGGAACCAAGCCTAAGAAAATTGGGTGACTGAAGTCCCCCAGTTTGACCCAGCCATAATTGTAAATCATGCCTTTCAATCTCTTTTTGGGTACTATGACTCATATGACGGATAGGATGCATACACCTTATCCTAGAGAACCGATTCCCCATACTGAATCTTGGGGTATTGGGAAGACTTTTGAGCAACGTTGTCATGTTGGGGAAGTGGAGTACCTTGAGACAGCTGATCCGGCAGATGCGGATCTGTGGTTTATATAGCTTGAGAAATTCTTTAAGATCCTTAGTATCCCCGAGGTTGATAAGGTGAAGTGTTTAGTGTACCTTTTAAAGGGGAGTGTTGGACACTGATAGAGGAGGCGAAGAGGTTTGGACAGGATATAGGTTGGGAGGAGAACTGACTTGAGTTTGTTAGTCTGTACTTTCCTTATACGTACCTTGATGAGAAGATCATCCAATTTGAGAGTATCTGACAGGGATCCATGACAATCAATGAGTATGTAGCAAGGTTTATAGAGTTGTTGAGGTTTTATCCTCACATGGCTGCTACAAAGGATGAAAGGACTCGTCATTTTGAGAATGGGTTCAATGCTGAGTTGTCTACCCCAACAGCTGCTTTGGAAAGTTGAGAAAGGTTTGTCATATTTGTGGAGTCTGTTTAGAGGATAGAGCAATCTGTGAAGGAGAAACGAGAGGCAAGCGCCAGGAAGAGGCATGCACAGTCCCAGGGGAAGTTGTTAGGAGGATTTAAGAAGTTGAGGTTTTCTGCACCACCCACACCGCATAGGTACATTGCTTCGACGTAGTGGTCACCTAGTAAGGGAAGAGGTTGTAGTCTTCCACCTGCTGGAGCTTATAGCACCATGTCAGTGTTGGTGACGGGGACATCTAGGTCATAGTATGAGACCCGATCTTGCCACAAGTGTGGGCAGACATGACATATGAAGTGGGAGTGTCTAGTAAGAGATGACAAGGTGACCCAGAAACTGAGGCAGAGCCAACAAGGCTCTCAGAGGTAGCAAAACAGTGACGCAGGAGGGAGAGGATGTGACCAAGCATCACAGGCTAGATCGTCTACTCAGGGAAGCAGAGGACGGGGGCGAAAATAGAAAATGTTTAGATTCTACTCTATGAGTCGGTCGGAGGATGTGGTCAACTTGTGAGTAGTGACAGGTCAGATGGAGTTATTTCATTCTGATTTGTCTTCTTCTTGCTTTGTATCTGTTATGGTTGACCCAGGTACAATGCACTTTTGTCACTTGTGAAGTGCTTGATAGTTGTCTTTTTCCTGTTAGTCATAAGAAGAATACCTTGTTAGAAACCCTGTTAGTTGATTCTACAGTGTTACAGGAGGTGTGTCCTTCCTGTGTCCTCTTCTTTTCAGGACGCAACATTCAAGTGACCTCATACCACTTGATATGCATGGATTTGATGTAATCATTGGAATGGATACCTTGGAGAAGTATAGAGTGATTTTGGATTGTAGGTTCAAGAAAGTGACATTTATCGGTGGTGGTGAGACATGGATCTTCCAAGGAGATAGGAAGATTCTTCTGACATGTCTAGTATCAGATATGGTGGCAAGGAAGCTTTTGAGACAAGGCTGTGAAGTGTTCTTGGCACATGTGATGGATACAGAGGTAAGGAGTCCTAGTATTCAGGAGGTTCCAGTTGTTAGAGAGTTTGAGGATGTGTTCGTTGAAGAGTTTCCAGGTGTTCCCCCACCCTGAAAGATTGATTTTGAGATCAATCTGGTTCTCGGCACACAACCGATAGCTCAGACGCCGTACAGAATGGATCCGACAAAGATAGAAGAGTTGAAGAGACAGTTGTAAGAACTGCTTGATAAAGGTTTCATCAGGCCGTGCATGTCACCGTGGGGTGCTCCAGTGTTGTTTGTAAAGAAGAATGATGGGTCTATAAGCCATGCATAGATTATACATAGCTAAACAAGGTGATGATAAAGAATAAGTATTCCTTGTCGAGGATACATGACATGTATGATCAGTTGTATGGCACGACAGTGTTCACAAAGATAGATCCGAGGTCAGGTTATCACCAATTGAGGATCAAGGAGGATTACATACCTAAGTCAGCTTTTAGGATGAGGTACTATCACTATGAGTTCATGGTTATGTGGTTTGGGCTGACCAATGCACTAGCAGCATTCATGGATCTGATGAACAAATTGTTCGGCCATTTCTTGATCAGTTTGTGGTGGTCTTCATAGATGACATCTTGATATGTAGTTATGGCAATCAACAACATGAACAACATCTTCATCAGGCATTGACTGTGTGGAGTTAGCATCAGCTTTATGCCAAGTTTAGCAAGTGTGAGTTCTGGTTGAAGAGGGTATCTTTCTTGGGGCATGTCATATCTACTGAGGGAGTATGTGTGGATCTTAAGAAAGTGGAGTCTGTGAAAGATTGGGAGCAACCAATGATGTCGACGGAAGTGAGGTTCATCAAGGACTTCAACACTATCGCTTTACCTCTAACAAAGTTGACAGGAAGGGCGTGACGTTCCTCTGGGATGACGTATGCCAACATGCTTTTCAGACGTTAAAGGAGAAGTTGACAAGTGCACTGGTTCTAGTTTTACCTGAGCAAGGAAAAGGATACATAGTTTTCTATCATGCGTCCAGGAATGGCTTGGGTTGTGTGCTAATGCAGAACAAACAAGTGGTTTCTTTTGCTTCCTGGCAACTTAAGGAACACAAGGAGAATTACCCAAACCACGATCTGGAATTAGCTGTTGTAGTTCATGCTTTCAAAATTTGGAGGCACTACCTATATGGGGATAAGTGTCAAATATTCACAGATCACAAGAACCTGAAGTATATCTTTTCACAATAGGAGTTGAATATGAGACAACATCGTAGGATGGAGTTAATCAAAGACTACAATTGCATAATTGATTATCATCTGGGGAAGGTAAATATCGTGGTAGATGTGTTGAGTAGGAATCGTCACCTATGGATAGAGCCCAGTTGAGTTCTTTGACGTTCCACAAATGAGACATGTTGGTCTCATTTCGACAGATGAATGTTAAGTTGGAAGTTTTCTTGCTAGCGAGTTTGTTGGCACATTTACAGGTGAAGCATACTCTATGACAACAGAATAAAGAGGCACAATAGACTGATACTGTGATACATCATATTAGATCAGAGTTTGGCATTGAGAAGCGTGATGGC
The DNA here is from genome assembly GCA_963693085.1 of Alisma plantago-aquatica. Taxonomy (NCBI): domain Eukaryota; kingdom Viridiplantae; phylum Streptophyta; class Magnoliopsida; order Alismatales; family Alismataceae; genus Alisma; species Alisma plantago-aquatica. The sequence goes on along the minus strand of OY856413.1, from coordinate 626,741,679 downwards.
TTCCATGGGTTAGATGATGGGATAGTTTGTTATCATGGCAGAATAGTGGTTCCTAATAATAATGACCTAAGGAAGATGGTGTTGGAAGAGGCTCATTCATCCATGTACGCTATGCACCCAGGTAGCACCAAGATGTATCATAATCTAAAGGATATGTATTGGTGTCCACGATTGAAGAAGGACGTGACTGAGTTCGTTGCAAGATGTGTTGTACGTCAACAGGTTAAGTTGAGCATCAGAAGCCTACAGGGACGTTGCAACCATTGTCTATACCACAGTGGAAGTGAGATCATGTGACTATGGACTTTGTGGTTGGTCTCTCTAGGACAGCCAAAGGCCATGATTACATATGGGTGATTGTTGACAGGTTGACCAAGTCAACACGTTTCCTTCACATGAATATGACATTCACAGTAGAGAAGTTTTCCCAGATATATGTGGATGAGATGGTGTGTTTGCATGGTGTTCCGGCAACTATCGTGTCTGATAGAGGTCCCCAGTTCACGAGTCACTTTTGGAAATGACTGCACACAACTTTGGGTACGTAGTTAAAGTTTAGCACTGCTTTCCACCCATAGACAGCTGGTCAATCTGAGAGGACCATTAAAACCTTAGAGGATATGTTGAGAGCTTGTGTTCTTCAATTTTCAAGAAGTTGGGTATACACCTCAGTTTGATAGAGTTTGCCTACAACAATAGCTATCAGATTAGCATCAACATGGCACCCTATGGGGTGTTGTATGGGAGGCGTTGCATATCTCCATTGTGTTGGTACAAGATAGGAGAATATCAGCTTCTTGGTCCTGAGCTTGTGTAGTAGACAACAGAGAAGATCAAGGTAATACAACAACAGTTGAAGGCAACACAGGACAGACAGAAGTTGTATGTAGATAACCGTCGTAGACCCTTGGAGTTCCAAGTGGGAGACAAGGTATATTTAAAAGTCTCTCCTTAGAAAGGTGTCTTGAGGTTTGAGAAGAAGGGTAAGTTAGCTCAAAGGTTTATGGGACCTTACCTAGTTGTGGCACGTGTTGGAAAGGTGGCCTACAGGTTGGAGTTGCCACTTGAGTTACACAAGTTGCATCTAGTGTTTCATGTGAGTATGTTGAGAAACTTCCATCCAAATAGAGAGTTAGAGATGCATCCTGTGGAGGTGGAGCTTGATGAGGATATGACCTATGTGGAAGGTCCAGTGTTGATCCTTGACCAGAGAGTGAAGAAGTTGAAGAGGAAGGACCTAGTGCCTGTGAAGGTTCTTTGGCATCATCATGGTGTTGAGGAAGCCACGTGGGAACTCAAATAAGAGATGAGGAGGAAGTACCCCTCTCTTTTCTCTTAGGATTTCAGGGACGAAATCCATGTTAGGGGTTTATGGCTTGTAAGGACCCTGACCCACATTTTAGGATAACCTTATTTTTTTGCCTAAGTATGTTTCTTAGAACCTTGCTCTAATCATATGAGATGTAATTAGGGCATGTAGAGAGTTTGAGTTTCTTATTTGAGCTTGTTTGGATGATTCTTGTGCTTTGTGGTGAGGTTGTGGTGCAATTTGCAATTCACCCAGAGTAAGGGTTGATGTGCAAGTTTGCCACCTCTAGAGTGTTTCTTCTCTCCCTTGCCATCATCTAGAGGAGAGAGAGATGGGAACCTTGTTTGGGTCTTGGTTCTATGGTGACATCCTTGGTGATGTGTTGAATACATGAGTGAGGTGTGCCTTGTACCTAGATGTGTTGTCTCGAGCTAGAGATCCCTAGAGAGGTTGTGTATCAGTTTGTGAGTGTGTAGGGTTGTACCCTATTGGTTTGTGAGTGTGTAGAGTTGTTCCCTATTGGTTTGTGAGTGTCTAGGGTTGTGCCCTATCAGTTTGTGGGTGTGTGGAGATATGGTATCAGGATGACCTTTGTAGGAGACCAAGAGTACGAGACCTAACATAGACCTTATCACCATGTCTTGCATGATGTTGTGCATGTGGCTCTTTTTTCATGCACAAGCGTCACCTAGGATCCTAAGGTGATGACACCTCTACCATGATCTCTCTCTCATTCCCTTTGTATATAATCTCCTTTCTCTCCATACAATAGGATCCTTTTGGCCATACTTGCTTTCCCTCCTTCATGGTGGATGACCTTGAGAAGCTTAAGGAGCAAGAAAGTCTCTCTTGGAGCTTGGTGGATGAGTCCCAAGTTGTGGATTTCTTTGATCATCCTTCATCTTCTACCTTGGCAAGTTATGTTTCCTATCTCTCTTTTCTTCTTCTTCTTCGAGGACATAAATCCTTGATACCTTCTTTTCATCTTGAGCCATCTTAACCTTAGTCTCATCTTCTTCCTTGGAGGTGTAATGGTGATCAAGTTTGGTGGATCATCTTCTACCTTGAGCTTGTGAGCTTGAAGCTTGACCTTGGAGCCTGGATCTTGGTGGTGATTGTTGAGGTGGGTTATATAACTCTTAACCTCCTTTGTTTTTTTCATTCTTCATATGCTTATGTTGTTTTTCTTCTCTAGAATGTTTAGCTCATGCATGGTAGTAGTTTTTAGTGATTTTGAGAACTATTTTGATGAAGGAATTTCGTTTAAGTTGCTTCCCTTGCTTTCACCTTCTTTCCATGATAGTAGATGGACTAGTGGCTAAGTTTCCTAAGGTTGAAGATGACAAGTCCACACATGTGCACTATGTTTTGGGTAGTCGTCATGACTTGTGGTGCATAGACCGAAACATTATGTAACAAGTCATCATGACTTGGGGGATGATAAACTGATATGTTTTTTAAACTGACATGCCATGCTAAACCAATATACTTTGATGGGTGCTAAACCATTATGCCCTAGAGATGCCTAAACCAATATGTTGGCTAGACCAACATGCCTTGATGATGAGCTAACTCTTCATGCCCTAGAAGTGCTTAAACTGATATGTTTGCTAACTGATATGTTTGGAGGGTGTTAGCGCGTCATGACCAGGGTAGTATCTTGTAAGCTAGTCTACTTTTAATGAAAATTTGTGACGCCTTGGTTGAGTGAGGGGATGACACACTTTCATGTAAGGTTGCCCAATACACCTTGAGGAAGTGAATCGTGATGCCTTGCTGAAACCCTAACCCTAACAGCCCGTCACACCTTCAGGTGGTGTTTCCTGTCACACCTCTTGTGAGGTTAATCCGACACCTTCAGTGCTAAACTAATACACCACTTGTAAGGTTATCCCTTGTGCCTTGCATAGTGGTAGTTGAGATGTTATGATGATGACTACTCGACACCCTATGGCAACTATCAACTGATACACCATATGATAGTCTAAACTGATACCTTGTGATGGTAGTCAAGTTACATCAAGTTGATGATAGGGTTACATGGTATAATATGATACCCTATGAGGTGGTTGTGTGAACAATGAAGGAGTGTTGTTTTCTATAACCTTTAATCTTGTAACATACCCTATAGTGATAATGAACGTGAAGATTGAGATTGGTTGTTGATCCAACCCTGCAAACCCTAATCAGTTAAAGAGAACCCTAACCCTAATGAATGTAATGTGAATGACTTGAATCCTTATGAATTGATGGTGGTAATGAAGTATTATCCTTCTTGTTACAAGTCTCTAACCATGCAGGTCACACCAGTTGATAAGCGTAGCTAGGTACGAGCTATAGTGGTTATGATGTGATTGAATGGGCCTTATGAGGCATGTCTGATGTTGGTATCACAGGGAGAGGAGGTAAATGGTCTTATTACCTAATGATGCCTTATTGCCTTACATGAGATGATAATTTCCTTAGTAATGAGATGAGGGGTTGCTACCCAAAGAGTGTGTGGTCCCTATGATGAGAATAATGGTGAATGACAAGCATCAAGTGATAATGTGATGAGATCACACCTTATATGCTCAAATATGTTCTGGTGATGTATTATGCCATTATTTTTATGTAGAACTTGTTTAAATTTTATACATTGTAACTTGATTGATGCTATAAGACACTTAAATGACCTAATTAATCAAGAGGAACTTAACATTGTGGCTTGCCCTATGCCATAGATCCATTCTGTGTCAACATTTGTTGAATGGTAACATGAGTTTAACTCGGAGCACATATTTTTTAATATGCGGTGGTGAGGACGAATATCCCCTTATGTCCAGGTTGTATAGGATTGGATGTAGGCCATACCCTGATAAAAGTGTGGCTTTAGGTTGTAGCTCATTGATATGTGATACATGATTGGTTGTGGGCCATACCCTGATAAGAGTGCGGCTGCGGGCCATAGCTAAGTTTTACTAGCATCGTGACTAGTACCAAGGCGGGCTAGATTTGTACATCTCGACTATATGTCGCCGATAGCAGTCAGACTGATGATGTCATTGTATGTTCACTCGTATTGGTCGAGGGGGTGAGGTCATGGATTCCTTTATTCCACTAGACCTTGTATGGCACCGATTTTGACTTAGCAATGGTCGGTTGGATTTGGGTGGTACGACTCAAATCCTCAGGGTATAATAAAATGTGTAAACATCTATGTAATATACTTTTGTAGGATCAAATACGGAAACATTGGATGCCTTGCTTCATTTTTGTACGGTATTGTTGGTAGAAAATATACATGTTCTTCATATTCCTTTTAAATTGTTAAGATGTTACGTAATCCAATAGTAATTGCATAGTCTGTTAATAATGATTTCCTGTTTATCATATTTATAACCTTACTGCTTGTTTTAATCATATTATCTGTGATAATAATAGAGTTGGTGGAGAGTTATATCTCCTATTGAGATTTGGAATCTCACCTTGTGGGTTTCCCACATCCTCTTTAGGTGGACGTGCATGAGGAGGCAGAGATCGTGCAATAGAGGTTGAGAAGCAATAAGAAAGGCAGGAGCTGAAAAGGTTGGGAGTGCTACTGGATGTCTTTTGCTGTTAGAGTCCTAGAGTCATCCATGCACACTCAGGTCTTTGGGGATTTTCAGTGGATGTGCTTTCGATATGTGGTTGTCTTGTGTGCCCTTTTATGTACAAATGTAATGGATTTATGCATGTATGCTTTGAAATAGGTTTTTTCGTAATAGCCTGATGGCACACACAGTTAGTGCTTTGAGGCACGAAAGGACTCATATGTAAAGGTTTTTACTGTTTGATAACCTTATGTAAATGGTTTAAAATTTTTAGTATTTTCTAGTAATATGTTTGTTTAATCTTTCTTCCACGGTTTTATTTTGAGTAATCTTGCTTTTTTGGCACGGGGCGTCACAAAAAAAGGTTATTTGTATATTTTGTTGTAAATAATGGATTTATTATTGCAAGAACCCCAAAGAAACCATAATATCCCATAATTTCCTCCAGGTGACATGACACTAACCTTTACTAATGTCGGTCTTCATACAAGCTTTAGTTGTTATGTTTCTTGTGTTGGAGTAAGAAAATGTATTACAAGGAGTGAACAATCAACAATGTATCTGCCCTTAATGAAAGCATTTTATTTCTTTGAGATAATTGGAGGTAGGATGGATTTTAGTCTATTAGATATAAACTTGGAGATAGTTCTATACAATTTTGAGCAACAAGAGATGGGTCGATAATCAATGATCAATTTAGCATCACCTATATTGGGGATGAGCTTGATGAATAAGTGATGGATGGCTCTCACCATGTTACCCTATTGAGAAACCACTGCACAACATCACATATGTCTCCTTTGATAGTCGTCCACATATAATGGAAGAGACAACTATTGAATCCATATGGCCTATCACCTTTGAGTGTGTATAAAAAAACCTCTTCTTTTAACTCGCCTCATTGACCTCTCTATATAGATCAAAATTCATTGCATCAATTACCCTATGCGTAGGAAGAGAAGCACCACTACTGCTTTGATGCATCTGATTGTATAGGTTTTTGAGATAATTAATAGCATGAGACAATACCTCATCTCAACCATCTGCCACCTACCTCATCTCATTTATAAGCTCATGAATTGTGTCTCTCATATCCCTCTTCTTTTATAAGCATCCCAAATGTTACTATCTAGATAAGCTATCCATTTGAGACAATCTCTGCCACAATAATTTCCTCCAACTTTAGGGATCTACAACATCCTTTGTTCTCTCTCTACTTCTTCTTCAATAGCTCTTGTTGACAAAGGAGCAACACACATGGCAATTGCAACACACACTTACTCCACCTTGGCACTCCTCTGGATATTAGGAAGGTTCACTCTGTCCCTTCCCATCTCTTTATTGCTTAATTTTCTTTTTAGAATTTCTTCATGGTGATGAAGAGAGGGTTGATTGTCATAAATCTCACTCTTCTCCACAACCTCTCTGGAACCATCACATCCACACCATATGTTGATGAAAAAGAAAGTACAAGGATGTAAAGATTTCTTGTTGAGGTCCAACCTCATCCTTGCATGATCACTTAAAAGGTGGGAACCTAACATGATTATGTTGTTTGGGAAGAAATCAAGCCAAGCATCATTGACAAGGCCTCTTTCCAGCTTGCTCACTATCCTACTTCCAGATCCTTGTTTATCATACCAACAATTGATGTTGTTGATGGTACTGAGTTTGTGAAAACCAAGACTATCAATGATTTTAGTTCTCTTAGTAGTGTTGTGATCTGGTACCTTAAGAACACCAAGCTTTTCACACACCTTCTGGACATTGTTGAAGACACTTAGTATGATCTAGGAGATCTCCACTTGGGATGTGGCCTCAATCGTCTTCAATATACTTTTCATGTGAACCTCCAAATTCTATCATAGATCCCCCAGACCATAATAGGAGAAGCCACTACTGTTGAAGAAGGTGATCATGATCATTTAGAAAGTGGGGCTAATTAGTTTGACCTACCACTTAGCATGGTCCCAACTGGTTGTAATTCTTCCTCTCTAAACTTGAACTAACTTGGAGAGGGATCGTTGTGTTGTCGAGAATAGGGAACCAACACGACCTCAGTGGAAACATTTGATTCTCATTTCAAGGTAGAATATGAGCTCTACTTCCTTCTCATCCATTATGTGTCTCAGCTTCCTCTATGTCTTTACCAAGGAAGCTTCTTGTACATCCAAATGAGAATGGACATAAATATGGTGTTGAGGCATCCTCTACTATTGGAGTTGGGCTTCTTATTGTTCTTCACTATAGAGCTCCAAGTATGACGTGGGTTTTTTCTCTTGTGACCTTTAATGATCTTGCACAATTCCTCACAACCAACTTGGTATGTTACTATGAAAAGGTTATCATAATCACCCATCACAACAGCTTCCTTCTCACTAGCAGGCATATCACATCGAGCAGGATTCTTTATCACATTCTACTCTTCAATGTTACATGTTACCTCATCCACTATCGAAGTAGTCATGTCCAATTCACCTTCTTCTAGGTTCTCTACATCATGATGTTTGGTTCATGCACCCTCCTCTAGGTTGTAGGGTCCTGGTGGTTGGTAGTAGGGATGAAAAAAAGAAATTATCTGTCATCCACCACTCATGACCCAATGTTATTCCCATTTTAACCAGAAAGTGTATTTCCACACCATTTATCCATGGTGTTGGATGATTCTCGTCAAGTATCCATGGAAATACCAAGTATGAAACTCAATCATATGTGTAACAATGTTCGTATGATCATGTGGATCCGTGCATACAAATTACTCAAATATGTTATAGATGGTGTTGTTGTAGTATTTCTATGTAGTGCACAATTTATACTCTCCTCTTTTTCTATAGTGGCCCACTTTTGAAACACTAATTTTTAGTACCACACATGACATGGTCGTTTATTTTGAGGAGTATTCACTAAAGATACCCTCAATCCTTGCACTATAATTGCTATTTCAATTTTGTTCATCTTTGGCCCAAGTCTGGTGGTTTCTTTTCCATGCGGTGGTGATGGTTCAATTTATCCTATATCATTTACTAGAATATCGGATAACTGATCCATCAACATACCAGAGTAGTGAACATCCACATTAAATAGTGTGAATGGGAATGGATGTGAATAGGTTGATGGGGTGGATTATTTTTCCAACCCTGGTTGGAATCCACACCATTAGGTTCATCTCCCTTCTACTTGTGTTAGCCTTTATCCTTGTGTGGAGGCCTTAATTTGCATTAACATTTCTTTGAGACTCAATAATGGTTGTTATTGATGACCATTAAAGGAAATTGAATGATAGAGGAGCTCCTTCCTACAAGACAACATGCATTACCATGGTCTAACACCTTGTAGGCATTGGAACAATCTGGTTTGCTTCATATTTGACTTTATCTCCTAGTCATCACCATTTGGTAGCACCACCATGATGATTGGAGGGGGTCTTCATCTGCTGAGACGTTAGTAGAGATTTGTGTACAATCAAGCAAGGATCTACCAACACATCAGTCTATGGATCTTGGTTCTTTAATGGTGTGAAAAATGAAAATGATGGGCCTTGAGGACCAATGTTTTGCCACATCTAGCAAGTACTTCAAACTAGAGCATTCATTGAGTGCCTCTCTACGAATGTCAACCTCTAACATCCACCTTCTAACCAACACCTATTGGTCATTGAAGAACTAGGGTCACCATTTGAGAGTGGTATTGAGATCGGCCTCACTAGAAAATCTCTCTAGGATTGTATCATTATGGACGGTGAAAACCTATGAATTGCCTCTAGACTTTCAATTTTGCACCATCCATCCTTTCAATTGAAGCACACTGATAGGTGTTACAACCCCAATTTTTGGGTTCTTTTGGTGAGAAATGTAATTTCTCCTATTAAAGATATTTGAACAAATAATGACATAATTTGTTTCGAATAAATGGATTTCATTTACAATAGCCTTGTTGGTTGTTTTGTGGGATTTATTGGCTATTGAGCCCAATTACAAGGAAAAGAGAAATAAAAGGAAAAAGGAATTTATTTCGATAAAGGGTTAAAAGATAAGGAAATAGCTAAGGAATATTTACAAGATGGGAATTTGAGCCATTAAGGTTCCTTGAGGTCCAAGGAATCCAAGATGATAAGATAACGACAAAAGAAAGAGGAAATATCAATTAATTTGGTTTTATTAATGAATAACTTGCATATGAAGGAAACACCCTTTTTTCTTTGGAATTTGGGTTTCAAATTTAATACACAATTAGATAATGCCAAGATAGAGTTTCCTCTAAATTTGAGTGAAAAATAATAAAAAAGGAGAGAGATAAATCAAAAGAAGAACCAAAAATAAACAATTAATCAAGAATATTTGAAATAAAGGAGATAATGCAAGAAATAAAGAGAGAAGTGAGGTTTGGTCATAATAAGTGATATTTCGAACCCCACTTGCTTTCTTGGATTACAAGGAATATAAATAATGGGAAATAAGAAAATAAGAAAGAGAAAAGATGGGAGAAATAAGCCTAATTGAGTAATATCTTGCACCTAAATAAAAGGCACGTTTTCTTTTAGATAATGAGCTCAATTTTTACAGAGAAGTATATTAAGTCATTATGGACTTCCCCTTGAAAGTTGGGACCAATCAGATAAGTGGTTTGCGAGTTATGATTTTTACAAAATTCCTTTAAAGAAAGAAGGATAAATTAAATATAACAATTTGATTTGAATTCATGTTCTTTTATGGGGTCTGACAGCCGTTGGATTTGGATCCAACAGTGATTGCACTTCGCCTAAAATCTAGAAAGGAGGAGCAGACTCATGGGATTTCGGGAGTCTTTTCCTTGCTAATCGATGACCAAGCACTAATGGGACCTCTCCCATTACGTTTAGAACACCTTCCCGAGTAAATAGATCCCGAGTTTGGAGGGGTTTCGAACGAGATGTTGTATTTCCCCAATCTACAGGGGTGTTCTTTCCAGGCTTGATGTTTAGGCTATAAATAGGGGAATCAAGGTCTTGCTGTGAGGGGATATGATCGACCACCAGATGCTGCAGGGTCCGTTTTAGTCTCCCCACATGCCAATTCGTCGAGAAGCATGGAAATTCCTCTGAAGGTTCTCCCTCCCTGCCGGCCATGGTGGCTCCGCAGGCTTGCTCACTTCATGCCACTAGATGGACATATGAAGTCGCCGGTGAGTTCGACTCAAGCCAACGATGGTGGTGGCACCTTTTCTTTGGTTTCCAATGCACATAAACTCGAAGTCAACTACTGTGTTGACTCATCGCGGGCTCTGTCTCGTGAGAGGGAGGCGAGAAAGAGGTAGGAGAAGACATAGATTCAAATGACCAATCTACCCCTGGGTGTGAAAGGCCAAAACCCGCAAGGTGCGAGGGCAGATGGGGCTTTGCAGACCCGATTGTGAGGCTTGATCGGGTGGAGCCGGACGCCTGCGTGGTGAGCCGTGATTTGCTGACCCCCACCCGCATGGAAAAGGAAAGCAAGCCGCTCTGCTAAGGTGGCGGCACTCCATTGGACCTAAAAGGTATTTTCTTTGTAAAATCATAATTAATTATCCGTAACTCCGATTATAAATAGTCTTATATGAAAATTCATCAGAAGAACACAAGGAAGCCAATAAAAATGATCTGAAAGCCTGATTATGTTTCTAAATCCAAAAGTACCATAAGTTGATCATGATATGCTTTAAACTAAGGTTTAAAACCCTAATTGTGATTAAAGATCGAATCTATAATTCTTGATGGGTTAATTTGAGTAATAATAATATGTTGGATGATAAAAGAAAGATTCAGATTTGATTTAGTTAAAAAATTGCTTGTTTTAGGGTTTTAAACCAAGAATCCATGATAATGCATGTAGAAACCCTAATTTAGGGTAAAGGAAGTGATTAATATGTTTAAATCGAATTACTTGGAAATATGTTGTTTATTGTCGATCCTAAGCCTGTTAGGAGATAGAGGACAATATAATTAGGGTTTATGAATAGTTTTACTATTTTAGGGTTTGTAGTAGCAAAAGTGATAATGAAACCCTAATTGCAAGTGAAACCCTAAAAGTGGACTAGGAACACTAGGAAACGAGCTAGGTTTAATAGATCTTAATGGCATGATCAATAATAGGAAATTGTATGCATATTTTAAGATCTCTTTGTGTGCTTGCTTTCCTATTGGATTTCCTGCATTGATTGGATTAACTCTGTCTCAAATTAGCCTGACAGGTATGTGGTTAATTATGGTTAATCGCATTAGTTTCCCGAAGAGTTTCCCAGATGATTCACCACATTGAATGCAACTTATCAGTTTGGATGTTCATACTTGCAAATCATAAAGTCACTATGATTATCACAATAATAATAGAAGTGTGTATTCTTGCACCTACATGCCACCCTATTGGATGATGCCAAAGGTCAAGCCCAGGAGGGAAGACCAATGGGCACCATGAGTGGTGACCCCAGACACCAAGATCGGGATTGAGAAGGTGGTCTTTATAGAATGACTAACAGGCACTATGAAGGGTGACCCCAGGCACCAAGCCCAGGATTGAGAAGGTGGCCTTAAGTCATTGGCAAAAGAGAAACCCTAAGGTGGGTATGCCAGGGTTAGGGCAAAAGCGGCGGAGAATGTCATACTGAAAAGTGTAAATTGGCTTTTTAATTAAATTGATTATGATAATTAGATTGTTAGCCATATTTGTGAAATTTTGGTTGTCCCCACATACCGACATATTCAATTATGCTGACCAACATTTTGTTTGTCGGCATTTTAGGTACAAGTGTGAAAAGGACAAACAATAAATTGGCATATGCAGAATTAAATGAGAATTAAAGTACAAAGGTGGATTAGTTAGAATATACTCCAGATGTGGATAGAAGTAGATATCCAAGTTTTAAAAAAGGTATGCAAAGTTTTATTTTATACCAGTTTTTAGTTTAGTTTGGTGGAAGTTCATAATTATTACTGATTATTTGTCGAACCTTTGATCTTGTTAATTGGGATAACGACTTTGATCTTTTGGTCTCCCTTAATTGGGGGTTACCAGGAGGTGGGGTCGTTACATTTGGTATCATAGCATAGGTTCCTTATTTAATCTTTGATAGTTATTAAATTTTACACACTGTGTATAACCCAAGGGAGTTATTAGAGGATTTTCTGAAAGACAGAGGTGTCTAAAAAAGGATCACATTTGGGGGCTGGAAAGATTTTCCTCCGCACCGCTAGTAGGAATACGAGGACTCTCAGATTGTTGTGACTACCTGGCCAATGTCTCGGGATTTGACTCTATAAGATACCTTTAGGACTCTCTCATCTTGTTCATCCCTTCTCAACTCAAATGTTGTTAAGGATTTTAAGGATTAGGGTTTTCTCTCTTTTCCTCACCCTCTTGAGGTATGGGTAAGGTTGATAAGGTTTAAGGAATCCTCCACCAAATTAATGAAAAGCATGTAAATAAGATGTCATGGACATAAGCTTAATAGTTTAATCGTAAACTAAAGCATAGATACATGCTTAGGTCATATGACATGTGTTGTCATACCCTCGGGAGATGCCTGAGGTTGGACCTCCTTGTTAGGAGGGTGACGAGAGAAAATTGGTCTTGCAGGTAGAGACCTCCATTATAAGTAGAGACTGGGCACATCCTCTGAGGATGATGCTAACCCTAACCCTAAGTGGTGGTTAGAGAGAGAGAGATGACACGATGAGCTAGATGTCATGATAGACCTGGTGTGTGGGTGGACATGCTTTTGGATGCCCATGACGATATGATCCATGTGAGGTTGGATGACCTAGTACCTTTGCAACCCAACCCTGGAAAGGGGTCGTGCATGTTAGAGTGAAGGATATCTCCTTCAATGAGGAGGTTAGTGAAGTACCTATAGAAACCCTATGGGCTTACATGAGCATGGCATAGTATGCACCCAAGGTATCAGTAGTGCTGACAGTAGGCTAAAACCCTGGCCAGGAGAGTATGTTGGATAGCTTATGAGATAAGCATAAAGAGATAAAGACAATCTTAAGTGAACATAAGTTTGAACATAGGCTTCACCCAGGTATGGGTATGCTTGTGAGATTGATCCATCTTCATGGAGAGAGGAAATCTAGTAGTAAGTCTATTTTTAGGGTTAGCTCTAGAGAGAGAGAGAGAAGGACCCAAGCAAGAAGGTTGAAAGCTTAGACTCTGAGATGTGAGGAATAGTGGGAGTTGAGGATGAGGTGACCTAAGTGGATGATAGTGGTTGCCTCATGCATAACCCCTGGAGGCTGATGATATCTTGGTTTCCATTAGAGGAACCAAAATCTAGAGAGAAGATGAGGCTGCTAGTACCTATGTGCCTATGGTATAGGTGTTTACCTTCTGAGATGGGAAGAAGAGTTCCTTAGACCATGAAGAGGTTTTAGGCCTTGTACCTTGTTGGTTGTCCTTGAGAAGGACTCCACTCTGAAGTGTTGTTCAAGAAGAAGGATCATGGGAAGTGCATGTCGTACCTTGTACATGCTTGGCTCGTGGTTTAAAAGGTTGAGCATGCAGTTTGACATCCGAAAAGTGAACCTAGGGTTCCTAGGCCTAAGAGGGGAAGTGGTGTGCCTGATGTTCATGATGAGATTTGAGTTTCCATGATTTGAGCATGGCACTCCTTATGTTTAGAGGAAAAGGGAAACCCCTTAAGTCTAAGGTATGTTTGATGAACCCCTCACAGCTAAGTTGGTGACATGGGAAAGTATGATCTTGATCCAATGTTGAGGAATGAGAACAAGTGTGACCTAGCATGGTTTAGTAGGGGGTCTGCTTGTACCTTAGTAGCTTTATAGGGTTAAGCATGCTCATGTGGATGTAAACCCTAGACATAAGGACGTTTGTGACCTTTGTTGCTATCAAAAGATAGTTTCCTCCCATCTTGGGAGAGGGACCCTTTTGTAGGGTGTATACCAGTTTTTGTGGGTTTTGAGGAAACCTAAAGAGGTCTCATAGTATCTTGAGGATCTAAGTGAAAAGTACATTGTATGAGAATGAACTTGTAGACCCATAGATAACCATCTCTAAGTGCATGTTGATGTGTTACCATGGAGGTAACCGGTATGGGGCCTGACCAAGGTAGACAGGTCGCCATGACCCCTGTGAAAGGATGAAAGACAACCCAGGAATGCAAAGAGAGATGATGGAGACTTGGGTAAGGTTCTAAGTTGGACATGTACTATGTTAGGATCCTAAGTCTATCCTAGGGTCAGGTAGGGATAAGACCGATGGAAGTAGGAGTTGCCTAATTCCCTAGTTGCACATGACCATAGGGTTGGGAGGTAACATCTATCATTGTCTAAGGGCCATGGGTTAGGAGATTGATCACCTTCGTGAACTCATGGGACCCAAAGGGAAGATGAGGAGGGCACTCTCAGATGCATAAGGGAAGAGGGATGACCCCAAAAAATGCCAGCACCTTACAGACCTAGAGGAGATGACCAAGGATTGTGTTGTGACCCAAGTGGATTCAAGATCAGTTTCCCATGGAAGTAACTTTGATATCGGGATGATTGTGATGTAGAGACATAAGTTTCACGTTTCAAATTAGATTTGAAGGTGTACTGACAAGGTGGGATGTACCATCTCTACTTTTGAAATGGGAAGAACTTTGTATTTGGACTGTAGCCAAATGCTTATTTCTTCTTATTATGGGAGTGAGAGATAGGACAATATGCATGCCATACACCAAGGATAAAGATGATGTGAGTGGAAACGTTGCTAAAAGGTATAAGGACAGAGATGATAACATACCCTTGTGGAGTGAACGATGCATGGATGGTTTACAAACACCAAGAGTACTAAGGTAGTCATCTTGTGAGGATGTTTTTATCATGAGCTATGAGTTATACAAGGTTGAGTTTGATAACCAAGAGGATGAGCTCAGAGTGTTCTTGATGAAGATAGACTTAGAGTTTGAGCAGAGATAAAAAGTGAAGGTGTATGTTTTCAACATTACCTAACACCTAAGGATGTGAAGTGGTAATGGATGTTCTGGTTGAGATGCAGCTGCCTAGTTTAGTTAGAGGCTAGAAAAGGTTGTAGGGTTAATCCTAAGTTTGAAAAAGGAGATATGTTTGGCTAACACTCAGATGTAACAATATCGGTTGACCAAGTATGTGGTTGTTTGGTTAGCCAACCTAGGCCTTGATGCAATAAAATGATGGTTGTAGAACCTCAGATGACACTTCTCTAGAAGAGAAGGTGATGAAACTCCGATTAGCATGGTTTAGGATTTTTGAGGAATCAATCCTGAGGAATCATGACATACATGATATCATGATTTTAAGATCACCATACACCATGGTACTACTAAGATAATGAGTGGTAGTAGTACTTTTATGCCTAAGATGAAAAGTGTACAAAGATGCATGTGGCTCGTCACCATGCAAGCCAGGAGGTGAAGGACGAACACCAGTAACCCAGTGTATTGTTATAGAGGATAAACAGTTCCTGAGAGGGAATGGGAGTTCGTCATTATGGATGTTGTGGTAAGTATCCCCTGGACCAAGGAAGGTCAAGATGCAATATGAGTTATGGTAGATCGCCTTACCTAGATGACATGAGAAAGAAAGAATACTGTCAAGGGACGGATCCGGTTGAACTACATATGAGAGAGAGATGGTTCAACTACCCCATGATGCGATTTCAAAAGTTCTTGAGTATAACCTAAAGATTCACTTCCATGCGGTGGAAGTAGGTACATGAAGAACTCGATGTTAGTACAGTTTATCACCCCTAACTAATGGTTAGTATAATCCAGACTACAGGGCCTGATGAGAGCATGTGTGCTCATTCAGGGTGATAACCACCATAACCAATATCGGGATGTAAAGAATCTTTGTAAGGGAGGTTGTGTTGGTCACCACTTCATTAAGATGATGTTGGTGAAGGGACCTCATGAAGGTCAAGAAAGAACCACAGTGTATGTAGATGAAGTCGCTTTGATCGAGCAATGGCTGTGAGAGAGCCCAGGGGCAACATGAGTCGTGAGCAGATGCGAAGCAGACTAACATGTAGTTCACTGTGGGAGAGTATGTGATGTGAAAATCTGACCCCTCTAAGTTATAGATAAGAGAGCTAAGTCCCGACTGCATGGTCCATTTGAGATGCATTGGTGGAGACGGTTGTGTATCCTTACCCCTTAGGATAACATGATGTATAAGGTGTTCCATGAGTCTGATATAGATCACTATGTGAGGTACCCAAGCCATGTGTTGAGCCCTGAACCTATTCATCTTTATGAGAGGCTGAAATGTCCTGAGTCACCTATGAGGGTACGATATACCAAGATAAGAAAAAACTCAGATGGAAGAATATGAGATGATGAAGGTTCTTGGGAAGCACCATGGAAAGGGTGAGGCCACATGGGAGCCATGATGGACATAAGAAAGGCTTATCATGTTTGTTTGTGTGCCTGGTGGAATTTTGAGGGAAAACTTCCTATAAGAGGGGAAGGATATTACAACCCCAATTTTTGGGTTATTTTGGTGAGAAATGTAATTTATCCTATTAAATATGTTTGAACAAATAATAATATAATTTGTTTTGAATAAATGGATTTCATTTACAATAGCCTTGTTGGTTGTTTTTTGGGCTTTATTGGCTATTGAGCCCAATTACAAGGAAAAGAGAAATAAAAGGAAAAAGGAATTTATTTGGATAAAGGGTTAAAAGATAAGGAAAAGGCTAAGGAATATTCCCAAGATGGGAATTCGAGCCATTAAGGTTCCTTGAGGTCCAAGGAATCCAAGGATAAGATAATGGCAAAAGAAAGAGGAAATATCAATTAATTTGGTTTTATTAATGAATAACTTGCATATGAAGGAAACACCCTTTTTCCTTTAGAATTTGGGTTTCAAATTTAATACACAAGTAGATAATGCCAAGACAGAGTTTACTCTAAATTTGAGTGAAAAATAATAAACAAGGAGAGAGATAAATCAAAAGAAAAACCCAAAATAAGTAATTAATCAAGAATATTTGAAATAAAGGAGACAATGCAAGAAATAAAGATAGAAGTGAGGATTTGGTCATAATAAGTGATATTTCGAACCCCACTTGCTTTCTTGAATTACAAGGAATATAAATAATGGGAAATAAGAAAATAAGAAAGAGAAAAGATGGGAGAAATAAGCCTAATTGAGTAATATCTTGCACCTAAAGAAAAGACACGTTTTCTTTAAGATAATGAGCTCAATTTTGGCAAAGAAGTATATTAAGTCATTATGGACTTCCCCTTAAAATTTGGGACCAATCAGATAAGTGGTTTGCGAGTTATGATTTTTACAAAATTCCTTTAAAGAAAGAAGGATAAATTAAATATAACAATTCGATTTGAATTCATGTTCTTTTATGAGGTCTCACAGCTGTTGGATTTGGATCCAACAGTGGTTGCATTTCGCCTAAAATTTGGAAAGGAGGAGCAGACTCATGGGATTTTGGGACTCTTTTCCTTCCTAATCGATGACCAAGCACTAATGGGACCTCTCCCATTGCGTTCAGGACACCTTCCCGAGTTAAAAGATCCCGAGTTTGGAGGGGTTTCGAACGAGATGACGTATTTCCCCAATCCGCAGGGGTGTTCTTTCCAGGCTTGATGTCTAGGCTATAAAAGGGGGACTAAGGTCTTGTTGTGAGGGGATAGGATCGACCATCAGATGTCACAGGGTCCATTTTAGTCTCCCCACATGCCAATTCGTCGAGAAGCATGGAAATTCCTCTGAAGGTTCTCCCTCCCTGCCGGCCATGGCGGCTCCGCAGGCTTGCTCACTTCACGCCACTAGATGGATAGATGAAGCCGCCATTGAGTTCGACTCAAGCCAACGATGGTGGTGGAACCTTTGCTTTGGTTTCCAATGCACAGAAACTCAAAGTCAACTGCTGTGTTGACTCATCGCGAGCTCTATCTCGCGAGCGGGAGGTAGGAGAAGACATAGATTCTAATGACCAATCTACCCCTGGGCGTGAAAGGCCGAAACCCGCAAGGCGTGAGGGCAGATGGGACTTTGCAGACTTGACTGTGAGGCTCGATCGGTTGGAGCCGGCCGCCTGCATGGCAAACTGTGATTTACTGACCCCACCCGCATGGAAAAGGAAAGCAAGCCACTTTGCTGAGTTGGTGACACTCCATTGGACCTAAAAGGTATTTTCTTTGCAAAATCATAATTAATTATCCGTAACTCCGATTATAGAAAGTCTTATATGAAAATTCATCAGGAGAACATAAGGAAGCCAATAAAAATGATATTAAAGCCTGATTATGTTTCTAAATCCGAAAGTGACATAAGTTGATCATGATATGCTTTAAACTTAGGTTAAAAACCCTAATTGTGATTAAAGATCGAAACTATAATGCTTGATGGTTTAATTTGAGTAATAATAACCTGTTGGATGATAAAAGAAAGATTCATATTTGATTTAGTTGAAAATTGCTTATTTTAGGGTTTTAAACCAAGAATCCATGATAATGCATGTAGAAACCCTAATTTAGGGTAAAGGAAGAGATTAATATGTTTAAATCGAATTACTTGGAAATATGCTATTTATTGTCGATCCTAAGCCTGTTAGGAGAGATAGGACAATATAATTAGGGTTTATGAATAGTTTTACTATTTTAGGGTTTGTAGTAGCAAAAGTGATAATGAAACCCTAATTGCAAGTGAAACTCTAAAAGTGGACTACAAACCCTAGGAAGCGAGCTAGGTTTAATAGATCTTGATGGAATGATCAATAATAGGAAATTGTATGCATATTTCAGGATCTCTTTGTGTGCTTTCTTTCCTATTGGATTTCTTGCATTGATTGGATTAACTCTGTCTCAAATCATCCTGACAGGTATGTGGTTAATTACATTAGTTTCCCAAAGAGTTTCTCAAATGATTCACCACATTGAATGCAACTTATCAGTTTGGATATTCATACTTGCAAATCATAAAGTCACTATGATTATCACAGTAATAATAGAAGTGTGTATTCTCGCACCTACATGCCACCCTGCTGGATGATGCCAAAGGTCAAGCCCAGGAGGGAAGACCAATGGGTACCATGAGTGGTGACCCCAGACACCAAGCTCGATATTGAGAGGGTGGTCTTTATAGAATGACTAACGACCACTATGAAGGGTGACCCCAGGCATCAAGCTCGGGATTGAGAAGGTGGCCTTAAGTCATTGGCAAAAGAGAAACCCTAAGGTGGGTATGCCAGGGTTAGGGCAAATGTGGTGGAGAATGTCATACTGAAAAGTGTCAATTGGCTTGTGATAACCTCCTATTTTAGTCGATTATCTTAGTCTTTTTCTTTAGTTTTCCATACTCTTTTTAAGTTTAAACTATACATAATCCTAATTTTACCCCTTTTTGTAAATATACTATCAGACTAACTTTTCCTTTTTATATATGCAGAAAAAGCACAAAAAAAACCATAAAAGAATAACTCAGCCTCAAGACCAAGTGGACTCAAACGGTCTCAAGACCGCATGAAGCCAACCGGTCTCAAGACCGCATGGAGTCAAACAGTCTCAAGACCGCATGAAGCCAACCGGTCTCGAGACCGCATGGAGTCAAACGGCCCCAAGACCGCATGAAGCCAACCGGTCCCGAGACCGCATGGAGTCAAACGGTCCCAAGACTGCATGAAGCCAATCGGTCCCGAGACCGCATGGAGTCAAACGGTCCCAAGACTGCATGAAGCCAACCGGTCCCGAGACTGCATGGAGTCAAACGGTCTCAAGACCGCATGAAGCCAACCGGTCCCGAGACCGCATGGAGTTCAAACGGTCTCAAAACCACATGAAGCCAACCGGTCTTGAGACCGCATGGAATTCAACCGGTCTCGAGACCGCATGAAGCCAAACGGTCCCGAGACCGCATGGAGTTCATGCGGTCCTGAAACCGCATGAAGCCAAACGGTCTTGAGGTCCCAAACGGTCTTGAGGTCCAAACGATCTCCAAACCGTTTGGACTTCACTCAAGTCCTATAAATAAGACCCCAAGGGTCCAAAAAAAGGCAACTCTCAGACGTCCAAAGGCTGCCCCAATCGTTCCAGAGCTCCTGCCACTTCCATCCTCCACCCTGGGGCTGTCGGTCTGAGATCCATACTCCATCCTGAAGCTGCTTTCTCCTTCTTTGCCAAGAAGGTGGGAAGGGGAGACCTCCTCATCATGCAACCTACGAAGACTGGTGGATCGTTGCTCTCTCTCTCCAAGGGGTTGACTTTCCTCCCTCCTTTGTGAGGATGATGCTTTCTCTCTCTCTTCTCGCCTCCTTCTTGGTCTTAGTCATGAGGGAGTAGTCTTCTTCACTAGGGTGTGGGGAGTAGCCCTGCTACCCATACTTTCATATCATGTAAAATGTAATCCTTAGGTTGTAATGTAGAGTTCTTATCTTTGCCAGTTCAACATCAAACGATTAATGAATACTTGTTGCTTGATCCCCAACTTGTGTTATCTTTTATCTTTTAGTATGAATTGTCTACGTTTGTACTATTAGATTCGAAACTCGTTTGCATGTTGGTTCTTGATGCATGTATCCACCATGCATCTGTTTCAATATCTAGAAGTGTATCTCAAGAAGTGGAGTAAACTCACTATCATTCGTTGCACTTTCATACTATGAAATGGAATCAGTTGATGTATGGAAGTGCAACCTTGGTAAGTCGAGGAACACACTTTGCGAGGGGAATGATGTAAAGTAATGTGACCATTTGATCGGGAATGGCTGGCGTTGCAAAATTGCCGCACTTCTCGTAGCTAGATTATCCGAAAGGAGGCTAGGTCTACAAGGATACTAACTGACCGAACTCTTTTTGCAGGTTAAGTTTTGCTTTGCATGTGTTGATCGATGTGTAGTGGCGGTGAAAAACCGATCACACCCTAGTGATCTTTATCATAGTTTGACTCTTAGATTTACTAGCTTTCTTTACTTTTTATGTTCTTAGTTTAAAACCATCAAAATCCAACTTTCGATATAAGTGCCAACTAGTAAGTAACTAAGTGAAATTCTATACATTTTCCATCTTGTTGCTCACAACAAGACCGTTGCCTTTTGGGTTCGATCCTAAATCTATACTATGATAAGGCGTCCATACTCTTATGGGGTTGGAGTGTTTATCTAAGCACCAGTTATAGGTAAACCTAGGGAAGACATCAACTCTCTCTCTAGGGTTTTTGGTGCATAACCCCGAGACTCCCATTGGAAGAGTAAAATCTTTTGGTGTAAGTCCCAGCTCCATCAAAAAATGGCGCCGTTGCCGGGGACAACGGAACGTTGTTATTTCACTTAGTACCTTTCTAGTTGGTTAGGATTTTACACTTTCTTTTTGAATCATAACTCTATATCTACTTGAAACTTTTTTGTTATTATCTAAAGGTGTTTTCCTTTCTCTACTCAGGTAGAACACGTGCATGCAATCATCGCATAGTCGCGGATTCTCCCCTGATCCGGAGTTCGACTCCGAGGTAGAGAGAAGTTTCCACCGCCGAATCCGTCTCAATCGCCAACGCGCTAGACAAATGGCTGACGAACAGCATCAGGCTGCTTTGGTGATGGAGAGAGTGAATGATGCCATCGCCGCACAATGGGCACAACTCATCGCAGACACCCGTGCCCAGATACAAGCGGAGATACGTGCAAAAGAGCAAGATCGCATAAGGGCTGAGACTGAGGCAGCAACCCAAGCTGCTCAGCTGGAGTTACGGAACAAGCAACTAAGGGACTATGTTGTCCCAAAGAACTGCGAGGATAACCACCCGGTCCGGCCTCCGATTATCAATATCCCAAATTTTGAGATTCGGACCCAGTGGATCCAAATTATGCAAGGCATCTCTTTCTCTGGAGGTTCAGGAGATGATTGCATGGACCATTTAAAAAGGTTTAAGGAATTATGCCGCCTGGTCCCGCAAGCTGGTATCGCTTTCGATGCGATAATGCTCCACCTATTCCATTTCACCTTATCTGGAAGGGCCCTGAGTTGGTACAACTCATTGGACAGAGAACCCATAATAACCACTTGGGCCCCTCCAGAGGAGAAATTCTTAGAGAAGTTCTTTCCACCCTCACTGACCTATGAAATCATAGGGAAAATCAATCACTTCTCCCAGCTACCTAGAGAAACCCTCGCTGAGGCATGGGAAAGATTTAAGGAACTTCTGCGCAAATGCCCCCATCATGGAATTTCACATAATCAACTGATAGAAACTTTTTACCGAGGAGTAAGCGACGATATTAAACAATTCTTAGATTCCTCATTTGGGGGAAACTTCATGAGGAAGAACTATGAAGACGCCTGGAAGATTGTTACATTAGGAGCTGAAAACCAGTCCAACTGGGGACGGTCAGCTGGAAAAGGTGTCCTTAAGGTTTTTAAAGCTGAGGAATCAATAGAAATGAAGGCAATAGCTGAGGCCTTGCAAACTATTGTTCATAAACAACAAGCTCTCGAGGCTTCTCTCGGAGAGATCGTCAAAAAGAAAGCCCCTTTAGTACAACAAGTTAAGACCGTCAGAGGATCATGTGAGGCTTGTCATTCTTCCGACCACCCAACCTTGTCATGTGGTATGTTATATAATGTGATGATGGATCTACATCCACCACTGCAACCATATGAACCTATTACTGATCAATCTGGAGATCAGATTCTGGAACAAGTTAACTCCATCCACACTATTCCTGGACAAGTTTACTACAATCCCAGTCAACCGAGGAATCATACTGGATTCCAATATGGGAATCCTTCTGGAACTGCGAATCCGCAGCATCAGACACAGGGGGGATCTGATAGTAGGATACCACCTGGGCTCTCAAACAATTTTAACCAAAATCAAGGGAACTCAAGAAACAATTTCCCTAGGGCTAACTACCCTAGAAACCAATCAGCCTACTATCAGTACACTCATCCCCCGCTTCATCCGCAGTTACATACTCAGCAGCCTCAACAACAAAATCTTCAGAAAAATGCTACCGCACAGCCGAAAGATGAAATATCTTTGATAAGGGAGCTGCTACAATCGCAACAAACTATGCTTGCTAACCAACAAGCTCAGCAGAAAGCAGTTGAAGCTCAACTCGCTCAGATTGCTGCACAATTAAAGCCCCCAGTAGGTATGCTTGCCGGGCAGCCTGAACCAAATTCTAAGCATGGGCAAAACAAACATGAACAGTTGAATGCCGTCACCACAAGGTCGGGACGCATTCTTCCTGAACCTACCAAGATCACCTTGGATGATGATGATATGCCCACTTTTATGACAAAAGAGATCTCGCAACAAGGAATTGATAAATCCTCCGAAGGCACAAAGGACAAAAACAAAGAACAGGTGTCCGCAGAACCTGAGGTCCCGCAATTCAAACCAAGGATTCCGTACCCGGGCAGACTGCAAGAAACAAAAATGGACGCCAGGTTTCAGAAGTTCAAGGAGGCAATGAAGAAACTGTACATTGACATCCCACTCCTTGACGCTCTGTCCGAAGTACCAGCATGGGAAAAGTATCTCAAAACCTTGCTATCACGAAAGTATATCACCAAGGAGCAGGAGACTGTCAAGCTTGCGCAAACCACTTCTGACATCATCTTGAACAAACTGCCCAAAAAGAAGAAGGACCCAGGTTCCTTCGGAATCCAATGTTGCATTGGAAACGTGTCTATAAAGAAAGGATTAGCTGACCTTGGGGCCAGCATATCCATTATGCCCTACTCAATGTGCCAACGTCTGGGTTTCACCGACTTGCTTCCTACAGCAATGACTATTCAACTAGCTGACTCCACAATAACCGCACCATTGGGAATCATTGAAGATATCCCAGTAAGGATAGGAAAGGATGCCTACGTTCCGTGTGATTTTGTTATCATGGATATTAAAGAATACTTAAGGTATCTGATCATTTTCGGCAGGCCTTTCCTAGCTACTTCCAGAGTGCTAATCGACGTCGAAGCTGGAACCATCATTCTTAGGCTCGGGAAAGAAGCAATTCAATTCCGCATCCTTGATAGTATGAAAGGTCCCAACATCCAAGAAGAAGTCTTTCTTTTGGACGCAATTCAACAAATGTCGCAATTAGAAATCTCCGAGCCAATTGACGAACTTGAGAATGCTCTTATCAATCCGGAAGTTGAATTTTCTGCAAATGAACTAGTCCAACAATGCCTCCAATACCTAGAAAAGATAGAAGAAGCGCCAAAGGCTACTTTTGAAGAGCTTAAAGCCGTCACTATCATAGAAGCAGCAGAACCACCAAAAGCCCCCGAATTGAAGACTTTACCTACAGGGCTTAAATATGTTTTTCTAGATGAGGAAGAACTATGCCCGGTCATCATCAGCTCCACCCTTACCGAAGATCAAGAAGTCAGGCTTCTGGATAAGCTGAGGAAGCATAGAAAGGTCATTGGATATAAAATAACTGACCTCACAGGCATAAACCCGGCTCTGTGTATGCACAGGCTTCCTATGGTTGAAGAATTTAAACCCTCTCGTGAACATCAAAGAAAACTGAACCCAAACTTGAAAGAGGTAGTTCGTCTGGAAGTCCTTAAACTACTCAAAGCTAGCATGATCTATCCTATCTCTGACTCTCAGTGGGTCAGTCCGGTTCAGGTTGTTCCAAAGAAAGGGGGCACTATTGTAGTAATCAACGATAAAAATGAGCTAGTGCCTACCAGGACTGTAACAGGGTGGCGAATGTGCATTGATTATAGGAAGTTGAATAAAGCTACAAGGAAAGACCACTACCCTCTGCCTTTCCTTGATGAAGTCCTGGAATGCCTGGCTCACCAAAAGTATTTTTGTTATCTCGATGGTTACTCCGGGTTTTACCAAATACCCATACACCCGGAGGACCAAGAAAAAACCACCTTCACCTGTCCCTTTGGGACATATGCATTCAGAAGAATGCCGTTCGGGCTATGTAACGCTCCTGCCACTTTCCAACGATGTATGTCTGCTATCTTCGTCGGGTTAACTGAATCCATTATGGAGGTTTTTATGGATGATTTCTCAGTTTACGGAGACTCCTTCGACAACTGTTTAATCAACCTTAAACGAGTTCTGCAACGCTGCGAGGAAACGAACCTTATCTTGAACTGGGAAAAATGCCATTTCATGGTAACGAAAGGTGTCGTCCTCGGACATATGGTAAGTGATAGGGGAATCGAGGTTGACAAAGCAAAGATCGATGTTATCTCAAAGTTGTCACCTCCAAAGGACATAAGAGGAGTTCGAGCTTTCCTGGGTCATGCAGGATTCTATAGAAGATTCATCAAAGATTTCTCAAAAATAGCTAAACCCATGAACCAACTCCTGACCAAAGACGTCGAGTTCATTTTCGACCAGGAGTGTATGCAAAGCTTCTCCACCCTTAAAGACGCGTTAATCTCCACACCTATTCTAAGGGCTCCAGACTGGTCGCAAGTGATTATGCCATAGGGGCTGTTTTAGGACAACGAATCGATAAGAAACCCTATGTCATCTACTACACATCCAAAACGCTAGACGAAGCACAGAAAAACTACACCACCACGGAAAAGGAGTTTCTAGCTATCATCTATGCGTTCGAAAAATTCCGCTCCTACCTGATTGGCTCTAAAGTCATCGTTTACACTGACCATTCTGCTATCCGGTACCTGATCCAGAAACAGGACGCCAAACCCAGGCTTATCCGATGGGTGCTAATGCTTCAAGAATTCGACTTGGAGATCAAAGATAAAAGTGGCGTGGAGAATGTTGTGGCCGATCACCTCAGCAGGATCGAGGTTGAAGAAAAAGATAAAATCCCTATCAGGGATTCTCTTCCCGATGATCAACTTATGAAGGCCACTCATAGTTTCCCTTGGTATGCTGATATCGTTAATTATCTGGCCACATGGATCATCCACCCATCTGCTTCATATCAGGATAAAAGGAAGTTCCTTCATGACATAAAACGTTATCACTGGGACGAACCCTACTTGTTCCACCTCTGTGCCGATGGACTTTTCCGTCGGTGCCTGCCAGAAGAAGAAATAACCCCGGTCTTAGAACATTGCCATTCCGAACCCACAAGGGGGCATATGAGCGCCAAGAAAACCGCCATAAAAGTTTTGCAATCTGGTTTCTTCTGGCCCACCATATCAAAAGACTCTTATGATTTCGTGAAAGCCTGCGAAAAATGCCAATTTTCGAGCAACATATCAAAAAGGGACGAAATGCCCCTCACTATGTGGAAGGAAATTGAGCTTTTTGATGTGGGGGGGTAGACTACATGGGCCCTTCCCTTCATCTTATGGCTTCTCTTACATTTTGGTCGCAATGGATTATGTCTCAAAGTGGGTCGAGGCCGTACCCACCGTATCTAGCGACTCCAAACCTGTTATCAAATTGTTCAAAGATACCATTTTTCCGAGATTTGGAGTTCCGAGAACGGTCATATCGGATGGCGGAACCCATTTCCTGGAACGAAGTTTTGAAGCGTTACTGAGAAAATACAGAGTCCATCACAAAGTCGCCACGCCTTACCACCCACAACCTAGTGGCCAGGTAGAAGTATCCAATAGACAGTTAAAGGCGATTCTTGAAAAAACGGTGAATAAAAACCGCACTGATTGGTCCACCAAACTTCCTGATGCCCTCTGGGCATACCGAACTGCTTACAAAACACCAATCAGAACAACTCCATTCCGTTTGGTGTACGGGAAGTCATGTCATCTTCCAGTCGAGCTGGAACATAAAGCCTGGTGGGCCATCAAGCAATTAAACTTTGATCTTAAAAGTGCAGGGGAGAACAGACAACTCCAGCTACAGGAGTTAGAAGAGCTCCGAATGACAGCCTATTACAGTGCCAGAATCTATAAAGAGCAAACAAAAATGTGGCATGATGGACATCTTAAGAGAAAAGATATCGTCGTTGGCAACAAAGTGCTCCCATTCAACTCCAAGCTCAAATTATTCCCCGGAAAACTTAGAACAAAATGGTCCGGACCCTTCACTATAAAACATATCTACCCAACTGGAGCTGCCATTATTATCGACAACAACGGAGGAGAAAGGATGGTCAACGGGCACCGTTTAAAAAGATATTACACTCTGGAAGACAAAATGCATCGACAAACCATCGACATCAGAGATTCTACGCCAACAACATAACAGCTTTACAGCTTCGTCGAGCCAGCGACGTTAAACCAAGGCGCTACTTGGGAGGCAACCTATTACTTCACGAATTAGTTTAGCCGCAGCCCTTGTCCTAATTACCTCTCACCCTATCACTTTGACACTCTGAGGACATAGTGAGTGATAAGTTAGGGGGGTACATTAGACAAGGGCAAGGTATCTTTCTTTCTAAAAACACTCTTTCTCCTTTTTCTTCTTTTTAACCCGTTTTGGAATAAAGTCACCCCAACTAACATTAGAATCATGATAGTCCCCAAAAGTAAATATCACTTAGACATTTAATGTTGATTTAACAATTTCCATCCACTATCATTTCATGTTTTTGCTTCAATTCTTTATCTGACTCTCCACAGGTCAACGTCAAGGCAGAAATAAGCCAAGCTCTCAAAAATGAGAGGGGAATCAGGCAACTTCCAAATCAAGAAGTTCTGCAAGTGGACCACAAATCAAATAAGTGCATGTTGAAAAACTCTAAGAATAGCTTTCCTCTCTTCAAAATAAAAGAGGCTTGGCCGCCCATAATAAATTCCCAAAAATCACAAAACCCAAGCCTGTGAGTTATCGAATAAAAGCCAGAGAGACGAATAAAATTATGAGAGTTGTGCCATGAATAAGGATCTATATAAAGAACCGATGAAGATTCCATCTGGCCGGCACATTCCGCTGCCCTCATAAAGGCAGATGTGTCGTGTCCGGTAGTGGAACCCTAAGGTATCTAAATATATGAAAGGCTCATAAAGGACTCACCCGACCGGTACATTCAGCTTCCCTCATAAAGGTAGATGTGTCATGTTCGGTAATGAGATCCTAAAAAGCATAGATAACCCCTCCCCCACTTGAAGGGGGAGCTACACTTCAAGCCTTTAGCCAACCCTCATACCCTCTCTAGCTTCCAGTAGGCCTTTCAGAGAGGTATAAAGCTGATTAGAGACAACAACATGCACAAAATAAAGGTGGTCCCAATGCGAACTACGAAATACGGAAAGAACCTGAGACCCAAGCAACTCTCGAAATCTGAAAGAGTCAAGGCAAGCAATAAGACTTGATATGACCTTAGGGGAACTCAGGTCAAGAATTGAAGGAAGAGTATGGAAATCCTAATTAAATAAGATCGCCTCGCCATTACATGTCTCAGCTCTATCTAACTTGAGGACAAGCTAGACTCTAAGTTAGGGGGGGTGATAACCTCCTATTTTAGTCGATTATCTTAGTCTTTTTCTTTAGTTTTCCATACTCTTTTTAAGTTTAAACTATACATAATCCTAATTTTACCCCTTTTTATAAATATACTATCAGACTAACTTTTCCTTTGTATATATGCAGAAAAAGCACAAAAAAAAGCCATAAAAGAATAACTCAGCCTCAAGACCGAGTGGACTCAAACGGTCCCAAGACCGCATGAAGCCAACTGGTCTCAAGACCGCATGGAGTCAAACGGTCTCAAGACCGCATGAAGCCAACCGGTCTCGAGACCACATGGAGTCAAACGGCCCCAAGACCGCATGAAGCCAACTGGTCCCGAGACCGCATGGAGTCAAACGGTCCCAAGACCGCATGAAGCCAACCGGTCCCGAGACCGCATGGAGTCAAACAGTCCCAAGACCGCATGAAGCCAACCGGTCCCGAGACCGCATGGAGTCAAACGGTCTTAAGACCGCATGAAGACAACCGGTCCCGAGACCGCATGGAGTTCAAACGGTCTCAAAACCACATGAAGCCAACCGGTCTCGAGACCGCATGGAATTCAACCGGTCTCGAGACCGCATGAAGCCAAACAGTCCTGAGACCGCATGGAGTTCATGCGGTCCCGAAACCGCATGAAGCCAAACGGTCTTGAGGTCCCAAACGGTCTTGAGGTTCAAACGGTCTCCAAACCGTTTGGACTTCACTCAAGGCCTATAAATAAGACCCCAAGGGTCCTCCAAAAAAAGGCAACTCTCAGACGTCCAAAGGCTGCCCCAATCGTTCCAGAGCTCCTGCCACTTCCATCCTCCGCCCTGGGGCTGTCGCTCTGAGATCCATACTCCATCCTGAAGCTGCTTTCTCCTTCTTCGCCAAGAAGGTGGGAAGGGGAGACCTCCTCATCGTGCAACTTACGAAGACTGGTGGATCGTTGCTCTCTCTCTCCAAGGGGTTGACTTTCCTCCCTCCTTTGTGGGGATGATGCTTTCTCTCTCTCTTCTCGCCTCCTTCTTGGCCTTAGTCATGAGGGAGTAGTCTTCTTCACTAGGGTGCGGGGAGTAGCCCCGCTACCCATACTTTCATATCATGTAAAATGTAATCCTTAGGTTGTAATGTAGAGTTCTTATCTTTGCCAGTTCAACATCAAACGATTAATGAATACTTGTTGCTTGATCCCCAACTTGTGTTATCTTTTATCTTTTAGTATGAATTGTCTACGTTTGTACTATTAGATTCGAAACTCGTTTGCATGTTGGTTCTTGATGCATGTATCCACCATGCATCTGTTTCGGTATCTAGAAGTGTATCTCAAGAAGTGGAGTAAACTCACTATCATCCGTTGTACTTTCATACTATGAAATGGAATCAGTTGACGTATGGAAGTACAACCTTGGTAAGTCGAGGAACACACTTTGCGAGGGGAATGATGTAAAGTAATGTGACCATTTGATCGGGAATGGCTGGCGTTGCAACATTTCTGCACTTCTCATAGCTAGATTATCTGAAAGGAGGCTAGGTCTACAAGGATACTAACTTACCGAACTCTTTTTGCAGGTTAAGTTTTGCTTTGCATGTGTTGATCGATGTGTAGTGGCGGTGAAAAACCGATCACACCCTAGTGATCTTTATCATAGTTTGACTCTTAGATTTACTAGCTTTCTTTACTTTTTATGTTCTTAGTTTAAAACCATCAAAATCCAACTTTCGATATAAGTGCCAACTAGTAAGTAACTAAGTGAAATTCTATATGTTTTCCATCTTGTTGCTCGCAACAAGACCGTTGTCTTTTGGGTTCGATCCTAAATCTGTACTATGATAAGGCTTCCATACTCTTATGGGGTTGGAGTGTTTATCTAAGCACCAGTTATAGGTAAACCTAGGGAAGACATCAACTCTCTCTCTAGGGTTTTTGGTGCATAACCCTGGGACTCCCATTGGAAGAGTAAAATCTTTTGGTGTAAGTCCCAGCTCCATCAGCTTGTTAATTAACTTGATTGTGATAATTAGATTGTTAGCCATATCTGCAAAATTTTGGTTGTCCCCACATACCGGCATATTTAATTATGCTGACCGACGTTTTGTTTGTCGGTATTTTATGTACAAGTGTGAAAAGGACAAACAGTAAATTGGCATATGCGGAATTAAATGAGAATTAAAGTACAAAGGAGGATTAGTTAGAATAGACTCCAGATGTGGATAGAAGTAGATATCCAAGTTTTTGAAAAAGGTATGCAAAGTTTTATTTTATACCAGTTTTCAGTTTAGTTTGGTGGAATTTCATAATTATTAATGATTATTTGTCAAACCTTTGATCCTATTAATTGGGATAACGACTCTGACCTTTTGGTCTCCCTTAATTGGGGGTTACCCGAAGGTGGGTTCGTTACAATAGGTTTCTCCAAAATGTGGGTGATAGCCAAAAAATTTTGACAGGTGTCCTTGTTGTCCGTGATAAAATAGTAAAACAGTCTATGTTCTTCAATCCCCTTCCTTAAAGAACAACTTCCTTAGATCATGAACAATAACACTTCAAGTGCACGAGAGTGTCCTATCCACCACTTTAACCCAATCCTAACAATGGTAATGTCCAACTCCAACTTATTCTATCCATCGATCATTGGTAGTGTTGGTAGAGGTCGTGAATGGCTGAAACTGGGTGGAAGCTTATGGATAGAGGTCGGAGGAGGATCAAAAGAGGATGGATTAGAATAAGCCTTTGCACTAGAGGCAAAAGGGCCGCCTCCACTCCCCATCAGGGGAAACTTTAATCATATAGAGGGATTTGAGCTCACAAAGTGAGACATCTTCTAATATAGTCATTATTGATGAAAATAACAAATTAACAAATACATTATCATAATTATATTTTCACATTGAAAACAAAAGACCTAGATGTACATCATATGAAAATAAGATCTCATAACTCATGAGGAAGTATTCACATCTACATCATCTAAAATTAAATATTTGTATCGAAACTACAATTCCTACGAAATGACTTATATTTTTCTCATGAAATACAACAAATGATGTACCCTTGATTGATGGAAGATTGCAAAAATGTTAACACCAAACCTAAGTAACCAAACAAGGCCTAAACTCAGAATGCAAACCCAAAACTAATCCAACCTAGAATGAAATGAACCAAGACATAAGATTCAAGAACAACCCAAATGCCTAACAAAAAGTTTACATGTACTCAATCACAACCCAAAATCTCAACGGAAGTTAACCTGGGACTCAAATCAACTAGAATAATACCATCCAATGATTCAATCTAATACAATCATAACTCGAACCACATGACAATGGTCTAAGAATATTTTAGCCCAAATAGATATGCGGCTTAACAGTGGTATAGATAAATGACTAAAGTTAAAGAGAAATATGATACTTGAAGTTGAAATATTTTGACATTATAATATATAAATCTATATACAAAGTTCACTATATGTATATATCAAAATGTATATGCAATAACCTACACACACGCTCAAGGAGTCATTTCATTTGATTCATTTGACTAATTCTTTCATTGTAACCAAAGGGCCAATTCACATCTTTTCCATACCCTCGTTTTGATGATGAAATGGTAACATAATTTCTAGTTCAACCACTTGCCCCACACTGCTCAAAGTGGTCTAACTTAATCACATAATAGCTTCTGCTCATTCATGAAAACAATAGCCAAATAGAAAAATAATTTCAGCTCAATTTCTATTCATGTCATGAAAACTGCAAATACAATTGAAAGAAATTTCAACCCATTACTAACTGATAACAAACATGACCTTATCTTTTCCACTCAAATAACTCAACATGAGCCTATCTACCATAATCCTCATTCAAAAGTAACCAGACTCAAACTTGTTCCAATATGAAAAAATGTCAGAGATGACTTGACCATAATTTCCTTAATACGAACACGGATTGACTTCACCACATAACCATAGAAGTGACATCATGACGCTGACATGATCCAAATGCAGCTTGTGCGGATTGATTTCAACACATAACCATAGAAGTGACACAACCTGATGCTGACACGATCCAAATCCAACTTGTCTAGTTCAAAAATGAATGAGAGTATAGAAGTGACCCACTCCGATGCACACATGAGCGAAACTCAACTTGTCCAAGGGCTTGTTTGTTTCCAAGTAAAACCAACCTACATTGATACCTTCAAAATAGGGAATCAAAAGTCATCAATTTCAACCAAAATGTTTTTGTTTGTTTCAGAGTAAAATGAATTCATCGATCTACCTTTGTTTTTGTTTGGTACAACATATTAGCATACTGATTGAGTAGGTACTTATCTTGGAATTGGATCATCGACGCAACCGCAATGCAATATGCATATCACCTTCTGCTAGTTTCATAGTGGCCGTGCATAAAAATATACAGAGAGAGAATAGGAAGAAAAGGCACTCAACAGCATGTGCATCGACAAGATGAAATGGATGTGCGCCCAAATCTGGTGCAATTCATTTTCCAAGATTTTGTATGTACTGGTGTACCAATGTGCAATTTGTTTTCCCAATGTGGATTTGAAGTAGGCTGAAGCAAACTTTGATTACTTTGGAAACATAGTTAGAAAAACGTACGGGCCTCATTAGTTTGCCGTCCAACCAGATGAGCCCTAAAACAAAAGGGTTAAATTTTGGGCGCTCTCACAGGCAGTGACACACGCCCAAAATCAGCCCCCAAAACCGCCTCTACGCGACACATGCTGATTGAGTGTTTTTTTTTTAAATTATGCAATCGAAAAATAAATTGTTTCGCTTATAACTTTTGAACCGTAATGAATTTTCTAATGAAATAAAAACTATTAGATTCGTTACAAAACTTACAATCCAAAAAAACTAATGTTGACATATTTTTGAGAAAAAAATACAAAAATGATATATATAGGTTAATTGACATCTAAAGATGATTTATTGATACCTAGAAATGGTTCATTGACACCCAAAGTATAAAAATGATGCCCAAGTAAATATTGTACGTGTTAAATCACATATAAGGTAATTGACAACCAAAAACAACGCAACGATGCCCAAATAGGTTTGTTTGACACACAAGAACAACTTAATGGCGCTCAAATATGGTTGTACACATTAAATAGGGTGTAAGGGTACTTCACACACTACTACAGAACCTACCTTTAGTGTCAGTTATTTATGGCCTTTAGTGTCGGTTTCCGAGCAACGCCTATGTGGGCGACACTAAAAGGTCACCCATTACGCGTCGGTTCCAGAACCGACACCCAAACTCTTCGCGTGCGACTGAAAACACGCCATCAGGGGACTATAGGCGTCGGTTATTAGATAAGAAACCGATGCCCAAACCCTTCGCGCCACTGAAAGGGCGCCATCTTGGGCGCTATCAGTGTCGGTTATAAGCCAACAACCGACGAAATATGTCTTCGCGCCAAAAGAATATGTGTCGGTTACATTCAAATAACCGACACTGTAAAGTTATGTGTCGGTTGTTTACAATTACCGACGCCTGTTATTGGCGCCAGCTTGGGCACTATCAATGTCGGTTTGTATTAAGAAACCGACACCATATATGTTCGCGCCATAGGAAATAGGCGCCGGTTATATCTAAATAACCGACGCCTATTGGTTTTTTTTTTACAGACCTGCTGTGGCTGGTCGCAGGATGAGAAACCTGCAGTTCAGTTAACTGAACTGCAGGTTTTATGACATCCATTGATATCAGCCAACAACAGGCCACAAACCTACAAATTTAACAACAAAAATATTCACACATGCATTTAGCAATACAACCTGCAGTTCCATTTTATTTTCATACATTTTGAAACATTCATGTAGCTAGCAATCTGTAGTTCCATTCATTCACATTCACACATGTAGAAACATTCATATAGTAACCAACACTTTCATTCATTTTCACTTAGACACATGTAGAAACATCTAGACATGTAGAAACCTTCACACATATTATAATTCAGAAATTCATTTACAAAATCCCCACTATTTGTATGGTTGTTGCCCATTCTTCTCTTACTTCATTTAATTCTCCCATCGTATAGGGAGCATGTACATCTGGTAAGTCCGTTCCTATAGTGGGGTCAGCTTTAAACACCTGTAAAGAGAATGATGTATATATATAATTAATGAACTATAAATAAGATTGATATATTTCATATTATCTAATGAGACTATATAATACCCGAGCAATACAATCGATGTCCATACAACATGACAGACTAACACATATATAGTACATAACAAGAGCAGTGTCGAATTTACATACAACACTAGCTTAGTACATATATAGTGGGACTTATAAGGTGACGATCCCACCTGGTAAAATAGGTTACCGACAACTACATGTTATGACTGGGAGGTCGTGATTCAGCAACAGTATGCATTAGCAGGAGGACAAACAGATCACCATATGTTTGTCCTCATATGGTGATCTCTTGTCCTCTTGCTAATGCATACGTTGCTGAATCACGACCTCCCAGTCGTAACATGTAGTCGGTAACCTATTTTAGCAGGTGGTATCGTCACCTTAGTCCACTATATATGTACTAAGTTAGTGTTGTATGTAAATTTGGAGCTGCTGTTGTTATGCACTATATATGTGTTAGTATGTCATGTTGTTATATGAATATGAATCTGAACCACTTGTGTGTGCTACACTTTATGTATTGTATCTGTATCCTGCTTCCCTTCATTGGGGCTTCTTCCTGCATATCCTGCATAGCTATGTCATGTCCGTCCTGCATAGCCTTCTTCCTATATTTATTTTTCAAAGAGAATACAAACAAAAATTATTAGTGTAGAGTTAGTGAAATACTGATCAATGTCTAGAATTGGAATAGATCAATAACCTACTCTCAGCATCGCGTATGTAATCTCGGGTGAGATTGGTCCTATAGTTCTTTAGCACCCTCCCACAATGTTTAGCATTTGTATTAACTAGAAGATAATGAAACATCAAATCAAAAAATGATATTGATATTAAAAAAGTAAACATTTAGCTTCAATAAAAAAATATAAACATGCATGCCTCTAAAATTGTGATCTTTTATCAATTAACAATCCTTCATTGTGATCTCCGCGCACATATAAGTCATCATTAGCTTCAATATTTTCTGGAGTTGGCAACCCAACTGAGAATGGACTGGAGTCATCATATTTATCATAGTACTCTTCTTCATCTATAGGATCTTCAATGAACTGTCTTTTACCATGAAGAACAACCGACCATTTATCATTTGCAGGATCATCGATATAAAATACTTGTTTCGCCTGTGATGCCAATATGAATGGTTCAGCCTTCTCGCCAATCTTTTTGAAGTTCACTAAAGTGAAACCCAATTCATCCACTATAACTCCTTTGGTGTTATCAACCCAATTACATTTGAAGAGCGGAATTCTGAAATCTATGTAGTCAAATTCCCATATCTCTTCAATGACACCGTAATATGACATTTTAGCTTCACGTGGACTCTTATCCTTTGCACTTGCAAAAAACATAGTCGATGCTTGAAGGGTGACCCCACTATTTTGGACGACACTCTTATCATCTTGGCGCTTTATGTAATATGTGAATCCATTAATGTCATACCCTTCATAAGACATAACAATCAACTTTGGTTTAAAGGCGAGGCATTTGATAGTTTCAGTAATATCATCTGGTGTTTGAGATAGTTGATGTAAGACTTTATCTTCAAACCACTTAATAAAAGTCTTGTTATGCTCTCTAGCAAGCCACATTGTATTGGCTCGAGGATATTGTCTTTTGATGAAATTGGTATGTTCCTCGATATAAACGTTCACTTCGTCCAAGTTGTGTAAAATATACAAATGACCTTGTTCCAACTGCTCACGGCTGATTACTTTCACACGTGATCCCAAAATTCCTTTGCCAAATAGCTCGTCAATATTCTTGTCATTATCAGGAGTGTCATTACCACTGAGAAAGTCATTGCAGAAATCCATAACCTCTCTCGCCACATAACCTTCAATAATACTCCCTTCAGGCCGATAATGGTTTCGAACATCACCTTTAAAAACGCTCATGTATCGTTCAAATGGATACATCCAATGCAAGAAAACTGGGCCCAAGATTTTCACTTCCCTAGTCAAGTGGACAACAAGATGTACCATGATATCAAAGAACGAAGGAGGGAAATACATCTCAAGCTGACATAGGGTAACAACCACTTCTCTTTGCAAATTATCGAGAGTCTCAGGGTCAATAACTTTGCTGCAGAGACTGTTGAAAAAGAAACAAAGTCTGGTGATTGCAAACCTTACATGCTTCGGCAATATAGATCGAATTGCCACGGGCAATATTTGTTGCATTAGAGTGTGACAATCATGAGATTTAAGTCCTATCAACTTCAGATCTTTCATTGATACCAATCTACGGATGTTGGATGAGTAACCATTTGGCACCTTAACATTTATCAAGCATTCACAAAAAGCTTTCTTCTCTTTTCTAGACAACGTGTAACTTGCGGGAGGTAAGTATGTTCTCTTACTACCCATTTCATGTATTTCTGTTAATTCTGACCTTATTCCCATTTGACGTAGGTCCAGTCTGGATTTTATCCCATCTTTAGTCTTACCTGGTATATTTAACAGAGTACCAATGATGCCATCGCAGACATTTTTCTTAACGTGCATTACATCGATACAATGTCTGACTGTCAAAGAACTCCAATAAGGAAGATCCCAAAATATTGACTTCTTCTTGAATGAAGAATTGTCACTCCGTGTAGTACCTTGTGATCTCTTACTAAATTCATTGACAAAGTCTTTTATTCTTTCATAAACAACCTCCCCTGGTATAGGTTTAGGTGCACTGCGTTCCTCATTCAATCCATTGAATGCTTTGCGCTTCCTACGATACATATGGAATTTTGGAAGAAACCTTCGATGACCGAGATATACATTCTTACCGCCATGTTTTAGTCTTGTTGAATTAGTGTTCTCTTCACATATAGGACACGCTTTAGCTCCTTTGACACTATATCCAGACAAATTTCCATATGCTGGAAAGTCATTAATAGTGCAAAACAACATAGCATGCAAATGAAATGTCTCTCTTCGTGAAGCATCATAGGTCATCACACCTTCACCCCAGAGTTTCTTTAAGTCATCAATCATAGGTTCAAGATAAACATCGATGTCATTTCCAGGTTGTTTAGGGCCCGATATCAACAACGACAGCATTACGTACTTATTTTTCATACACAGCCAGGGAGGAAGATTGTATATAACAAGCATGACTGGCCAAGTGCTATGTTGGCTACTCAATGTCCCGTACGGATTCATCCCGTCTGTACAAAGCCCAAGTCTTAGATTCCTGACTTCTTCACCAAATTCAGGGTACAATACATCAATCTTCTTCCACTGTGGGGAATCAGACGCATGTCGTAGGATCCCATCATTAATTTTCTTAACATCTGCATGTCACCTCAAATTCTTCGTATCTATCGGATTGGCAAACAAGCGTTGAAACCGTGATATTATAGGTAGATACCACATCACCTTGGCAGGATAACTAGTTTTGGACTCCCCCGAAGTCGTCAATTTATACCGTGACGCACCACATTTTGGACAATCTTTCAAATCTGCATAGTCCTTTTGAAATAATACACAATCATTAGGGCATGCGTGTATCTTCTTGGCATCCATTCCC
The DNA here is from genome assembly GCA_963693085.1 of Alisma plantago-aquatica. Taxonomy (NCBI): domain Eukaryota; kingdom Viridiplantae; phylum Streptophyta; class Magnoliopsida; order Alismatales; family Alismataceae; genus Alisma; species Alisma plantago-aquatica. The sequence goes on along the minus strand of OY856413.1, from coordinate 626,703,797 downwards.
ATTGGGCACAACAATTTCTTTACCTGGTATGTTGAGATTGGCAGCTCGTTTCCTTCAGGAAGCATTTCTTTCAACAAAGACAGCAATGACGTGAAGCTTTTGTCGCTCCATCTATTGTTAGCTTTCAACTTATACAATCTCAACACATCGTTAAGCTTCGTAAACTTAGTACAACATGTGTATAACGACATCTCAACATCATGCACAATGTTTCTAAAAATGGGAGGTGGATCGGTGTGCTCTACCCCACAACTATCCAGCATCGCATCAACGATGTCTACTGGAACTGGTTCATTCACATCTACGTCATCGTAGGCAATTTCTTCTTCCATACAAGCACTGCTATCGACATCCACTGGTTTCGGGTTTGAAATCTCTCCATGCCAGTGCCATTCTGTATAGCCTTGTATAATCCCGTTGCACATGACATGAGTCATGATTTCGTCACCAGTGTTGACTTTCAAGTTGTTACCGCAATGTCTACATGGACAGTAGAACCTATCTCCAGGTTGTTTCCTATGTTCCTCGGCAAATTTAATGAACTGGTGAAGACCAGAAATAAAATCTGGGGTGCATCAATTGCGAATGGACATCCATGATCTATCCATTCTATGATCAAAGAGAAAAAAAGTATATATTAGGACAAGATTAGGGTCTAGGGTTAACAAATACATGTGATGTCATTATTATATATAATAAATGTGTACCACCTATCCATTCTTGAACACCTAATGTGTATTGGGTTTTCAAGAAAATTTCGGCAGCATTTCCCCGCTGTTTTCCAAGTACATATGTACTTAGAGAACAAATGGGGAAATGCTGCCAAAATTTTCTTGAAAACCCAATACACATTATACACTTACATCCTAAGCGAGATTAGGTGTTCAAGAACAGTCCCAAACTGGAGACTATCCAAGATTTACTCCTAATGAGTAAATCTTGGACGGGTTTCTAGGCCAACAAATAATGTATTGTCATTCTTATACCTAAATTTAGGGTGATTATTGATGTCTTTAAAAGCATGATTGGAAATTTAGGGAAAAGTTCATCATTTACATTCCAAGCATGTCACATGTGTGCATTACAGTTCATCATTAAGCAAGATATAAGCAAGTATGTCATATTAAAATAGACTAAACAATATGAGAAAATAGTAGTGTAATCATGCAAATGGGAACATTCATGGGAACACACACTTCAGTTATAAGCATTCATGTAGCAACTTTCAGTTCCATTCATGGGAACACACACTTCAGTTATAACAATAACTAAACAAAGGGGTTGGTGTACCCCTAAACATGCGCATAATTAAAAAAACTATTACTACAGACAAGTCTAGATAGATAGACAACTAAATACTACACCAACATGGTCCCGCATGCATCAATAACTTCTTTTTGATGATGAAGCTGTGTCACGAAGCTCCTCACTGTATTTAGACGAATCTGAACTGACAGGGGCCTCAGATTCAGATTTGTCCGAGCTGATATGCGACGCCGTGCGCTCATACCGCAGAAGATGATCGGGGGTCTCGCAGTTGCTGTTGGTTATCCAAACTTTGATGGAATTATCTCCAACTGGACGGAGAAAAAGCCTGTTCCAACGGACCACATGCAGCTCTCCAATCCAATCACGCCAACCGGATTTTGATACAAGATTTCCCGCCAAATCATACTCAACCTCGATAACATGTGAATAATTACCAAAAGTTAGGGTCACTTTACCAGGCATGTAGTGTCTTCCTTTTAGAAAACGCCAATGTTTGGGTATGATCAATTGGTTTAAGGAACGATCATCTAGGATGATGTCCAATTATTCTTCAATAGGGAACGTTAACATTGACATAGAGGCCCAGTTCATAGTGACTGTTATGGGTGGACAGAGACTGCACAATATTAGTATTAACAAAGTGTAAGTACATATAACGATGTTATATATTTTCAGAAAAAGTTGTATAACATCAGTTAACCTTTTATTGCTTGTCATAACCAACTTTATTGTGGTAGACATGATAGCTTGAAAAGAACCACTACTACAGAAGTGCCTTTTAGTATCGGTTGTTTAACCCCCTTTGGCGTCGGTTTCTGAACGACGCCTATGTGGGCGCCGCTAAAAGGTTGGACACTTCAGCGTCGGTTAAAAAACCGACGCCTATTTAACATAAAGGCGTCGGTTTATTATAAAACACCGACGCCAAAAGGGTTCGCGCCACCGAAAACGACGTCATCTAGGACGCTTTCTGCGTCGGTTATATACTAAAAAACCGACGCAGAAAAGTGTCCTAGATGACTCCCATTTCCTGTAGCGCGAACACTTTTGGCGTCGGTGTTCAACAAAAAACCGACGCTGTAAGTCTGTGCTGACGGTTATCGGTAAATAACCGACGCCTATATATATATATATATTTTTTATAAATCTGTTTGCAGGCCTGCTGTGGCTGGTCAGCAGGATGAGAACCTGCAGTTCAGTTTTCTGAACTGCAGGTTTACGACATCCATTGATATCAGCCTACAAACAGGCCACAAACCTGCAAAATTAACATAAAAAGATTCACACAAGTAGATACATTCAGACATCAATTCAATTGTCACGTTCACACATATAGAATCATTCAAATACATGTTTTAACATTCAGAAACATTCATTTACAAAGTATCATTCATCATCACTATCAACATCCCAATTATATCTTACAGTTGCCACTATTTGTACAACTATTGCCCATTCTTCTCTTACTTCATCTAATGCTTCCCTCGTATATGGAGCATGTACATTTTTTAAGTGTTTGCCTATAGTGTGGTCAGTTTTAAACACCTGCAAAGAGAATGATGTATATAAGTAATAATATAAAAATAAGATTGATATATTTTATACTAACTAATGAGACTATATATAATACCTCATGTATGGTATCGATGTCTTTCTTCGCCTGTGTATGGTATAGAACTCTCCTCCAGTATCTCCCTCACAGACTCCTGTGCGGAGAGGGACATTCCAACTCGAGATATCATCTTCCGTTGCCTCCTCCGCAGCAATATCCTTATCTCTGAACGTTTCTCGTAGGATTCTGAACCCCTCCTTCCCTCTACTACATCGAAGCCATGCCACAGTTGAACCCTTTCACCGAGCCCTACCCGACCAAAGTATCATTTACAAAGTATCATTCATCATCACTATCAACATCCCAAGTATATCTTACAGTTGCCACTGTTTGTACAACTATTGCCCATTCTTCTCTTACTTCATCTAATGCTTCCCTCGTATATGGAGCATGTACATTTTTTAAGTGTTTGCCTATAGTGTGGTCAGTTTTAAACACCTGCAAAGAGAATGATGTATATAAGTAATAATATAAAAATAAGATTGATATATTTTATACTAACTAATGAGACTATATATAATACCTCATGTATGGTATCGATGTCTTTCTTCGCTTGTGTATGGTATAGAACTCTCCTCCAGTATCTCCCTCACAGACTCCTGTGCGGAGAGGGACATTCCAACTCGAGATATCATCTTCCGTTACCTCCTCCGCAGCAATATCCTTATCTCTAAACGTTTCTCGTAGGATTCTGAACCCCTCCTTCCCTCTACTACATCGAAGCCATGCCACAGTTGAACCCTTTCACCGAGCCCTACCCGGCCAAACAGACGTCGCCTGAAGTACCACCGTCGTCGTCGTCTCCACCTCCATCGCAACTTGCTGTGCTAGTCCTGGCAGTTTATCACCCCACATGCTTTCCTCACCAGTTCCTGCCGCTAGACGACCACACAATGGAATCCAAGAGGATATGCAGGCATTCGCCACAGACTATAGGATGAGTATACTCAGCTTATAGTCTTTGGCGAACTCCTGCATATCCTCTTGGATCCATTGTGTGGTCGTCTAGCGGCAGGAACTGGGGAGGAAGGCATGTGGGGTGATAAACTGCAAGGACTAGCACAGCAAGTTGCGATGGAGGTGGAGACGACGACGATAGTGGTGCTTCAGGCGACGCCTACTTGGCCGGGTAGGGCTCGGCGAAAGGGTTCAACTGCAGCATGGCTTCGATGCAGTAGAGGGAAGGAAGGGGTTCAAAATCCTACGAGAAACGTTTAGAGATGAGGATATTACTGCGGAGGAGGAGGAAACGGTAGACGATATCTTGAGTTGGAATGTCCCTCTCCGTACATCAAGTTGCTCCAGTGCTTCAGTGGGTACATGTGCATCATCAACCTAAAATTTGACAAAAATAAACACACTAAATTAGCATTTGTATTAAAAAAGCAAACATTACTCTAAACGTTTGTATTTTACCATTTTTGCAGCCGCCTCCGCGCATCTGAAAATGTCATTAAAATGGCAAACATTTAGCATTTGTATTAACTAGAAAAAGGAAAACATTTAGCATTTGTATAAACTAGAAAAAGGAAAACATTTACCATTTGTATAAACATACATGTCTCTAATATTGTGATCTTTTATCAATTAACAATCCTTCATTGTGATCTCCGCGCACATATAAGTCATCATTAGCTTCAATATTTTGTGGAGTTGGCAACCCAACTGAGAATGGACTGGAGTCATCATACTTATCATAGTACTCTTCTTCATCTATATGATCTTCAATGAACTGTCTTTTACCATGAAGAACAACCGACCATTTATCATTTGCAGGATCATCGATATAGAATATTTGTTTTGCCTGTGATGCCAATATGAATGGTTCAGCCTTCTCGCCAATCATTTCAAAGTTCACCAAAGTGAAACCCAATTCATCCACTATAACTCCTTTGGTGTTATCAACCCAATTACATTTAAAGAGCGGAATATTGAAATTTATGTAGTCAAACTCCCAAATGTCTTCAATGACACCGTAATATGACATTTTAGCTTCACGTGGACTCTTATCCTTTGCACTTGCAAAGTACATAGTTGACGCTTGAAGAGTGACCCCACTATTTTGGACGACACTCTTATCATCTTGGCGCTTTGTGTAATATGTGAATCCATTAATGTCAAACCCTTCATAAGACATAACATTCGGTTTTGGTTTAAAGGCGAGACATTTGATAGTTTCTGTAATATCATTTGGTGTTTGAGATAGTTGATGTAAGACTTTATCTTCAAACCACTTAGTAAAAGTCTTATTATGCTCTCTAGCAAGCCACATTGAACTTGCTCGAGGATGTTGTCTCTTTATGAAATTGGTATGTTCCTCGATATAAACACTCACTTCGTCCATATTATGTAAAATATACAAGTGAGCTTGTTCCAACTGCTCACGGCTGATTACTTTCACCCGTGATCCCAAAATTCCTTTGCCCTCCTCAATATTCGTGTCATTATCAGGAGTGTCATTACCACTGAGAAAGTCATTGCAGAAATCCATAACCTCTCTCGCCACATAACCTTCAATAATACTCCCTTCAGGACGATAACGGTTTCGAACATCACCTTTAAAAACGCTCATGTATCGTTCAAAGGGATACATCCAATGCAAGAAAACCGGTCCCAAGATTTTCACTTCCCTAGTCAAGTGGACAACAAGATGTACCATGATATCAAAGAACGAAGGAGGGAAATACATCTCAAGCTGACATAGGGTAACAACCACTTCTCTTTGCAAATTATCGAGAGTATCAGGGTCAATAACTTTGCTGCATAGACTGTTGAAAAAGAAACAAAGTCTGGTAATTGCAAACCTTACATGCTTCGGCAATATAGATCGAATTGCCACGGGCAATATTTGTTGCATTAGAGTGTGACAATCATGAGATTTAAGACCTATCAACTTCAGATCTTTCATTGATACCAATCTACGGATGTTGGATGAGTAACCATGTGGCACCTTAACATTTACCAAGCATTCACAAAAAGTTTTCTTCTCCTTTCTAGACAACGTGTAACAAGCGGGAGGTAAGTATGTTCTTTTATTACCCATTTCACGTAATTCTGTTAATTCTGACCTTATTCCCATTTCACGTAGGTCCAGTCTGGATTTTATCCCATCTTTAGTCTTACCTGGTATATTTAATAGAGTACCAATGATGCTATCACAGACATTTTTCTCAACGTGCATTACATCGATACAATGCCTGACTGACAAAGAACTCCAATAAGGAAGATCCCAAAATATTGACTTCTTTTTGAATGAAGAATTGTCACGCCGTGTGGCCATACTACATTGTGATTTCTTACCAAATTCATTGACAATGTCTTTTACTCTTTCATAAACAACATCCCCTGGTATAGGTTTAGGTGCACTCCGTTCATCATTCCATCCATTGAATGCTTTGCGCTTCCTACGATACGGATGGAATTTTGAAAGAAACCTTCGATGACCAAGATATACAGTCTTGCCGCCATATTTTAGTCTTATTGAATCAGTGTTTTCTTCACATATAGGACACGCTTTAGCTCCTTTGACACTATATCCAGACAAATTCCCATATGTCGGAAAGTCATTAATAGTGCAAAACAACATAGCATGCAAACGAAATGTCTCTCTTGCAGAAGCATCATAGGTCATCACACCTTCAGCCCAAAGTTTCTTTAAGTCATCAATCAAAGGTTCAAGATAAACATCGATATCATTTCCGGGTTGTTTAGGGCCCGATATCAACAATGACAACATAACGTACTTATTTTTCATACACAGCCAGGGAGGAAGATTGTATATAACAAGCATGACTGGCCAAGTGCTATGTTGGCTGCTCAATGTCCCGTACGGATTCATCCCGTCTGTACAAAGCCCAAGTCTTAGATTCCTGACTTCTTCACCAAATTCAGGGAACAATACATCAATCTTCTTCCACTGTGGGGAATCAGACGCATGTCGTAGGATCCCATCATTATTTTTCTTAACATCTGCATGCCACCTCAAATTCTTCGCATCTTTCGGATTTGCAAACAAGCATTGAAACTGTGATGTTATAGGTAGATACCACAACACCTTGGCAGGAGAACCAGTTTTGGACTCCCCCGAAGTCGTCAATTTATATCGTGACGCACCACATTTTGGACAATCTTTCAAATCTACATAGTCCTATTGAAATAATACACAATCATTCGGGCATGCGTGTATCTTTTTGGCCTCCATTCCCATTGGGCACAACATTTTCTTTACCTGGTATGTTGAGATTGGCAGCTCGTTTCCTTCAGGAAGAATTTCTTTCAACAAAGTCAACAATTCAGTGAAGCTTTTGTCGCTCCATCTATTGTTAGCTTTCAACTTATACAATCTCAGCACAGCGCTAAGCTTCGTAAACTTAGCACAGCCTGTGTATAACGGTATCTCAGCATCATGCACAATGTTTGTAAAGATAGGAGGTGGATCGGTGTGCTCTACCCTACAACTATCCAGCATCGCATCAACAATATCTGCTGGAACTGGTTCGTTCACATTTACGTCATCGGAGGCAATTTCTTCTTCCACCCAAGCACTGCTATTGACATCTACTGGATTCGATTTTGAAATCTCTCCATGCTAGTGCCATTCTGTATAGCCTTGTACAATCCCGTTGCACATGACATGACTTTTGATTTCCTCACCAGTGTTGAGTTTCAAGTTGTTACCGCAATGCCTACATGGACAGTAGAACCTATCTGTAGGTTTTTTCCTATGTTCCTCGGCAAATCTAATAAACTGATCAAGACCAGATATAAACTCTGGGGTGCAACGATTACGAATGGACATCCATGATCTATCCATTCTATGATCAGAGAAAGCAAGTATATATTAGGAAAGCAAGTATATATTAGGAAACAAGTATATAAGCAAGTATGTCGTATTATAGTTCATCATTAAGAAAGATATAAGCAAGTATGTCGTATTAAAATAGACTAAACAATAAAAGAATTTTTTTTTTAGGCAAGACAATATGAGAAAATAGTAGTGTAATCATGTAAATGGGAACATTCATGGGAACACACACTTCAGTTATAAGCATTCATGTAGCAACTTACAGTTCCATTCATGGGAACACACACTTTAGTTATAACAATAACTAAACAAAGGGGTTGGTGTACCCCTAAACATGCGCATAATTAAAAAAACTATTACTACAGACAAGTCTAGATAGATAGACAACTAAATACTACACCAACATGGTCCCGCATGCATCAGTAACTTCTTTTTGATGATGAAGCTGTGTCACGAAGCTCCTCACTGTATTTAGACGAATCTGAACTGATAGGGGCCTCAGATTCAGATTTGTCTGAGCTGATATGCGACGTCGTGCGCTCATACCGCAGAAGATGATCGGGGGTCTCGCAGTTGTTGTTGGTTATCCAAACTTTGATGGAATTATCGCCAACTGGACGGAGAAAAAGCCTATTCCAACGGACCACATGCAGCTCTCCAATCCAATCACGCCAACCGGATTTTGATACAAGATTTCCCGCCAAATCATACTCAACCTCGATTACATGTGAATAATTTCCAAAAGTTAGGGTCACTTTACCAGGCATGTAGTGTCTTCCTTTTAGAAAACGCCAATGTTTGGGTATGACCAATTGGTTTAAGGAACGATCATCTAGGATGATGTCCAATTGTTCTTCAATAGGGAACGTTAACATTGACATAGAGGCCCAATTCATAGTCATTGTTATGGGAAGACAGAGACTGCACAATATTAGTATTAACAAAGTGTAAGTACATATAACGATGTTATATATTTTCAGAAAAAGTTGTATAACATCAGTTAACCTTTTAAACAAGTATATATTAGGAAACAAGTATATATTAGTCAATCTTGGACGGGTTTCTAGGCCAACAAACACATTTGATGTCAATCTTATATATAATAAATGTGTACCACCTATCCCATCCTTGAACACCTAATCTCACTTAGGATGTAAGTGTATAATGTGTATTTGGTTTTCAAGAAAATTTCGGCAGCATTTCCCCGTTGTTCTCTAAGTACATATGTACTTAGAGAACAAACGGGGAAATGCTACCGAAATTTTCTCGAAAACCCAATACACATTATACACTTACATCCTAAGTGAGATTAGGTGTTCAAGAACAGTCCCAAACTGGGGACTATCCAAGATTTACTCCTACTGAGTAAATCTTGGACGGGTTTCTAGGCCAACAAATACATGTGTTGTCATTCTTATATAAACCCTATAATTCATGAAATCATTCTAATTCAATTTAATATGTTGGGATCACATAATTATATAATGACATCAGAATATATAGAAGAATCATAATTAACATGATTAACAACATGCTCATCAAACTAGGGTTTTCTTGAATATCATCTAATAAATCAAGAATTTCATAGTTTCAAACATGCAATAATTCACAATGCAATGTTATAAACTATAGGCAACATGGATAGATGAAATAAATAAACATCCAGCATCTATCACTTATTCAATCTTCAAGAAACCTTGACAAACATCCAACATCTATCACTTATATAATTTGCATGTATATACACCCTAAAGTGCCACAAATCATATAATAAAACTATCATGTTATGATATTAGGACCACTTAAAGCAGATTAGGCACATTAAGCAAGCAGAGTAGGGAGCCAATTTCGTGCAAGCAGATTAGGCAACAGATTAGGTCAGCACATAAAGAACCAATTTCGCGCCTGGGTAGGTCTGCAGGTACCTGGGCAAGAAGAGTAGGGTGAGGTCGAGCTGGTTGAGTACGTGGGTGGCGGCCGACGAGCTCCAGAACCAGCGGCAGTGACTCCGACGAGCAGGAGCGTCAGCCGCAGCAAGCAGGCAGGCGGCCAGGCGGCGGCAGGCAGGCAGCGGCCAGGCGGAGGAGAAGGAGAAGGGGGTACGGCGGCGCCGGTTCTCAGGTGTGGCAGGCAGGTGGGCACCAGGCGTTGCGGCGGCGCCGGTTGTCAGGCGTGCGGCGGCGCAGGCGGTTGGAGCAGGGGCGCCGGTTGTCAGGCGTGGCGGCGGCGCAGGGGTGCCAGAGAAGAAACGCGTCGGAGAGGGGCGCCGGAGAGGGGACGCCGGAGATGGGGCACCGGAGAGAAGCGCCGGAGAAAAACTAGTACCAGCAGCAGAGAAATCGCCGGAGAAATCGCCGCAATAGGGAAATAGGGTAGCAATGAGGGGAAGAGTCGGGCGATCGAAGGTTATGAAGTTCCCCAATAGCGTCGGTTGTTTACAACAACCGACGCCTAAACATATTTACCGTCGGTCGTTCGCAACATCCGACGTCCATTTGGACGATATTTTCGTGAAAATGTTTGGCGGGAACCACATTCAGCGTTGGTTATTAAAGGACGACCGACGCGGAAAAGGACACTTTTCGCGCAAATTTCCATCGCACATAAGCGTCGGTGTTTTAATTACAGACGCGACGCCGAAAGTGACATTATTTTTTTCGCTCAAAAATTGGATGAAATAATGCGTCGGTTTTGTATAAACAACCGACGCTGTATACAAAGCGGTACCCGTGTTTGGCTGGTCTTTGAATATAGACGTCGGTTCTTCTAAATAACCGACGCCTTTAATATAAGGCGTCCGTGTTCCTTAAAAACCGACGCCCAGAAAAGCGACACTGAATGCTATTTCTGTAGTAGTGAACTCTACAAATGTACTTAGAGAACAAACGAGGAAATGCTCCTAATGAGTAAATCTTGGACGGGTTTCTAGGTGCTTACTAAAATAGAACCATTATATGGAACTAATCCTACATTATACACATACTTTTCCTGAGTAAGATAATGTGCACTTCATGGAATTATTAAGATCTGAATATATATAAGTTGTTTCTACCTACTTTGATGGGATTTTTTAACATTCGAGTCTTCCATTTATAACATTAAGATCTGAATATATATAAGAATCCCATTTGATACACACGATTGAGAATCTTTCACGATACTAGGAAAATACACTAACTAGATATTCATTTAGGTGTTAGACATCAATATGTGTATGAGCCCTAATTAAAACTGATTCTCATAAGAAGTAAATAAATTTTAAAAAAAATACCCAGCAGTAGGGCGGCACCTTGAGGGAAGACGAGCAGAGGAAGAAGAAGAAGGCAGGGCGGGCACCTTGAGGGAAGAAGAGCAGCGACCGAGGCAAAGTCCTAGCAGCTTCCGGCGGCGAAGAGAGGAGCGGCGAGGCTAGTAGACCTAACTGCTACCGGCGACGACGGAGAAGAGGCCGGCGGGCGGAGAAGAGGCCGGCGGGAGGAGGAGAGGCCGGCAGGCGGAGAGGGAGGCCGGCGGGCGGGCGGAGAGGGAGGCCGACTGCTTCTCGCTTGACGGCGACGAGCGGAGAGCACGGAGGAAGGAGCGGCGGCGGCGACGACAGGAAGCAAGGGAAATCGCCGGAGCTAGGGAAATCGGGAACGAAATAGGGAAATGGGAAGAATCGTTCGGGCAGGGTGAGCTATTAAGTTGAAAATACGTGTCGGTTATTTAAAACACCGACAACTAAACCAACAGTGTCGGTTCTTTGCCACAAACCGACAACTATACTAGATTATAGTCGTCGGTTTTTGATTAAACAACAACCGACAACTATTCCTATCTCACGAATATTCTTTAGTCGTCGGTTATTTAGTTACGAACCGACGCAATATGTAAAATATTGGAGCCAATTTTTTCGCTAGAATTTTGGGTTTGACGGTTGATTTTAGGTGTTGGTTTTTTATTAATTAACCGACACTTAATAAAAGCGGTACCCGTGTCTGGTCGACCTTCACGGATTGGATGTCGATTTCTGTTCCAAACCGACACAGTAGGGTTTATGTGTCGGTTTTTGTATACAACCGACACCTTGAAAAGTGACTTTATAAGCCATTTCTGTAGTAGTGACACCTGACAACAACTCGATGACACCCAAAGATGGCAAACTGTCACCTAAATATGGTTAATCGATGCCCAAAAAATGATTCATTGATGCATAACAGTATAAAAATGGCGCCCAAGTAAATATTGTACGTGCTAAATCACACGTAAGAGAATTCACAATTAAAAAATAACGTAACGACGCTCATATATTTGTTTGCCACTTAAGAACAACTTCTTGGTGCCAAATATGGTTGTACACGTTAAATAGCTATAATGAAATTTCACACCCAATTATAACTTAATGGCGCCCATAAATGACTAATTGACACCCAAAGATGGTTAATTGACACTTAGAAATAGTTCATTGACATCCAAAAATACAAAAATGGTACCCTATATTGACGACTAAAACAACGTAAGGGCACCCAAATAGGTTTGTTTGACACCCAAAAATAACTTAATGGCGCCCAAATATGGTTGTATGCATTAAAAATGGTATAAGGGTACTTCACACCCAATAACAGCTTAATGACACCCATAAATGGCTAATTGACACCAAAGGGTTAATTGACGCCCAAAATAGTTCATTGACACACAAAAGTATGAAAATGACGCCCAAATAAGATATTGATAACAAAAAATAACAACACCCGAATATATTTGTTTGACACCCAAGAATAATTTAGTGGCGCCCAAATATAGTTGTACGCATTAAATAAGATATACGGGTACTTCACACCCAATAACAACTTAATGGTGCCTAGAAATGACTAATTGATACTCAAAGATGGTTAGTTGACGCCTAAAATAGTTCATTGACACATAAAAGTATAAAGAGTGGCGTCCAAATAAGGTATTGACAACTAAAAATAACGTAATGACGTTCTAAGTTTGTTTGACACCTAAAATTTTTAGCAATTTTTGGGCGCTATTTAGTCATTTTTAGACGTTTTCAATCATCTGTGACATATCACCATTTTTTATACTTTTTATTTTTATAAGTGTTATATAGTCATCTTTACACACCTTATGTTTGGAAACAAAGCTCTTTTATCGCGGACTCCGACCAGCTATTAACGTTGGCTTATCCGTCAGTCGCGTCGGGTCGACCGCTCAGTTGAAGGCTATGAAACAAGTATGTGGTAGTTTAAAATTGGAATTGACACAATATTGAGAAGTAGCAGCCTTCACATCCCTCATCTTTTTTTACCTATTTTCTCAAAAGTATATCAACATTACTCTTATTTGAATGTATTTTTATCACAAATTTAATGCTATTTTTTTCAAAAATTATAAACAAACAATTCTCTCTCTCATCACATCACCTATTCATTTCATTATTTTTGTTAAAAATATATCAATATTAGTCTTGTTAGAATGCATTTTTCATAATAAATCCAATAATTTTTATTTCGTCAAAAAATTCATCACACTTTTAATCAAAACAAATCTATTTACCAATCACACAATCCCCACCCACCCATGCAATTAAAGTCTCATACACCCCAAATCAGCATCTCCCCAGCAAAACCACTCAGCAAAAGATAAAACTTCTCAACTCTCTCAAACCACCCATCCAAAAAAAACAAAACTTCTCAACTTTTTCAAACCATTCTTCCGCTGCACTCGACGAGCGCGTGACCGATTTTCAAAAACAAAAATAGACGACCTAAACTAGCCCAATGACCTCGGAGGATCACCCACTCGTGCCGGCTTTTTCCCGCCGCATATGGCAGCACCAGCCTAAGTTTGTTTGAGATAAGATTTTGGGGTTGTACCCTCTGCACTTGTACTGAACGTTGTGTTGCTTGTGTATGGAGGGATCTCCATCCAGTTTACTGCGGTTTACATTTCTCTTCTTCAGCAAACAATCACAGGGGAAAGAGGTTCGGCGCCACGCTTCCCCTCCGTTCAAATGTAATTAGAAGGTCACGTGTGGCAGCAATGTCGTACAACTCGTAGCTCAGATCCTCAACCCCGGAACCTGGATGAAATCTAACCGTTTGCGTGGCTAAAGTGTGCAATACTTCGATGGCCGCCAGCATGGTTCGACCGCCGCAGTGGATCTCCCACCGCTTCCTCCTTGAGCAGAAGCTCTCCGACCTCCACAAGTGCTCCAACCTCGACCATATCCGTCAGGCCCACGCCCAGATTCTCAAATATGACCTTCAATGCGACCTCACCGTTGTCCCGAAGCTCGTCTCTGCATATGCCCTGTGTCGCCGCATAGACTCCGCCGTCGCAGTCTTCGACCAGATTGAGCATCCCAATACCCACCTCTACAACAGCCTTATCAGGGGTCTTGCTCACAACTCGCAACAGGATTCCGCCTTCTTCGCCTTCTTCGAGATGCAGAGAAACGGGGTTGCTCCTGACAACTTTACATTCCCGTTTCTCCTTAAGGTGTGTTCTGGTCAGGCCCAAATTGAGACAATCCACGCCCAAATCCTGAAGTGGGGTTTTTCGTTCGATATCTTCGCCCCGAACTCGCTAATCGACTCTTATGCTAAATGTGGATCCAAAGGAGTTATTTCTACCCGAAAGCTATTTGACGGAATGACAGTTAGAGATCACGTTTCGTGGAATTCCATGATAGGCGGCCTTATCAGGGATGATCAGTGGAAGGAGGCACGTAGGCTTTTCGGCGAAATGTCTGACAAGGATATAATCACTTGGAACACGATGTTGGATGGGCTTACAAAGGAAGGAGAAATGGATGAGGTTTATGAGCTATTTACAAGGATGCCTGAGAGGAATGTACTCTCGTGGTCGACCTTGATTGCTGGCTATTGCAAGAAGGGGGAGGATACAGAGACTGCCAGGATGTTATTTGACAAAATGCCTTTTAGGAACTTGGTCACATGGACTATCATGATTTCCGGCGATGCTGAAAAAGGGATTGCTAAGGAGGCTTGTAGCTTGTTCTACCAGATGCATGGACTTGGAATAAGACCAGATAGTGCTACTCTAATAAGCATTTTAGCTGCTTGTGCTGAATCAGGACTGCTTTCTTTAGGTCGGAAGGTCCACAACTACATTGATAAGAACAAGATTAAGTGTACCACTCAGGTCTTCAACTCTCTTATTGTTATGTACGCCAAATGTGGCCTCATCCAAGAATCATGGAAAGTCTTTAATGCCATGGCTTCAAAGGATAAAGTTTCCTAGAACTCAATGGTTCAGAGTTTGGCTGATCATGGGCATGGGAAAAATGCGCTTGAGCTGTTCTTGAGAATGGAAAGAGAAGGAGTGACACCTGATGGTGTGACATTTATTGGAGTTTTATGTGCATGCACTCATGTGGGCCTTGTTAAAGAAGGTCAGCACTACTTTGCCAGAATGGAGAAAGATTATGGAATTAAACCTCAAATCGAACACTATGGATGCATCATTGACCTTCTAGGACGTGGTGGGTCGCTTATGGATGCATTTGTGCTTGCAGAAAACATGTCATTTGAACCCAGTGTAATTATTTGGTCATCTCTTCTCAGAGCTTGTATCACTCATAAAAATGTGTGCCTTGCCGAGGTGGTAGCTGAACAGATTTATCAGATTGAATCCAACAGATTCTGCAGCCTATACTATCATGTCGAATATTTATGCAAACACGGGACAGTGGGACAGTAAGGCTAAGATTAGGATGTAAATGAAAAGTTCTGGGGTTTAGAAGCCATTGGGTGTCAGTCTGATTGAAGCAGACAATGTGGTACATGAGTTCACTGTGAGTGACATGGCTCACCCACAATCCAATAAGATCTTGCAGATGTTTCACCGATTGGGGAATGATCTCAAACGAACTAGCTATGATCCCCAGGATGTACTTGTTATTTCATAATTGTCATTGTTCCATACAATGATTGTGAATAGAATTTTTTGTCTCCCCAATTCAAGAGGAAGGAGTTTTCACATTTATGCATGGACAGTGATATCCTTTCAGCCATGGGCATAGACAGCTCTGCAATATAGCAGTCAAAAGCCTCACCTTTCTTTAAGACAGAACTGGATTGTATTTCGAAGAAGGGAAAGCACTTGAGTCAACAGATAAAGGATACAAGAAGATCAATGTTGTCTATGAATATTTCCAGATATTGAGTCTTTATCTCTCACCTGACATGGCTGCATTGCACCAGGGACTTGGGTGGGTCGAGGGGTACAAGCAAAAGTTATGTTCTTTAGTTTCAAAATTGATCCTGCCTCCTCAAAATCCAGATCAACCAGGTAAATCACAAGCTTGCTTTACAACGCAATCTCTATTCTCATGATCTCATGCCAAGTCAGTCCAACTCAGTTGGCCAGCCTCCTGATGGCGAGAGGTCATGAGATACAATCACAGTGGAACTGTGGGTACTACTTAAGGTAGCAGTGGGAGGTTGAACAATTATGTTGTGGTGTTTTGGTTTTTCATTCTTCGGGAAAAGATAAGTGATATGTCATTTATTCATTTGCATGTGCGATGAACGGGAAAAAGACCTATTTATTTGAACACAACGTATTTGGGATTGTCCCTTAAGAGGCATATTTGGGATTGATGTTTTTAGCTGTTCTACCCTGGTGTTTGCTTAAAATGTCTTGAAGTACTTTTTCTCTGTCTTGTTTTCTTCAACAAGTGTTTTATCTCTACATGAAATGATAAGGTAGTTATGTGGGCCACGTATGTGTTATAGAGTGGTTGACTGGATTTTCCGTTATGTGGACAAAGTTTATTTCTTTTCATGGTCCTTTAAAAGAATGACGTACATACACCCAACCTGTTATCATTCGCCTGCCGATCATGGCCTTATGACTCAGTCCATGTTGGCCTGCTGGGGATTTGATATTTTGCCCTAAAAAAGTGAGTGAATATTCCTATCCCGGATATAGGGTTTGCTTTTTCAACTTTTTTTGACAAGGCGGGAGTTTTCATTCATCCTGACCACGTGCCAGGACAAACAGGAAGAGACCATATCTGTCTATATACATCCCCCACCATCAAAAATGCCAAAAGGGAAAGACCCCCGGCGAAACCTATCTATAAATTTTTTGTATCTGTCCAGGCAAACCAAAAGTAAGTAACCTCCCACTTGTCTAGGAAAACCGAGAGTAAGGAGCCTTCCACCTGTCCATCATGAACATGCCTTTCACCCTTCATGGGAGTCCCCACGGATCCCTAATCACAATCACTCCCCTATCATACCTTCTCCAGCCACCAAGGCATCTAGCTACTAAGTTAGCTTCTCTGGATATGCACATACCCATTATAAAATGGATGTCCATCTGGACCTTGATCTCCCTGAAGAAGGGGTCCAGTCGCCAATGATGGGCTGCCCCATCCCACACTACGTTCACCAAAGGTGGGTTATCCATTTCTATGATATCAATCCTTTTGTTCTCATCATCACAAATCTTACGAACAACAATTAACGATTGCATTCCAGCTTCTTCATGTTCACTAGCTCTGTTCCACGCCCTGAAAGCCAACTCCATCCTCCCTTCACTGTTTCGGACAATACCAGCACAATACCACCTCCTCTCACCCTCCACATTCTTGTCATTCCCTATGGCCAGGTTCATCTTCTTGCTCTGGAAGTCTGGGGGATGGCAGGCAACCAGTTCTAGCTGGCGAAGCATCAACTTACTTTGTTCAACTTACGTTGCAACTCCGATGTTGGTTGTTTTAGTTTTCTAGGCTACAAAAATAACCAGTTACAGGTGTTCACTAGGGTATAGCGATTCTTGACTATTACTTTATGCTAGATAGCACTTCAGTTTAATCATGTCAAGTATACCAAGCGTTTCCAGTTTTTGCAATTGTAATTTCGTTTGTTGTTTATTTCTTGTTTCCTAAGATAATTAATTCTATTTCTCTATGTGATAATATAGGTGCTTTGAAGCCTATTTCTGGATGGGCGTGTCCAAATGGAGGACCGAATTGTGAAGACCTGAGGCGCAGAGGACGGTGAGCTAGGCTTTGCTATGATAGACATGAAGCCCGTTTTGTGAAAAGAGCATGTATATACATTAGATGAGCAACCAGATGGCCCAAATAATATATCAGGCCAGAGTTTTTATAGAGAGACAGCTTTTCACAAAATCTGATTTGCCCTTGCCTTAATTTCCCCATCCTGTTTCCTATTTACATTTTCTTCCGTCCATGAAAAGAAATAACCTTTGTCCGTTAAGAAAGAAACTTGACACTGTTACTCTTTAAAGGTTACTCCTACTGTGATCTAGATTAAAGTAAATGTTAGTGAAAAATATGAGAAACATTATCATAATATTCCTGCAGAAGAGAACTCACGTTTGTAACATGATTCCACCTTTACTTCCTTGGGATTAGGAACCCTCCTTTTGAATCCTGGTCACAAGTGCTTGTCTTTCTGCAAAATCCTTTTATTCTCTTTATCCCATTCGCTTATATCAGGTCATAGTTCATTGAGATATCATCTACTGATGAACGTGTAAAATTACATTCCCAGTACTTAAATGAAGCCTAGTGTTTCTAAGTTTGATATCATTAGTAGTTAATATTTGGTTTCTTTTCCTCGAACTCCCTTTCCTAGGAAGTAGAAGCCGAAAGAATGCAGTGACAGCTGAATTTACTTTCATGTTCTTGATGTTATCTTTTCATTGACCAAGTTTAATCTGCATCTGGTGATATTTCATCTATTCCCAGTATGTATTTTTTTAATACAATATTGATTAAGTTTTGTTCACCTTAAATGACATGCTCCTCTCAAAGCTGTTCAGTTACTATTTGCAGGGTTTGACATTTGACAATCTTGTGCATTCATATCGGTAGTTAATATTGTGTTACAAATATTTACCTATTTCCAAAAAAAAATTGTGTTACAAAAAAGTTAATCGAATGAAAGAAATAGCAAGCCTGCGGTATAACAGTTACTGGCACAACTTACCTTGGTATGTCAAAGAAGGGCATCGTGCGAGTTTTTTGCTTGGATCAGAGCTGGCATATAGGTGGAATAGCAACTATGTCCTGCTGACCTGCAAATGTGATTGTGTGCGGTTGTTACTGCCACGTTACTAAAACAACCAAACGTGAAGATTTTACTTGATTTCGAAGCACAAGGTGCCACCGTAATTCCTGGTATCGTGAATGGTTATAATTAACATATTCTTTTCTAATTCGTTGTTGCAGTGATTGCAAATCTCTATCACTCTTCTAGGTGGTTTCCTAGATCTTCACTTCTTAAAGAACATGCAAATGGCCTTTTTGGTTGAAAGTTTTTTTTTTTTTTTGTAACAAGTGGATGTTCAAATCGAGTTTCTTAAAAAGCAATGCCGAAATAATCTACGTCCATGACATGGAGATCCCTGTTTAAAACCGTGTAATTTATTTGGTATCATTGAAACTCTTCTTGCCCTGGTTCTATACACTGAAAGAGTCCTATATCTCCTTTTTATTTAGCATCCATGAAGGGAATATTCTCCTGTTTTGGAGGCTGGTGCAGTGTTGTTTTGTATCCTGACTTTCATTATGGTATTATGCAAATTTGTTTTCTATGTGATGATCCTTTTTTGCGTGCAAGGGATGGCACAGTCTATGCTATTTTCTATTGCCTTGGCTTATGAAAAATCCATATATGCTGCGACATCTTGGTGTTGGAGTTTTTGATGTAGGAAACTCAAAAGCTCCTACTCTGCTTCCCTCCTTAGAAGTTGTTACCAACCCAGATTTGGTTGAGCTCTTGAGAAAAGTTTATTTCCGTCTAAGATGGGTAGATTTCTTTAACCACCAAACTAGGGATGGTTTTTGACTCGGTAGGAGGTTTAAGAGACATGGATTCCATATGTAAGAAAGACTCATCAAACGAAGTGGTGATCTTACACTTAGAAACGTTAGCAAGCCTATTTCTTCTGAAAGTAACCTTGTGTTGGAAGGCAAGTTTGAGGAGAGGGTAAACATCATCACTTAGGGCACGTTTGTTTGAGCGGATATGTAGACAGATGGGACTTTGTATCCCATTAGAACCTATAGTCCTATGTTTGGTTGCCAAAGAGTTAAGGTGGGATGGCTAATCAATGACACTCGAGTCTTACATGATCGGGATTCTTCAGTTCCACACCCCAAGTATTTATCGGGACTCACCAGACTCGTGCTTTTCAAACATTGATCAAAACTTGCGATACCCTTGCGTAGAGTGATCTCCTCAAAAACTTATTTTGGTACAACGCCTCTACCTGTTGCCGCCCATCTTCAAGCCTCATCGTCTACCTTGATCAACCACCTGCTACCTCATGGCGCATCTACCCTTCTGCAACAACATTGTTGCTCTCTAACCGCAGTGAGATCCCTTCGATGCTGCTTAACTGCACCAACTATGTTGTGTGACTCCAGTTCCAGGAATCTTCTCTGACAATTGTGTTTCGTGTGACATACACATCCACAACCAACCCCCACCATGATGTCTATCAGACCAACCGATCTGCAGACTGGATGCTTCACTTTCCTCCCTCGATCCTGCTACGGGTACAACACCTCTATGCTTCTGATTTGAAATAAGAAGAGGGCCCCACGACATCCCTGGCAGTGTGGTCGGGAAGGACCGGAAGATGTTAATGGTTGATTGGGCAACTTCGCAACAGGAGCCTCTCCAGGTGCTCTTGCCCGTGGCGGGTGCTACCATTACCACTACAAGGGAGGCGCCAACAACAAGCGGTTTGAAAAGGAAGAAGGGAGATAAAAGCTCTGGTCAAGGTCCGAACATTGTGGATGTGATGAAATCTTGTTCGAGCACGTTTTGTGGCTGGTCCAAGATGGGGACTTCCCTGCCATACTCGGGATGCAACTCCGTGAGTTCATCTATTTCTACACAAACAGGGACTTGAGAAAATCGACGACTGTATTTGACGATCGAAGAAAAAGAAGGATCCATAGCTATGGTTGACACTGTCCCAGGTAGCCGATTTGGTGAAGCTCCCTCCATATGTGGTCTGGAAATGTTTAACAAGAGCCGATTCAGCAGAGAAACCAGAGCGGTAGTTTTACAAAAATTGATCTTTTTTTTTGAAGTGGGGAATTTCACCCCTGTCCAAGGTAGCAGGAGAGAGAGAACACCATCTAATCCCTTCCTATAGTGCCCCAACGAGTTCGCTGAGATTCGAACTCGCAACCTGCGCTTCACAAGCAGCAAGCTTGACCAACTGAGCTTCACAAAAATTGATCTACAAGCTAGTAGCTTTGTTCTGATCACAATCAACCAATCCTATCCATGATTGCATCCAAACATGGGATCAAAAATCAAGATTCCATCATCTCTCTATACCTAACCAAGCAATCATTCTCTTCGTACCACAACTATACTATTAACCAAATGTGGCATTAGACCTTCAAAGCAGTTTGGAGCACCAAATAACTAATTCAACAAAGCACGTTCCTGCCACCTACATTTTTAACTTCCTGACTGAGGACTTTGCCATTGACGAAGTGTGCTATGCTAAGAATGTTGCATGATTCACTTTCAAGTCCTAGCGGTCAAAGTTGTGACTGGGGTAAGGGACAATATGATCAAGATGATCTTGGTTGATCAACTCTAGAGATATCCATTAGAAAGGATATCCACTAGAAAGTCTAGAACATGTGAAGGAATAAATTTATAATAAGAAGTTCCTAGGTGTGAGTTTAAAGTTACACTTAATCAATGTGGAACTCAAACTGATATGGGATGAGCCTAATAGAGTGAACAATGGAGAATGAAAGCTCTGCCTTTCTACTATTTCATTGACCATCTATAAACACAATTTCTTTGGAAGGCAATATTCTTTACGTTGTTTAATATGAGAAGCTTTGGTTTTGTATACCATTACCCCTTTGACCACAATTGTCTTGATTCCCTCAAATGGCAATGCCTTATCTTGTTGTTATGACGGCACTCTTTAGAAATAGGCTTTGGAGGGTGGAAAAGCGGAACTTCTATCTAGATGTGCTCCAATTTTTCCTGTAGAATGGCTCCAACGTCCCCAATGTTTGACACCTCCTTTAGTGCTCTTGGCTCAACATCTCCGCTATATGACATCTTCTCCAACCTGTCACCACTAGACTATGCACTACCCTCACCCACGTCATCTTAGAGTGCTTCACATGTAACATTTATAGAGATTCACAACACATATCTCAAATAACAACAACTTTTTGATTGGCCTATTCCATAGAAAAATCACGTATTATTCTTTCCCCTCCTCCCTCCCTCGCTTGCGTTTCCTGTGGCATTAGAAGTTGGAACAGATTAGTACAAAATCGGCTCATTCTTTGGCACTGCTCCTACAATCGACAACCATAGCCGACTTTATTGTATGTTCCACAACTCACGATGAGGATGGGTGGTCTCTTCCTGTGCCAACAATTGTACTCCACTAGGCATTCATGGCTAGATACCGAGATGAAGATTCTCACACATCACAATGTAAACAGAAAAACTAAATGAGTGGCATATAATATAATAGTAACAAGCGGATGAAACACAATACACTAGACTATGTAGAAACGTCCTTCAACACTCGTCTCCGATTGAGGGTGGATGGTCCAACTTCTAATAGACTCACACTCCCTCAATCATGGAAATACTTGGTGTACGACTTTCACTACTACAGAAATAGCATTCAGTGTCGCTTTTCTGGGCGTCGGTTTTTAAGGAACACGGACGCCTTATATTAAAGGCGTCGGTTATTTAGAAGAACCGACGTCTATATTCAAAGACCAGCCAAACACGGGTACCGCTTTGTATACAGCGTCGGTTGTTTATACAAAACCGACGCATTATTTCATCCAATTTTCGAGCGAAAAAAATAATGTCACTTTCGGCGTCGCGTCTGTAGTTAAAACACCGACGCTTATGTGCGATGGAAATTTGCGCGAAAAGTGTCCTTTTCCGCGTCGGTCGTCCTTTAATAACCGACGCGGAATGTGGTTCCCGCCAAACATTTTCACGAAAATATCGTCCAAATGGACGTCGGATGTTGCGAACGACCGACGGTAAATATGTTTAGGCGTCGGTTGTTGTAAACAACCGACGCTATTGGGGAACTTCATAACCTTCGATCGCCCGACTCTTCCCCTCATTGCTACCCTATTTCCCTATTGCGGCGATTTCTCCGGCGATTTCTCTGTAATTTTTCTCCGGCGCTTCTCTCCGGTGCCCCATCTCCGGCGTCCCCTCTCCGGCGCCCCTCTCCGACGCGTTTCTTCTCTGGCACCCCTGCGCCGCCGCCACGCCTGACAACCGGCGCCCCTGCTCCAACCGCCTGCGCCGCCGCCACGCCTGACAACCGGCGCCGCCGCAACGCCTGGTGCCCACCTGCCTGCCACGCCTGAGAACCGGCGCCGCCGTACCCCCTTCTCCTTCTCCTCCGCCTGGCCGCTGCCTGCCTGCCGCCGCCTGGCCGCCTGCCTGCCTGCTGCGGCTGACGCTCCTGCTCGTCGGAGTCACTGCCGCTAGTTCTGGAGCTCGTCGGCCGCCACCCACGTACTCAACCAGCTCGACCTCACCCTACTCTTCTTGCCCAGGTACCTGCAGACCTACCCAGGCGCGAAATTGGTTCTTTATGTGCTGACCTAATCTGTTGCCTAATCTGTTTGCACGAAATTGGCTCCCTACTCTGCTTGCTTAATGTGCCTAATCTGCTTTAAGTGGTCCTAATATCATAACATGATAGTTTTATTATATGATTTGTGGCACTTTAGGGTGTATATACATGCAAATTATATAAGTGGTAGATGTTGGATGTTTGTCAAGGTTTTTTGAAGATTGAATAAGTGATAGATGCTGGATGTTTATTTATTTCATCTATCCATGTTGCCTATAGTTTATAACATTGCATTGTGAATTATTGCATGTTTGAAACTATGAAATTCTTGATTTATTAGATGATATTCAAGAAAACCCTAGTTTGATGAGCATGTTGTTAATCATGTTAATTATGATTCTTCTATATATTCCGATGTCATTATATAATTATGTGATCCCAACATATTAAATTGAATTAGAATGATTTCATGAATTATAGGGTTTATATAAGAATGACAACACATGTATTTGTTGGCCTAGAAACCCGTCCAAGATTTACTCAGTAGGAGTAAATCTTGGATAGTCCCCAGTTTGGGACTGTTCTTGAACACCTAATCTCACTTAGGATGTAACTGTATAATGTGTATTGGGTTTTTGAGAAAATTTCGGTAGCATTTCCCCGTTTGTTCTCTAAGTACATATGTACTTAGAGAACAACGGGGAAATGCTGCCAAAATTTTCTTGAAAACCAAATACACATTATACACTTACATCCTAAGTGAGATTAGGTGTTCAAGGATGGGATAGGTGGTACACATTTATTATATATAAGATTGACATCAAATGTGTTTGTTGGCCTAGAAACCCGTCCAAGATTGACTAATATATACTTGTTTCCTAATATATACTTGTTTAAAAGGTTAACTGATGTTATACAACTTTTTCTGAAAATATATAACATCGTTATATGTACTTACACTTTGTTAATACTAATATTGTGCAGTCTCTGTCTTCGCATAACAATGACTATGAATTGGGCCTCTATGTCAATGTTAACGTTCCCTATTGAAGAACAATTGGACATCATCCTAGATGATCGTTCCTTAAACCAATTGGTCATACCCAAACATTGGCGTTTTCTAAAAGGAAGACACTACATGCCTGGTAAAGTGACCCTAACTTTTGGAAATTATTCACATGTAATCGAGGTTGAGTATGATTTGGCGGGAAATCTTGTATCAAAATCCGGTTGGCGTGATTGGATTGGAGAGCTGCATGTGGTCCGTTGGAATAGGCTTTTTCTCCGTCCAGTTGGCGATAATTCCATCAAAGTTTGGATAACCAACAACAACTGCGAGACCCCCGATCATCTTCTGTGGTATGAGCGCACGACGTCGCATATCAGCTCAGACAAATCTGAATCTGAGGCCCCTATCAGTTCAGATTCGTCTAAATACAGTGAGGAGCTTCGTGACACAGCTTCATCATCAAAAAGAAGTTACTGATGCATGCGGGACCATGTTGGTGTAGTATTTAGTTGTCTATCTATCTAGACTTGTCTGTAGTAATAGTTTTTTTAATTATGCGCATGTTTAGGGGTACACCAACCCTTTTGTTTAGTTATTGTTATAACTAAAGTGTGTGTTCCCATGAATGGAACTGTAAGTTGCTACATGAATGCTTATAACTGAAGTGTGTGTTCCCATGAATGTTCCCATTTACATGATTACACTACTATTTTCTCATATTGTCTTGCCTCAAAAAAAAATTCTTTTATTGTTTAGTCTATTTTAATACGACATACTTGCTTATATCTTTCTTAATGATGAACTGTAATACGACATACTTGCTTATATACTTGTTTCCTAATATATACTTGCTTTCCTAATATATACTTGCTTTCTCTGATCATAGAATGGATAGATCATGGATGTCCATTCGTAATCGTTGCACCCCAGAGTTTATATCTGGTCTTGATCAGTTTATTAGATTTGCCGAGGAACATAGGAAAAAACCTACAGATAGGTTCTACTGTCCATGTAGGCATTGCGGTAACAACTTGAAACTCAACACTGGTGAGGAAATCAAAAGTCATGTCATGTGCAACGGGATTGTACAAGGCTATACAGAATGGCACTGGCATGGAGAGATTTCAAAATCGAATCCAGTAGATGTCAATAGCAGTGCTTGGGTGGAAGAAGAAATTGCCTCCGATGACGTAAATGTGAACGAACCAGTTCCAGCAGACATTGTTGATGCGATGCTGGATAGTTGTAGGGTAGAGCACACCGATCCACCTCCTATCTTTACAAACATTGTGCATGATGCTGAGATACCGTTATACACAGGCTGTGCTAAGTTTACGAAGCTTAGCGCTGTGCTGAGATTGTATAAGTTGAAAGCTAACAATAGATGGAGCGACAAAAGCTTCACTGAATTGTTGACTTTGTTGAAAGAAATTCTTCCTGAAGGAAACGAGCTGCCAATCTCAACATACCAGGTAAAGAAAATGTTGTGCCCAATGGGAATGGAGGCCAAAAAGATACACGCATGCCCGAATGATTATGTATTATTTCAAAAGGACTATGTAGATTTGAAAGATTGTCCAAAATGTGGTGCGTCACGATATAAATTGACGACTTCGGGGGAGTCCAAAACTGGTTCTCCTGCCAAGGTGTTGTGGTATCTACCTATAACATCACGGTTTCAACGCTTGTTTGCAAATCCGAAAGATGCGAAGAATTTGAGGTGGCATGCAGATGTTAAGAAAAATAATGATGGGATCCTACGACATGCGTCTGATTCCCCACAGTGGAAGAAGATTGATGTATTGTTCCCTGAATTTGGTGAAGAAGTCAGGAATCTAAGACTTGGGCTTTGTACAGACGGGATGAATCCGTACGGGACATTGAGCAGCCAACATAGCACTTGGCCAGTCATGCTTGTTATATACAATCTTCCTCCCTGGCTGTGTATGAAAAATAAGTACGTTATGTTGTCATTGTTGATATCGGGCCCTAAACAACCCGGAAATGATATCGATGTTTATCTTGAACCTTTGATTGATGACTTAAAGAAACTTTGGGCTGAAGGTGTGATGACCTATGATGCTTCTGCAAGAGAGACATTTCGTTTGCATGCTATGTTGTTTTGCACTATTAATGACTTTCCGGCATATGGGAATTTGTCTGGATATAGTGTCAAAGGAGCTAAAGCGTGTCCTATATGTGAAGAAAACACTGATTCAATAAGACTAAAATATGGCGGCAAGACTGTATATCTTGGTCATCGAAGGTTTCTTTCAAAATTCCATCCGTATCGTAGGAAGCGCAAAGCATTCAATGGATTGAATGATGAACGGAGTGCACCTAAACCTATACCAGGGGATGTTGTTTATGAAAGAGTAAAAGACATTGTCAATGAATTTGGTAAGAAATCACAATGTAGTATGGCCACACGGAGTGACAATTCTTCATTAAAAAGAAGTCAATATTTTGGGATCTTCCTTATTGGAGTTCTTTGTCAGTCAGGCATTGTATCGATGTAATGCACGTTGAGAAAAATGTCTGTGATAGCATCATTGGTACTCTATTAAATATACCAGGTAAGACTAAAGATGGGATAAAATCCAGACTGGACCTACGTGAAATGGGAATAAGGTCAGAATTAACAGAATTACGTGAAATGGGTAATAAAAGAACATACTTACCTCCCGCTTGTTACACGTTGTCTAGAAAGGAGAAGAAAACTTTTTGTGAATGCTTGGTAAATGTTAAGGTGCCACATGGTTACTCATCCAACATCCGTAGATTGGTATCCATGAACGATCTGAAGTTGATAGGTCTTAAATCTCATGATTGTCACACTCTAATGCAACAAATATTGCCCGTGGCAATTCGATCTATATTGCCGAAGCATGTAAGGTTTGCAATTACCAGACTTTGTTTCTTTTTCAACAGTCTATGCAGCAAAGTTATTGACCCTGATACTCTCGATAATTTGCAAAGAGAAGTGGTTGTTACCCTATGTCAGCTTGAGATGTATTTCCCTCCTTCGTTCTTTGATATCATGGTACATCTTGTTGTCCACTTGACTAGGGAAGTGAAAATCTTGGGACCGGTTTTCTTGCATTGGATGTATCCCTTTGAACGATACATGAGCATTTTTAAAGGTGATGTTCGAAACCGTTATCGTCCTGAAGGGAGTATTATTGAAGGTTATGTGGCGAGAGAGGTTATGGATTTCTGCAATGACTTTCTCAGTGGTAATGACACTCCTGATAATGACACGAATATTGAGGAGGGCAAAGGAATTTTGGGATCACGGGTGAAAGTAATCAGCCGTGAGCAGTTGGAACAAGCTCACTTGTATATTTTACATAATATGGACGAAGTGAGTGTTTATATCGAGGAACATACCAATTTCATAAAGAGACAACATCCTCGAGCAAGTTCAATGTGGCTTGCTAGAGAGCATAATAAGACTTTTACTAAGTGGTTTGAAGATAAAGTCTTACATCAACTATCTCAAACACCAAATGATATTACAGAAACTATCAAATGTCTCGCCTTTAAACCAAAACCGAATGTTATGTCTTATGAAGGGTTTGACATTAATGGATTCACATATTACACAAAGCGCCAAGATGATAAGAGTGTCGTCCAAAATAGTGGGGTCACTCTTCAAGCGTCAACTATGTACTTTGCAAGTGCAAAGGATAAGAGTCCACGTGAAGCTAAAATGTCATATTACGGTGTCATTGAAGACATTTGGGAGTTTGACTACATAGATTTCAATATTCCGCTCTTTAAATGTAATTGGGTTGATAACACCAAAGGAGTTATAGTGGATGAATTGGGTTTCACTTTGGTGAACTTTGAAATGATTGGCGAGAAGGCTGAACCATTCATATTGGCATCACAGGCAAAACAAATATTCTATATCGATGATCCTGCAAATGATAAATGGTCGGTTGTTCTTCATGGTAAAAGACAGTTCATTGAAGATCCTATAGATGAAGAAGAGTACTATGATAAGTATGATGACTCCAGTCCATTCTCAGTTGGGTTGCCAACTCCACAAAATATTGAAGCTAATGATGACTTATATGTGCGCGGAGATCACAATGAAGGATTGTTAATTGATAAAAGATCACAATTTTAGAGACATGTATGTTTATACAAATGGTAAATGTTTTCCTTTTTCTAGTTTATACAAATGCTAAATGTTTTCCTTTTTCTAGTTAATACAAATGCTAAATGTTTGCCTTTTTAATGACATTTTCAGATGCGCGGAGGCGGCTGCAAAAATGGTAAAATACAAACGTTTAGAGTAATGTTTGCTTTTTTAATACAAATGCTAATTTAGTGTGTTTATTTTTGTCAAATTTTAGGTTGATGATGCACATGTACCCACTGAAGCACTGGAGCAACTTGATGTGCGGAGAGGGACATTCCAACTCAAGATATCGTCTACCGTTTCCTCCTCCTCCACAGTAATATCCTCATCTCTAAACGTTTCTCGTAGGATTCTGAACCCCTTCCTTCCCTCTACTGCATCGAAGCCATGCTGCAGTTGAACCCTTTCGCCGAGCCCTACCCGGCCAAGTAGGCGTCGCCTGAAGCACCACTGTCGTCGTCGTCTCCACCTCCATCGCAACTTGCTGTGCTAGTCCTGGCAGTTTATCACCCCACATGCCTTCCTCCCCAGTTCCTGCCGCTAGACGACCACACAATGGATCCAAGAGGATATGCAGGAGTTCGCCAAAGACTATAAGCTGAGTATACTCATCCTATAGTCTGTGGCGAACGCCTGCATATCCTCTTGGATTCCATTGTGTGGTCGTCTAGCGGCAGGAACTGGTGAGGAAAGCATGTGGGGTGATAAACTGCCAGGACTAGCACAGCAAGTTGCGATGGAGGTGGAGACGACGACGACGGTGGTACTTCAGGCGACGTCTATTTGGCCGGGTAGGGCTCGGTGAAAGGGTTCAACTGTGGCATGGCTTCGATGTAGTAGAGGGAAGGAGGGGTTCAGAATCCTACGAGAAACGTTCAGAGATAAGGATATTGCTGCGGAGGAGGCAATGGAAGATGATATCTCGAGTTGGAATGTCCCTCTCCGCACAGGAGTCTGTGAGGGAGATACTGGAGGAGAGTTCTATACCATACACAGGCGAAGAAAGACATCGATACCATACATGAGGTATTATATATAGTCTCATTAGTTAGTATAAAATATATCAATCTTATTTTTATATTATTACTTATATACATCATTCTCTTTGCAGGTGTTTAAAACTGACCACACTATAGGCAAACACTTAAAAAATGTACATGCTCCATATACGAGGGAAGCATTAGATGAAGTAAGAGAAGAATGGGCAATAGTTGTACAAACAGTGGCAACTGTAAGATATAATTGGGATGTTGATAGTGATGATGAATGATACTTTGTAAATGAATGTTTCTGAATGTTAAAACATGTATTTGAATGATTCTATATGTGTGAACGTGACAATTGAATTGATGTCTGAATGTATCTACTTGTGTGAATCTTTTTATGTTAATTTTGCAGGTTTGTGGCCTGTTTGTAGGCTGATATCAATGGATGTCGTAAACCTGCAGTTCAGAAAACTGAACTGCAGGTTCTCATCCTGCTGACCAGCCACAGCAGGCCTGCAAACAAATTTATAAAAAAAAAATAGATATAGGCGTCGGTTATTTACAGATAACCGTCAGCACAGACTTACAGCGTCGGTTTTTTATAAAACACCGACGCCAAAAGTGTTCGCGCTACAGGAAATGGGAGTCATCTAGGACACTTTTCTGCGTCGGTTTTGTAGTATATAACCGACGCAGAAAGCGTCCTAGATGACGCCGTTTTCTGTGGCGCGAACCCTTTTGGCGTCGGTGTTTTATAAACAACCGACGCCTTTATATTAAATAGGCATCGGTTTTTTAACCGACGCTGAAGTGTCCA
Source organism: Alisma plantago-aquatica (assembly GCA_963693085.1). Classification (NCBI taxonomy): domain Eukaryota; kingdom Viridiplantae; phylum Streptophyta; class Magnoliopsida; order Alismatales; family Alismataceae; genus Alisma; species Alisma plantago-aquatica. The sequence continues at coordinate 626,673,550 of OY856413.1, read as the reverse complement.
ACCTTTTAGCGGCGCCCACATAGGCGTCGTTCCGAAACCGACACCAAAGGGGGTTAAACAACCGACACTAAAAGGCACTTCTGTAGTAGTGTTTAACACAAGTTGGATCACCATCGCCAGTGGCAGTCTTCCATGTACTCTTCCACGCTGATGACCAACACCGACTCTGTTCTGTATGGGCTTAGAATACTCTCATCAAAGAGATTGGACTTATACATGAATGGATCATGGAGCTCCTCCCAAGAGGAGATAACAACATCTATTTGTAAGTTCTTGATGAGCAAGCACACACCCCTGCTCCTACCTCTGGAATTCTTGGGGACCCCTGATCTTTCACTATTCAACGGGTGGGCATTTCATTAAGGTCATACAACCTTACCTCAAATACCACTCCAAGGGAACAAACACTCCCAACATCACCACCATGAAAACCCTCACCATGGGATATATGAAGCTCACATGTACACCGACTGGATGATGCTAACGACCATGATAAACAATCAACAATCACCATTCACCAAATGAAGCAACAAGAGACGACCATGTCACAATAACTATACAAAATTAAACTGTTGAAAACACCTTTCGACCAAGAATACCAGATGAACAAAATGTGTACATGTATTATTCTAACCTAAAATTGATAAACACTATTGAAGAAAAATAAATCTTTCATCTTGTTCATACTCTATTTAATATAATAAAGTCATCAAAATGGATCATAGTTTAAAACATGATTTGCCATAAACATTTTTTATTGATGTCGCCAATGCTATATGATAGGGCATAAATATTACAATTGTCATTATCCAAAATTCCATTTTGCATGGAAAAGCAATGTCCACTTCTCTAAACTTTGCTTGTTTCATAGACACTCTACCACCTCTTACTTATCAGATTCCTCCTATGATCACAAACAAAACACACATGTTCATGTCTCCATCCATACTCCATGTGAGATTCTACACGTACCCTTCATAGGTCATCATTCCAAACATACAATAGGCTCACATCATATGCCTGGTTCCAATAGAATACATTGTGATTATGCTACCAACTATATATCATTTTTTCCCCTATGTAACATCTTCAGGTAGTAGAGTCGACACGACTCTCCTTCACCAATAAAAAACATGCTCCCATGCATAACTACAACATCGACCCTTCACATTCCTTATACAGGAACACAACGACAACCACAAACCACCCTTATATCAGAAACTTCCTCAGACCTCTTCCCCCCTCTTTTTCCTCTTTCCTTGAGAAACCGAAACCTCTACAGACTATCTACACTACTTCCCCCACCTTCAATTTTTGCATTCCCAATCATGGCACAACATTTCGAAAACTACAAGTTAGATACTATCATTGACCTACATGTTAACTCCATAAGGACCCTCAAGGTTCTCACTAGTTGTAGCATCCTCATTAGCATAAAGAACAACCTTGATAACAACCAAGTGAATATTATGCATGTCACATGGTTTTTATCCCTCCTCATACTTAGTTGCACAATCCTTAAACCTATGATCTTGTCCTCCACACTGTTGATCTACTCTCTCTCCATTGGGATTAAACTAGACCATCTAGATGGTCTCTCTATCACCATCCTAGTGAAGAGATCTTAGGCACATATTACCAAATGTTCCCTTGATATAAGTGATGAACTAGCTAAATCTAGTGGATCAGGATGGGATTCTATTTTTAACCTGTCACCACATCTATGGGATGTTGGCATTTTCAAAAAGAATTGCTACAATGGTGGATGCTTATCTTCAATTCATTAGCACTGACACTCTTTACCGCACAGACTACATCAAATCTTTTTGCGTCTTCTTTATCACACTTGAGATTTGACTTCTTGGTACCCTAAAGATCTATTTAGGGGAGATCATTTACACCATTAAACCCTAGGGAGAAAATACCATGATATTCCATCATTGTTTTTGAACCTCACCAGCCACCTCACTTCATGGTTCAACCCTAAAAAATCACACAAGCCATATCCCATTGTAAATAGAAAAAAACTGTCCCTCCCAACGAAGGGCATTTTTGGGTTAGAAAAGAAACATTCAACATACATATTTGCACTTTTATCAAAACTAACTTACACCTCACCACCAACCCAACATAGAAATACCACATAAATGGCCACATCTTTATCCCCTCAATCACTCTATGAGAATTAACACAGACTTGACGCACCACCCGACACATATTGACAACCTTCTTGACACCACCCATGCTTCTAAATCCATCCCTACCACTAAACACACCTCACCAAGTTTTAAAATTTGTGATATGGTGCAACTTCTAAAATCTGAAATCATTGGAGAGTTGAGCATAGACAACAATGATCCTCTTGCTCCTAAACATGGTAAATACCCTTGTACCATGCATGGACAATATCAAACTATGAAATGTACGTTGGATTTCCATACGAAATGAAACTTGTTTGTTGCAAATGAACCAGATAAAGACCCTAATACTTTCAAGTTCAATGATAATCAAGTTTACCCTATACGAGACAATATTCAAAATATTGTGTAGTGAGAAAAAGATTTATATTTTAGCACTTTTTCTAGTAGGATAGGTATTTCTTTTGACTCTATGCTTGATGCAAATGTCACACTCTTTGAACTTGAAAATAATCTAGGATGGCATAGTTGCCATCCTACTTTTCACGCAACATAACAACTCATTTAACTTACTGTATGAATCCCCTTTACACTGTGTTTTTCTCGATGTCATCATGATCATTACATCCTCAAATTTATGCAATATAAATATTGTTGATAGACGTTGACACATCCTTAGATTCATTCACGCTAATAAGATCAACCGTCGACACATTCTTAGATTCATTCATGCTCATAAGATCAACCTCATTTCACTTCAAGAGAATAAAACACACCTCAGTCCTTTTCCACTCCATACTATAGGTGGTTCTTTCATCTTGTAATGGATCCAACACCATCTATCAACCTCAGTGAAGCTCTTATTCTAGGATGGAACCCTCACACCTTATTATACATTGACCATTTATTAATATATATTGCATCACTATCCACTTTGAGAATATGGACAACAACTTGACTTGGAATTTCACTATGGTTTATGGTGAACCAAGTCAACAAAAGAAACATTCAATAACAAACTAGAAATCCTATAATCTATTCATGAACCCTCTCATGGGGTTATAGGAGATGATACTAACTTTACCAGGAGTATGTCCTTAAAGACTCTCATCTTGAATCACATCCTTACAGTCTCACCATTATTGTGACAAAATCTTTGACCAATTCATTCGAAATTGCCACATGATTGATGTCTCAACCTCGAATGCTGTATACACATGGAACCAAGAAGACCTATGTGCCAAGCTTGATTGTTTTCTATGCACACAATCCTTTGTCTCACAATACCCTTTATCATTGGTACGTGCCACAAATAGTCTACATACAAAACTTCCCCATATCCTGAATACCTAAATAATACCACGAGGACCTAAATTGTTTCACTTTGCAAGAATTTGTACCGCACACCCTGATTTTTGTAAAAAAACATCAAAGAAAAATTGATCAACCTACCAGATGATATTGAACCTGGTTCACATATACACCAGAATCTAAAAAAAATTAGGTAGAATCTTAGAATACGGAAAAAACACTCTTGGGAACATCACTGAGGCACTCAAAGAAAAATAGAACATCTTTTCTAAGGTTATAGTAATCCTCAATCATACCCAACACATATTCTTGTACTGAAAGAAGAATATGATGTGTAAGCAATGAGACAAACAAAATGAATCAATGAAGGAGAAAAAAATATAAAATATTTTCATAAGATTTGCAACAACTAAATTGTCCATACTCACGATATTAATATCAATAATTTCCTTACCTCCAACAAAACACAAATAATAAAACAATTTGATATGTTCTTTAGAACTCTCTTCAACCATGATCAACACTACTCCACCCAATTTCACATAAATGGGAATACTCTTTTCCCTAAAAAGATCCAAAACCCCCTATATCTCATTGCTTCTTTCCATGAGGATGAAATAAAAAACTTATGGAAAATCTAGGAGTAGATAAATCACCAGGACCTGATGGATTCAACCTACATTTCTATGACAACAAATAAGTTAACAGTAAAAACATTACATGACTTATTTGACTACATACATGGCCAAGATGACATTACTTACAAACTAGGTTCTCTCAACCAAACTTATACAACCATGATAAGAAAATAGGAAACCCGTCTATGGTTAGTCACCTTAAACTTATTAGTTTGCATCCTATACAATCATTGCCAAATCACTCAGTTCATGTTAGAAACCTATGGTCTACAATATCATCAACCATCAAAAAATGCCTTCATCAAATGTTGTACTATACATGATGCATACATCATGGTCAACGAGATGATACATACTTGCCACGATAGAAAAATCCCACTCTCCACTCTCAAATTAGATTTTGAGAAAGTCTTTGACAATATAAAATGAAATTTCCTCATCTCTTGTTTAAAAGGTTATATATTTCCATCCAAATGGAACAATTGGATACACTCATGAATAAGATCCTACCACTTCTTGACAATCATAATGGTTTATCATTAGGATACTTTTCTAGTTCCAATGAACTTAGACAAGACGATCCACTTTCACCATATCTATTTATCCTTGTTGCATCTATTCTGGCCAAGATGTTTTGACTCACTATTGAAAACAAAATCATCTAGCCTCCCCATTCAAGGATATCAATAAATAATACAATATGTTGACAACACATTCTTTTCCTCAAGCCAAACGCTAACAAAATCATGAATGCCATCCATATTCTGGGTATTTTCTCACATCTATCAGGTCACAAGATAAACTTCCATAAATCCTCCAATATGGGTAAAATTGTCATAGAAGATGATGTGGACATGTTTGTTCACCTACTACAATGTATAGAGGAGAAATATCCTACAAGATATTTGGGGCAACCTCAATCACCACATCCATTGCCTCTACTTGTTGGTGTTGGTAAGGTATGCCCATAGAGCCAATCATATGATGATTGACATTAACTTAAAGGATTTGATTAATACTTATAAAGGCAAGCTTCCAATTCATTCTATTTCATTCAGTTACGAGATAATGAGGAAACACTATGAATGTCTAGAGAATAATATTACTCAATGACGTATGTCTTCAAGTATTAGACTTGTGGAAATGAGATCATACATATGTTATGAGTACATAAAAATATTCTCATTATGTCCTAGTCGATTGTTACTGTGGAAGGTAGATAGACACCAGTAACACGTAAGACTGGAGTCTGAGTTGGTAGATGAATGAGTCTCACTAAGTCATAATATGGCAATATCAAACCAAGCACATAGATACATGTCAGGGAATAGTGTATTGGGCAGACTCACCTTGAGAGTGACACATGGAAACCATCATATGATAAGTCATAGTTAGCTCTCATAGTGAAGGTAGTGATTGTGATTCTTAAACCTAAAATCACTACACTCGTCACATGTCGTTGGGTACACTTTGACATTATCAAACACAGTCCTGAAACATGGGTCATTATAGAGGTGATGATTGGGTGAGTTTGACACATGGGAAAAGACTGTGAGTGATAGATATGCAATTTGCCCCTCCTACTAGAGTATGATATCCTAGCCACTTGATAAGTGTAACTCATAAATGCATGCACATGCACATGTGAATGAATATATGATATTGAGGTGACATTATCTCAGACAATTTGTTCTTGGTTCAAGAAAGATTAGATGAACGTTGAGAGGATGATGAGTCCATGCCTCAAGTTCACTCTGGATATTAGAAACAAAGGAATTATACAATCACTGCAACACCTTACACAGATTGTAGATTGAAGTTGATCTCCAACTTTCCATCCACTTGGGTAGCACTGATGTGCGACTAAGCATCACTGCTTACTTGTGATGTCATAAGCTAGTTATGGACATTCACTGCCTAAGTGATATGGGACCTATAGGGTCACACACAAAGGAACTCATCTAGAAGAGGATTTTACCTTGAATGATGATTGGATTGATGACTAAAGTGTTTAGGTATTCAATTCATGCAACACATTGACTGACTGGTTTGCCAAAAAACCATCTCACAGAGTGAGATGACTATTTGGGCAGCCATACAGACGTCTCAAGTGTTGAAATGATCGTTTGGGTTGTCACGCTAATCAGAGTTCGAATTGGCTAAGTTCTACCCATGAAACGATCGATTCGATGTGATTGAACCGACCATATCATCTCAGACTCACCATATGACTGTCTGGGTGAGTGAGACACACATCTTGCCTGAGTGAGATGGATCAGTTGGCGGAACGAATATTCTAGATGTTTCACGAATAGTTTCGATTGCACATACTTGGAGTGCAAGTAAATTAATATGTGATATTGATTGGAGTCAAAATTGCCAAATTCGTATACGCTTGGGAAACTACCAAACGGCTATTTGGAAATGCGAGACGACCATCTTGGGTGACCAGACGACCGTTTGGGTTACCATACGGCCATTTCGGCTATCGTAGGTTGCAAAAATTCAAGGTCTTCTGGTCTTTTCCACTCCTACATAATCTCGTACAGACTGAGAACCCTGACCCTAGCCTCTACTATAAATTGAGGGGTATTGGGGGCTTCCCAAAGCACAAAATAGACAACTGAGAATCAGTTCCTCTGACAACTATTTTCCTATCTGGTTGTGGTAACTGAGAGAGCCTAGGCAAGTCCTACCCGATTAAGGAAGGATAGCCACGGGAGAGAACAACTGATCATTGTTGTTGTGGGAGAGAAAGTTGGTGACCAGTACACCAACAGAAGGGACAAATCCTTCCTGTCTATTCTGGTTGAATGACAGGAGTTCTAGTTGGTCGGTGTGGACTACTCTAGAGATAGGAGTCATTTGGCTACTGCTCAGAGAGCAAAGTCAGCTTGTAGTCTGTGGTGAGACCACATGAGTCACTACAGAAGCTACTATATTCATTGTTTGTAGTGAAGACTAGGAGTTGCACAACCTTTGTCCAAGAGCAACTAGTTGACAGTTACAAAGAAGCAAGTTTTAGTCGCTGGACTTACTCCAGGACCAGGTATCACTCGCAAAATCATCCTTCCTATTTCATATGAGGAAACACTATGAATGTCTAGAGAATAATGTTACTTAGTGACATATGTCTTTAAGTATTAGCCTTGTGGAAATGAGATCATACATATGTTAAGAGTACATATACATATTCTCATTATGTCCCTAGTCACTTGTTATTGTAGAAGGTAGATAGACACCAGAAACACATAAGACTAGAGTGTGAGTTGGTTGATGACTGAGTCTCACTAAGTCATGATATGGAAATATCAAACCAAGCACACAAATACATGTTAGCGAATAGTGTATCAGACAGACCCACCTTTAGAGTGACACATGGAAACCATCATATGGTAATTTGTAGTCAGCTCTCATAGTGAAGGTGGTGATAGTGATTTTTAGACCTAAAATCACTGCACTCATCACATGTCCTTGGGTATGCTTTGACATCATCAAACACAACCCTAAAACATGGGTTGTTATAAAGGTGATTATTGAGTGACTTTGACACATGGGGATAGACTGTGTGTGATAGATATGGTATTTTCCCCTCCTACTGGAGTATGATATCTTGGCCACTTGATAAGTGAGACTGAGAAATGCATCTGCATGCACATGTGAATATATATGATATTGAGGTCACATTATCTCAGACAGTCTGCTCTTGGTTCAAGAAACATGAGATGAACGTTGAGAGGATGACGAGTCCATGCCTCAAGTTCACACTGGATATTAGAGAAAAAGGAATTATACAATCACTGCAATACCTTACACAAATTGTAGGTTGAAGTTGTTATCCAACTTTCCATTCACTTGGGTAGCACTGATATGTGACTAGGTACCGCTCCTTTCTTGTGTTGTCATAATCTAGTTATAGACATTCACTACCAATGCGATATGGGACCTACAGGGTTACACATAGAGGAACTCATCTAGAAGAGGAGTCTATCTTGAATGATGATTGCATTGATTACTAAAGTGTTTAGATATTCAATTCACACAACAGATCAATTAATTGGCTTACTATTCTGCCAAAGGACCATCTCACTAAGTGAGTTGAAAGTTTGGGCAGCCATATGGGCATCTCAAGTGTTGATACACTCGTTTGAGTTTTCAGGCTGATTAGAGTTCGAATTGTCTAAGTTCTTCCCTTGAACCGACCGATTCAATGTGATCAAACCGACTAGTTTAATGTGATTGAACTGACTGGATCATATTAGACTCACCAGACAAAACGTCTTCGTGAGTGAGAGGGGCGTCTTGCCTGTGTGAGATGGCTCGTTTGGGCCGAATGAATATTCTAGATGTTTCAGAATAGTTTCGATTGCACATACGTGGAGTGCAAGTAAATTAATATGTGATATTAATTGAAATCAAAATTGCCAAATTCATATATGCTTTGGAAACTACCAAATGGCTGTTTGGTAGTGCGAGACGACTATCTTGGATGACTAGACGATTGTCTAGGTCACCAGACGGCTGTTTCAACTATTATAGGTTGTGAAAATTCAAGATCTTCCTGTCCTTTCCACTCCCACACTATCTCGTACAGACTAGGAACCCTAACCCTGGCCTCTATTATAAATAAAGGGGCATTGGGGGCTTCCTAGAGCACACCATAGATAATTGAGAATAAGTCCTATGAAAACTATTGTTCTCTCTGGTTGTGGTAACCAAGAGATCCCAGGCAAGTCCTACCCGACTAGGGAGGATAGCCACGGGAGAGAACAAGTAATTATTGTTGTTGTGGGAGAGCAATTTGATGACTAGTACACCAATAGAAGGGACAACTCCTTCCTGTCTGTTCTAGTTGAATGACAGGAGTTCTAGTTGGTCCGTGTGGACTACTATAGAGGTAGAAGTCCTTTAGCTTCTGCTTAGAGAGCAAAGTTAGCCTACAGTCTGTGGCGAGACCACATGAGTCATTATAGAAGCTATTCTATTTGTTGTTCGTGGTGAAGACCAAGAGCTACACAACTAACACCCTAGAGAAACTAGTTGACAGTTGCAAAGAAGCAAGTTGTTGTCACTGAACTTGCTCCAGGACCAGGTATAACTCCCTAAACCATCCTTCCTATTTCATAGTAGTTGACACAATCTTGCTGTTATGGGAATATGGATGATAAATTTTTTGTTTCCGCTGCTATACTCTGTGCCTGTATTTCCCAATAGTTGGAACCCCATTATCACAACATTTCCATAGAGACTTATGAATTGGAAATCACACACTCTGAGTTTGGTTGTCTGACTTACCCTTTGTCCCTCACTTCCCTCATCATATACTACATCATTTGTGTACCTATACCATCTAAGGTTTTTAAAAAATTGACTACCAAGGTATGAAGTTTCTATGGGGAGACACTATGGGAAAAAGCTACACATGGTCAACTAGGACACGATTTGTAAATCTCAACAATTGGGAGGATGGGGTATTATCAACATCAAACTACAAGCACACGATCTTACAAGAAAAACCAGTCGCACACTAGGCTCAAACAAACAAACCATATGGACAACACACACACTAGGAAAATATTATAGATAGAGAAATCCATGGAACAACATTAGCAAGCAAGATGTATCTCCCTTATGGAATCTCTTATAAATACTCTATACATCATACATAATAGTATCAAAGTGATCCCAAACTCCTTTAAACACATCAAGTATTGTATAGATCCTTGGCTTCAAAGATGAAATATCAATAACATGAAGTTCCAACTCCACATTGCCCCAATATAACTAACATCATCACCAATAAGGATTTTCCCTTATTCAACTCCAATAGACAAAATTCATTTAAAAGATACATGTATCAAAATTTTGGTAACATAAAGATCAAATTCACTAGCAACACTCTAGACCAACACACAAAATTTTGTCTTTTGGGAATGGGATCAAAGATTATACACCAAGACAAGATACAATACTTTCATCCATCCTGACATCACTTATGAATCGAAGAAGAAACTCTGGAAAACCAAGTGTATGTCTAAATTGTTTATTATTATATGGCTCACATGTCATATTAAAATACTTTCAGGTGAAAAGAAAAAATAGAGGGTTTCAAGGACCCACTATGTACCTCCTGTGTAGATCCTCACAAGAATCCAGAAACCACCTTTTCTCTCAATGCGGTGTCTCCAACACAATTGGTGCAAACGCTTACACATCCCTCCATAGCTACAAAATATTATAGAGGACACTATCAACTGGATGTTTCATGCCAAGCCCAAACAACACATTAGTGCAAACTCTTATATTCTATAAATAGAAAAATTTTGGTTCATTTTTAGAGAAAGATATAACAAGATGTTTGAAAATAAAAATAGGCTCATGAACAATATCATTGTTGGCATTTATGCCCATAGAGCCAATCATATGATGATTGTATTGGGGCATCATGTACTTGATTTGATAATAATATAGATAATTCCATTTTTTATGTTTGTCTCACTTATGTGATGATGACACAAACATAATAGATGTCTAAATAATGATGTTACTCTATGACATATGTCTTCAAATTGAAGAGCTAAACAATGAGATCATATGTACAATAAGAGTACATACAATCTTGTTATGTCCCCAGTCAGAAATTATTGTGGAAGCAAAACAGATGACAATAATACATAAGAGTGGAATGGGTGTTGATTGATGACAAAGTCTCATTAGTCATGATATTGGATATCAATTCAAACACATATGTACTTATTAGAGAACAATGTATTGAATAGACCCACCTTGAGAGTGCTACATGGAAACCATTGAATGGTAGCCAAAATCATCTCTCAAAGAGATAATGGTGATTGTGGTTCTTAGACTTAAAGTCTCAAAGAGATAATGGTGATTGTGGTTCTTAGACTTAAAGTCTCTACCATCCAATGTGACCTTGAATAAGGGTGGCCATAAAGGTGGTGGTCGGGTACGTTGTGACACTGGGTTTGACTATTAGTGATGTAGATGAGATTTGACCCTCCTACCAGAGTTGATAGTCGGACCCCTTGATAAGAGAGACTGATAAAATGTATGGTCATACTCATGTGACTCAAAATGTGATATGTGAAATGATATGCATCTCAAACAGTCCGCTCTAGTACAAGGAACATAGATTAATGTTAAAGAGGATGACAATTCCATGCCTCGTGTTCAATTTGGATATCAGAGACAAAGGAAATATATGATCATGGTAACAATTAACAATGATCATAGATGTAGGTTAAAGTTGTTCTTCAACTTCCCAATTACTTGAGGAGTAATGATGTGTTGCTAGATACCACTCATTTCTTATGATGTCATAAGCTGGTTATGGACATTCAATGCTAACATAATTTGGGATCCATAGGATCATATGAATAAGAGGCATTGGGAAAAGGATTTTATTGTTGAACAAGATTTAAGATGGCTACCAAAGTGTTTAGGTAATCAATCTGATAATACTGGTTATCATTTGACCAACTGGAGGTCAGTTGGCCAACTGGATTGCATCTGATTCAAACTACCAGTTTGACTAGGTCAAACAAAGATTCAAATGACAAGTTTGCTTGTGTTAAATGATTAATCTGGCCGAGGTCTTTGAGGCCGACCACCATCTCTACAACTATGTTGGGAGAGGAGTCACTTGTAAATTCTATAATCTAGATCCTACTGATGCATTGATTAATTGTCGCTTTTCACAAGCTATTTTACTATGCATTTTTGTGCACTTATTGCTCATTTTGATATCAATTGTGCATGATTTATCATTATTGTCCCATGACACTTAATTTCATCAAATATTCATTATTTTTACTATTTCATATTGATTTATCATGATTTGTGGACTTTATGTTCTTCCTTGTTAAATGTTAGGTAAATTTACAAGAATCAAATCAGCTCAGTGCTACCGATAGGTCTGTCGGTGGTACCGAAGTTTGAAGAAAAGGACAGGGATGAATCAAAGAAACTCGATGGTACCAACAGAAGAATCAATACTATTGACATTCCAACAACACCTCTTACAAAGGATCTTGATGCTATCTACTTGAACTGAGAAATTCAATGGAGATGCCAGGAGAAATCTTGGTGCTAGATGATGGTACCGACACTATGCTGATGGTACCGACAATTTACAAAGGACTGTGAAACTGAGAATGTCTCAGTACCACTAACACCTTGTCAGTGGTGCCGACTACTCATGATCAGGCTATATTAAAGATCACAATTAATTCGAGGGTTGTGACTTAATGACACCCTAAGTCAATCCTATGACTAGGGGGAGTGTGTCCAGACCTAGACATCACATTCTTTTTCTATTGCATGAAAACCAAGAGTTGGGAAAGGAGAAAGAAGAGAAGAAGGTCACATTCTGGACGATTCAGGAACCTCCGCTAGACAGATTTGCAACAGGAAGATAGAAAATTGCTCCATTCATCAGAGGGAGTCATCTGAACTATCTTCTTTAGGGGTTACTTTAGTTTTCTAATGTTTCCCACATTTTTCTATTCTTATCTCACGTGTATGACAATGGAAATCATGCGGGACAAATCCTCTTTGTTCCTTAGGACCCAAGAGTAGCCAGTTTTGTATTGTAATTGACATTTATGAGTTAATGTTTTAATTTCCCTAATTTCTAGACATATCTCTATGATTTCTTCATGAATCATATGTGTTTATTTATCACCATTGGTAATTTATTAGACCATTAATTGCTTCTAGAGAGGGATTAAGGGTTGGAGAGGTCGTAGATGTACATGACAAAGATCACACTTCGAGAGATGGCTTACGAATGTGAAGGGAATAACCCAGAGGTATTAAAGTACCTAACGAATAACTAAATTTATATGAGAGTGGGATTTGTATTATATTAGGTAGTGAATCACTCTACAAGAGAGGGTGATTCTTGCTATAGGCCCCTTGATCCAGGGTTAGGAGAACTGGATGTTAACAAATAGTGTAATTGTAATATAAACTATGGTGAAACTATAGTCCTAAGGAGTCCATTCATTATGTGATTACAACCAGTAAATTTAGTTTTAATTCCTATATTTTAGTTAATTAATCACCAATCACTCTTTTCCTTTGGTATAGCTTATCAACTCACTGGTAGTAGTACTTTTCTGGACTCATGTTTTCCCCATGTTTGATATCCGGGCCTCTTTGGGCCTATATTACTTTGATACGCTCACTTGTGTTTCGTTTGTGTGGTTTACATGCATCACCTGCCACCTGGGCAGTGGTGGCGATGGGGGGATATAGGGGTGGTTTTTGGGAAATAGGTTTTCCCTTACAAAGGCAGCTGAAGAAGCCAAGTCTGGAGTCATCTTGTAAGATACTCTGGCAACTGGAAGATCGATCGATTAGGAGTATGAGTCACTCAACTTGGTGGACATGACGTGCTATCAGTCAGGTGCTGACAGAGCAGCTACTGGTTTCAACTACGGAGGTCGGTGAGGGGAGACGACACTACAATGTCGACAACATGCTACTGGGTTGGAGCAGCGGCTTGGTGAGACTCTAGTCATACGACTCAGTGGAGAGGAGCTACTAGGCAATGTCGGCGATGTACTCTGCTACTTGGATGAAGAGGGGGGCTTGATTAAGGTAGGAGAAGTGAGTTGACCCCCCCACAAATGGCATTTATAACCCCTACATGGTTTGCCAATCAACCAATTGATTTATTCAATTGATCGACTCAGATATTGTTGGGGCATTTGAATTGTTTAGAATTTTGGCCCCAACCACCTAATTCAATTGCTCAGTTGATCCCCCCCTTTTTAATTTCTACAGAAACAAGGGAATAATTGAATTATGTGAAAAAAAATCTAAAATAAGGGATCGACCAAATATAAGTTAAGTAAAAATAGAAAAGAAATGAAAAAGGGAAAAAGAATGAGTAAGGGAGGGGGAAACAGTTAGGTTGCCTACCAGAAAGTACCCTATTTAACGTCAGAGGCCCAACACCTATGATCAACTCATGGAGGATTCAAGTTTGGTGATAAAGAAAGAATGATATTTCCTTGTCTTTGGATCTACTATTGGGGGGATGACTTTCAACATGTAGGAAGAAATTAGTTATATTGAGAAGCGCTTGAGTCTGTGTCCATTCACTATGAATTTGCCTTGGAATTTGTCCCAGAGAATGAATGCTCCATTGGGATAAGCATGGTTTACAAGATATGGTTTGTACCACCTCGAATTTCCTAGGAAAAAGCCTCAATCTAGAGTTATAGACTAAGACCTGGTCATCCACCTGAATGTCTTTCCTTCTCAAATGGCCATCATGCCCCATCTTAGTGCAGTCTTTGTATATCCTGGCACTCTCATAGGCTGCCACACAGAGTTTGTCCAACTCCTAAAGTTGGAGGGATTGTTGTTCTCTGACTACAGACAAGTCAAAGGTGAGAGTCTAAATAGCCCAATTGGCTTTGTGCTCCATTTCTACATGTAAGTGGCAAGACGTTGGGTAGATAAGATGAAAGGGTGTTGTTCCTAGAGGTGTTTTGAATACAATGCGGTATGACCACAAGGCATCGTGGATCTTTAAGGCCCAATCTTTCCTTGTACGGTCCACAACCTTTTCCAAGATTGATTTTATTGATTGATTGGGGACTCCAACCTGACCACATGTCTGAGGGTGGTAGGGGGAGACAACCAAGTGGTAACCACCATATTTCTTTAACAGGGCATTAAAGTTTTTCTCTATGAAATGTGATCCACCATTTGATATGATGGTGTGAGGAACTCCAAATCACGGGAATATGGTATCTTTAAAGTTTTATTATGAATTTGGCACATGTCTTTGTGGGAATAACATCTACCCATTTGGACACATAGTACATATATAAGATGATATACTCAAACTCACAAGAACAAAGGAAAGGGACCATGTATTCAAATGCCCAAACATCAAATATTTCGAGTTCGTGATAAGAATTCATTGTCATATGGTCTCTTTTTGAAATACTTCTAGATCTTTGACACTGGTTATAGGAAAGGACAAATTTGTAGGCATCCTTAAACATGGTGGGCCAGTAGAAACCACATCATAGAACTTTTCTTGCAATCTTTTGAGAATCATATGCCCATCTGTAGGGCTTGAATGACATTTCTCAAGGATATCATGGGCCTCTTCTTCTGTGACATATCAGTGGAAGAGGCCGTCTGCACATAGATTAAAAATATATGGGTCATCCCAATAGAAGTTTTTAACATCATGTAAAATTTTGTCTACGCCTGTTCCTTATATTTAGAATGCAAGATACCAGTAGCCAAATAATTCACGTAATTGGAAGACCAGCGGAATTGAGTTTCTAATTTGAGAAACTGTTCATCTGGCAAGGAATTGTCTATGGGGATGCCAACTTCAGGCTGGCAGCTAAGACGACGAAGATGATCCAAATGACATTTTCAAAAATCTTCTTATCACACCCCAATATTTCAAATCTAGTTTAAAACTTAGAATGGGAATTTCCCCTAAGCGATAAATAGTTGAGGGGGTAAATGCAAAAAGAACAATAATGATAATTCTTGTATGAAAATGGGAAAAGAAAAATTAGAACATGGCTCAATTTCACATTTCACTTTCAAATGTGCATTAAGCGTATCAATTAACTCATATTACTCCTCTTTTCTTTTCTTTCTCCTCTAAGAAAACAATAAAACATAGGGTGAGGTTAAAGAGGTGACCTTGTGACTCTTGAATGATTAAATAGGGTATATCTCGAATTATGACTCAAGAAATGCCTTTTCAAATTATCTCACCATTAAATGGAATTTAATTAAGATTAATAATCAATATAGAAGTTATGTAACATAATGTGTACAAAAATGAAATCTAGTTGTCTAGCAATATTCTAGACCATCAAATTAACCTGTAGTTCAAATCTGAAGTCATTTAGACCATGTTTGACCCTCCAAATTGAATTTAGAAAGGTTTGAATATGGTTTTATTAAAGGATTAATCAAATTTACATTGAATGCTATAAATTTCCTAAAGTTTCGGTCCTTTATTCTGTAATGTGTTATAGATTTGATTTTCTTTTTCATGCACTGATGGGACATCCCTATTTTAATCACCACATGATCTGACGACTCTCGAGTCGTCAACTGCCTCCACATAGTTTGTGGGTCAGCAATAGTTTCACAGGTCCACCTCATCCGATCTCATTCTCCATTAATACTCCACCATTTAATGAGATTTCTTTTCTTCTATTTTTGTCTTCTTCCGAATATTCAAACAAGCTATAACTCATTCTCCCTCTTGCCTTGAGCACAAAACGCCCAAAGTAGGACATCACCCCTCTCCATTGAGACTTCACAGATGCCACCCTGATGCTTCACACCCCTATATAAGGTGACCAAAAGCCCTTCCGGTTACCACTCAAATCTCCTCCTTAGTTAATTTCACCTTGAATGCTCTGAGCCACCCCACCCTATTCGACCTATAGTTTCGGTGAACTCAGTTTCTCCACAGTCGTATCCTTCGTCCCTTATGCAATTAAGGACTTAGTGAGCTTCCCTGACCTCCCTCGATTATTTTACAATGATTAGTTAACCTTGGCTGGCTCTGAGTCCCCATATCCTATAGCTACTATGTGATACCTTATCGACACTAGTCGCCATAATGCTCTAATGGCTCTCCGCCCACGACAACACTTGACTTGACCTCGCCTTGCCTCCGCGAGTGTTTTGAAGGCTTATCTCCTTGTTTTCAGTAGTTTCGATCGTGATTTGCCCTCCCCTATTTTTTGGGTTCCTCTAGGTAGTTTTAAGGTCATAATGTGCCCCAGGGGATGATTTTTGGCTCTTTGAGCTCGTCTGTGCATGAGGAATCACTTTGTGCCTTCCCTTTTGTCTAGTTGTTTGTGAATCACAATCTTTGATCAAGGAACCCATCTCTAAGTTATGTTCTTGCCATGGATGCAAGTAAAAGAAGCCAGGTAAACAAATGAACATATTACCCATGCTACTTTAATCAGATGATTTCATGAGTAAGGGCTTTTTTTAGATTTCGCACGTGCTTTTGTTTCATCAACCACAAATTATTTGTTATGATGAAATGAAAACTTTGCACTCTCCTAATAGATTACATGTAACGTGTACCTAAGGTTCTTTGGTCATTTCATGATTTATTTACATCAGATTTATTTTCAACTCAAATCAGTGTCACACTATGGTTTTACTGAATTCTCATTGGTCAGTTTTTTAAAATTCATAGTAAATCATAGGATGCTCAGAAAAATACAAATAAATAGTCATTGAAAAGGGTTTTTGAGAGGGATCCAATTTTAAGTTTTTTAAGCCATGATTTGCATTCCTATTTTGAGGTTTTATTTGAAACCCTATTTGGAC
Organism: Alisma plantago-aquatica; assembly: GCA_963693085.1. NCBI lineage: Eukaryota > Viridiplantae > Streptophyta > Magnoliopsida > Alismatales > Alismataceae > Alisma > Alisma plantago-aquatica. Next base: position 626,656,089 of record OY856413.1, on the reverse strand, counting down.
CCATAAAACCCTAACTATGTGTAACATATAATTAATATGATCTAAGTTAACCTAGTTTTCCTAAATTAATGATGTTGATTAATGAGCCTAACCCTAATGCACTCAAACCCTAATTATCCCTAATTCAGCCTAAGATCAATACAAGGTATTGATTAATGATATTTATGAATAGGTGCTTAGAGCCTAATCAAGTCAAGGGAATATTTGACCTAGATTTGATTCAAGGATCAGAGAGGCTATATTAAGATCATCCTTGCTCCAAGGTAAATAGGTCATGCTACTGAAAACAAGTAATTATGGTTGTTTGCATGTTAAGTATAAAGTATACATTATCATTTCAAGTCTGATGCTTTAATCATGATCACTATATTACTGCTTGATGATTGTTATATATTATGTCTTATGGTTATAATGTTCATTATGATTAAAAAGTTATGATTAATGACTCATGTATTTCATGATTATGTTCAAGAGGGAGAAATCCCATCATGTTAAAAGATCATGTTAATAGGGAGAAATCCCATCATGTTAAGTTCAAGAATCATTTTAATGTTAAAGTAAATGTTCAAGTTAATTGGAATTGAACTAGTCTTTATATGCTCTCGAATCATGGACCCTAAGGGGTCGTTGAGGGATTTCCTAGCATGAAGGTCTTTCCTACCAATCATGTTCTCCTAAGGGGTCGTTGTAGAGAGATGCATACATTTATTATTCAATTTTTTGTGCCAGTAATGATTCAAGAATACTTATAGTTAATTCATGTCAAGTTTTCTTACATGTCAAATATTAACTTTTCTCATATTATAACTGGCATTACTATTTACTGATGTGTTGTTTTCCTCCTTTGCATGGCTGGGGACGTGATGTCCCTAGGAATTGGAGCAAGTAAGGACTCAAGAGGAGCATGCAAGAACTATAACACCTTCAAGATCTTACTGGTAGGGTTCCATCCCTACTAGACTATCCAATTATTTATACATGTTTACATTTATGAATAATTATCCATGTTTAGACATGTTATAGAACTTAATTATTGTTTCCAATTCAAAGAACAATGTATGAATCCCAATGGTGGATTATGTGTTTATTTGCTATGATTTCATAAATGTGACATCCCCCTTTAAGATGAAAGATTCTGCTTAGTTATATTATATATCATAAGATGGGGTGTTACACTTCTTGTTGCAAATTTCTAGATCAAACTCTTAGAGCAGAAGCACCCACATAATGAGTCTAGGCTTGACATCTGTTTTGGTCATCAAATACCAGATGGCAGCGTATCCTGTGTAGACAATCAATTTAGATCCCACTAAGCATGAGTGAAATTTAACCAAAACATAACGATTTCCAATGTCTCCTTTTTGGTGGTGGTGTAGTTTGTTTGTGCATCATTGAGGGTCTTCGAGGCATAGTAGATAACATGATGATTCTTATCAACCCTCTGGATAAAATAGTCATTGACATGGCACATGACTTTGGAAGGAAGCGACCAATCAAGAACTCAAATGATGGGAGCAGTGGTAAGAGTTATTTTCATGCTGTTAACACTTGTTATGCAGTCTAGATTAGAGGTGAAGATTTCATTTTTCAATAGAAGGTTTTTAAGGGGTTTAACAATTTTTGAGAAATCTTGGATAAATTGATGGTAAAAGCCAACCTACCCTAAGAAGGCACGAATGTCTTAGATGGAGGTGGGAGGAGGAAGCTTCGTGATGGATTCAATCTTGGCATGGTTGACTTCAATACCTCTATTGCTCACCCTATGGCCATGGACAATACCCTCCATAACCATTAAGTGGCACTTCTCCTAGTTTAGACTAGGGGTGACTCCTTACACTTTTTGAGTAGAAGAGAAAGATGATACAAGCATGATTCAAAAGAGTCTCAATATATGGAGAAGTCATCCATAAACACTTTCATGACTATCTCACTCAAGCCAACATGATCGAGACCATGCACTGTTGAAAGGTCCCATGGGCGTAAAAAAGGCCGAACGACATTCTTATGAAAGAGTAGGTGTTAAAAGGACAAATGAAGGTTATTTTTTCTCGATAATTGGGATGGATAAGAATTGGATAGAATTCCAAATTTCTGTCTAAGTAGCAAAAGTATTCTTAGCGAGCAAGGTAATCCAACATAGAATCAAGAAAGGGAAGATGGAAGTGATTCTTTTTGGTGGGCTTGTTCTAATTATGGTAGTTGATGCACATTCTATACCTAGTAATAGTGCATGTGAGAATGAGTTCATCATTTTCATTCTTGATTACAGTAGTAATACCCTTCTTAGGTACCACTTGGATGGGACTTACCCAAGGTGAATTAGATATCAGATATTTGATCCCAATAGTAAGAAGCTTGATTACCTCGAGTCAGATGACTCCTTCATGTTGGGACTCACCTTACGTTGAGAGTATCTTGAAGGTTTGTATTCCTCAACCATGCATATTTTGTGCATGTAGATGGTCTGAATAACCCCTATTAGGTCGTTCGTCTTGTAACCTAGAGCAGCCTTTCCCTTTCTTTAATTCAATCATAAGTTTACTCTCTTGGCCAGTTGTAAGGTCAGAATTGATGATGATAGGGAAATTTTCTTTCTCATCAAGGAAGAATATTTGAGTCTTTCTGGAAGGGGTTTCTTCTAAAGAGTTTTGGGAGTTGTGGTCATCTCTTCTAGGATAAATACCATTTAAGGTCCTCTATTTCAACAGCGGTGTCTTCCTCAAAATTTCAAGATGGGCTCAAAACTAGAGGATCCGGTCATTGTTGAAATTAGACATAATCAGGTTTACAAGGGGTATTCATAAATATCCCCCTCATGTTGAAGCTTGGAGAGCTTGTCCATCTAGTCGAGCAGATAGACCTCTTCCTAAAGATTAGTTTTCTCATACTTTCACATACTCTGAATTCTAATGTTTGTCTTCCAAGACGTGGGAGTATGGTTCCTACCTCGACATCAATTGAAGTGTGGGTAGTAGCCAGAAATGGTCACCTAAAGATAAGAGGATAACAAAGATCCTCTTTGATATCCATTATGATGAAATCACAAGAAACATAGGTTTCCTTTCCAACATTGATTGGGACACCCTCAATGATGCCCATTGGCTTAGTCATAGAAGAATCTACCAATTTTAGGGTCATTGATGTGGGAAACATATCTACAAACCCTAGTCTCTTGCAAAAATTATAGGGGATAATTGAGATGTTGGCACCTAGGTCTACATGCCCCTTTTGGCATATATTATTGCCTAAATAACACCCAATCTTAAAGGAGTCAGGTTCTTTCTGCTTCTTAAGCATTTTGTTAAGAAGGATGTTAGATGTGGATCTTGCAAGATTGATAGTCTTGTATTCTTTGGTTCTGTACTATTTGGTCAACATCAACTTAAGATACTTGGACCATGACGACATATCTTGAAGTGCATCCAAAAAGTGAATGTCAACATGAAGTTTCTTCATGGTATCTTTAAACTTCATGAATCTGGTGTCCAATCTCGTCTTCTTGAGGCATCCTTAATAAGGTGAACATAGTATGTAGATTGGCATGCCAGACTTGGTGTTCTCAACTACTGAAGTTTCAACAATGTAAGATTTCTCCAAGCCAGAGGTTGCAGTTTCTTTCAGAAGATGCTCTTTTATCAATCACGATGGTGTCATTGTCGAAATCGATATAACTGATGGGGGGTTCTCAGGAGGAAGAGGAGGATAAGTATGCACGTTCTATAACATGTGGAGACAACCTTCAATTGCTCATGATGTTTAGGATGTTTTTGAGTTGCCCAACGAAGGTTCTTGCGGGAGGACATTGGTTGACAATAAGTTGCACAACCTGAGAGTCAGTCACTTTTGAGAGATTCCATCTGGGATAAAATTAGTTGCTTTAACTCCATGAACTATATGTCAGTAATAGAAGCATGATCAAGAGTGGGTGCTGGTTGCTGCAACTGTGGAGCCTAGTTAAGGTTTTGAAGTTTCTACTCACAGTTTTGGAAATTTCCCTGATATTTATTTTAAATTTGGAGGTTTTTCTAATTACGATACTAAAAATTGGGTGGTGGATGATCTTAGTAGTTCATTGTAGGCGATCATTGTTGAGATGAGTTTTATACACCGACTAGGTTTCCATATAAAAAACTAGGATGGTTCTTGGATTGATTGGAATTGTAATAAGCTTGACCAAGAATGCTATGAATGGAGTTGAGGTCCTCCATTTGTTTTCCATCTCTAGGTCACTTGGGGATGTTGTAAAGTAGTGTGCACTACTAAGTGGAATGGTCATAGACAATGGAAAATATTGGAAAGGAATACGGTAGAATTCACATGTTGTGGAAGGTATTGAGCTTGTTGAGGGGTCCCCATCCCATGGAAGCAAGAAGTAAAGATTCCAACCAGTCTTGTTTTAAATCAATCACTTGAGTCTATACAAAATCGACTTAAACTCAAATTTATCTTCAGCCTTAGTGACCTTTGAGTACTCTCCCTTTCCCTCTATGAGATTGGGCAACGGTCTCAACACTTCTTTATACACAATCCCATGCACTATCAAAGAATTGAAACATGAAATTTCCTCCTGAGGAAGTGTTAAGGAGGACTTTAGTATCCTGGTTGACACCTCTTTAAAATGTCTCAATTAATTACATTGGGGAAATACTATGATGTGGGAAATGATGAATCAGTTCTTTGAATCATTCCCATTCTTTGCCCAATGTTTCTACAGGCGACATTTTAAATTGTGTAGTCTGCTCCTAGATTTGAAAAGTAAGGGAAGGGGGGGGGTAAATTTTTCAAGAAATTTAGATTGGAGGGGCTCCCAAATGGTGATGCAATCACCTTCCATGGCATTATACTAGGAACTGAGGAGATATGTCAATGAGTATATAAGTGGCAGTTTGGCGGCATCATAAAAAATGCCTAAACCTTGAATAGGGAACACAAATCAGCAAAACATTGGAGATGGTCTTAACAATTTTTTCTACTCCTCCTAGAAAATGTGCTTGCTTGAAGCATAGTAATACAATGTGTATTTATTTCAAACTAAGGAGCAGTAATAGAATGAGGGATGATAGGATGTAGTGCTTGGGTGGGCGAAGGGATGTAGAAATCCTAGAGTTATTTCTACTACTCTACTTCTTATTGGGTGGTGTTTTGGGCTTCCAAAGTGGCAAACGTGGCCACATCTGATTTAGCTCTGATAGCTACTCTCTTGATAGATTGGACCTCCCCTATTTGACTTATAATATATTCTTATTCATCCACTCTAATTTGTTTGGTTCAGTTCAGATGGTGAAATGTTCTATCAATTTTAGGATCAAACGGTATATTGTTAATGCCATGGGAGCATCTCATGTACCGTGAATAAATGTGGGAAAAGGGATAAAAAATTGGAAGATTCATGAGGATAAAAAAATCACATGAAGTTTTGCAAAAAAGCAATACTACCAGAATAGAAACTCGATAGGAGGAGGAGTAAACTACTAGAACGGGTTTTGGTGTAAAATATATAAAAAAGAAAAGCTCCTTACCGTTCAAAGCGATTGGGTTCAAAAGTTACCTCTATATGTCGTCTTCGATAATGACACCAAAATTTGATGTGTCCTCGTGTCACAAACACACAAAATTCACTAGATAAATAGTCCCCAGAGTTTAAACTTTTATGGCTTTGTAAAAAATAGAACTGATATAACATAGAACATATTGGTCCCTAGAAACGATGTGTCAGGAGTTAATTCAAATCTAATGCGATGAACAATGTCTAAAGCCAATTTTTAGAGAAGTGATTGATCAAGAATGAGAAGTAAACTTGCAGAATTGAAACTAATTTATCAAAGAAAGAGTAAACAAGAAGTAAAATTGTAGAAGTAAAGACTAAGTTTATCAAGATAAATTAAACTAAGGAGCAAGGAAAAAATAACAACAAAAGAGAACTAAATCAAGGAGACAAAAATCAATTAAAGACTTATTTAGTTAAATGGAATTTCTATAGTTCTGAATTTCACCACCATGAACCCCATAGTTATCTTATCCACTTTTAATTTCTTTTTGATAATTTTCAGATTATATTGTTCAGGAATCAGATTCATGGATCAAACTATCCACAGACCGATGGTCTCGGTGTCCCGAAGGTCTTGATTCAATCCTCTAACATGTTCCTGTCTGTGGTCTCATCCAAGGAATGCATGAGTTCTATTCAATGTTCTGGTCCACAAATAAAGGTCATATCATTGCAAATCATAACATTCATGGAGTACAATTGATCAAATCATATTCCACATTATTTAAATGGATAAAAAAACATCTTTTATCATATTTTAGGATATTACATTTTAATAAGATGAGTTATGGAGATCATGGGGCTAGTCCCCATGTCTTGACAATGGAAATACTACTCCATATTACCCATAGAAAAAAGAAAAAGGGTTAGGAGCAGAGAAATCATGTTGGGGACAACAATTGCGGAATCCTTTTCTCCCATCTTGCTCTTATTCTCTCAGTTAGAATTCTAGGATAATAGGTGGATGATGATGAGTTTGAGAACCCCCCCCCCTTATTTTATAGCAGAGGAAGTACCCTAGGAGCACTAAAATGGGGCCTATTGATGTACAGAAGATTCCCTGATTGATGCACCATTCGATTGATTGGGGTTGCTATTCGATCGACCAGATTGAATGATGTGTGTTTCTTGATCTTGGAAAGTTGTCTGTTTCACTAGTTGCTAAGAGAATCCAGTTGACCCGTTTGAGGTTATTTGACCAGTTCAGTCATGCAAACTCACCTTCCTTCATAGGGTTGAGTCGAGTGACTGGAGTGGCCAGTTGACCGGTTGGTGAATTTCATTTTTTTCCTTTATGCTACTGAGTCAATCAACCAGAGGGGACGAGGCGATCGACTGGGCTTTTGAAGGGTTGAAATTAACCTTTTATTCCTCAAATTTCTTGAGGGAATGAAGTAATTCCACTACTACAGAACATGATTTTGGCGTCGGTTATTTAACCCCATTTAGCGACGGTTTTCAAGCGACGCCTATGTGGGCGCCGCTAAAGGTCGAACACTTCGGCGTCGATTTTTTAACCGACACCTATTTAATCTATAGGCGTCGGTTGTATATAAAAAAACCGCCGCCAAAAGGGTTCGCGCCACAGAAAAGGGTGCCACAACCGACACTTTATGTGTCAGTTGTCAACTAAAAAACCGCCGCTATATAAACTATAGGCGTCGGTTATATATGTAATACGCCGACGCCAAAAGGGTTCGCGTCACAAAAAAGGGCGCCATCTAGGACATTTTCTGCATCGGTTATCAACTAAACAACCGACGCTATATATCCTATAGGCATCAGTTTTATACAAATAAGCGACGCCATTTCCACCACGGCCGTGGCCACATTAGGCGTCAGTTTTTGTCCAAAAACCAACGCGGTAGGCCTTTGATGACGGTTTTCGATAGATGACGGTTTTCGATAGATAACCGACACCTATATTTTAATTTTTTTTTTCTTATCAGTTTGCAGGCCTACTGGGGCTGGTCAGCAGGATGAGAACCTGCAGTTCATGCAAGTTCTCATCCTGCAGGTTTACGACATCCATTGATATCAGCCTACAAACAGGCCACAAACCTACAAAATCAACAAATATGTTTTCACACAAGTAGATACATTCAGACATCAATTCAATTCTCACATTCACACATGTAGAAACATTCAAATACATGTAGAAACATTCAGAAATATTCATTTACAAAATATCATTCAACATCGCTATCAACATCCCAATTATATCTTACAATCGCCATTGCTTGTATGGCTTTTGCCCATTCTTCTCTTACTTCATTTAATGCTTCCATCGTATATGGAGCATGCACATTTTTTAAACGTTTACCTATAGTGTGGTCAGTTTTAAACACCTACAAAGAGAATGATGTATATATATAAGTAATAACATAAAAATAAGATTGATATATTTCATACTAACTAATGAGACTATATATAATACCTCATGTATGGTATTGATGTCCAATGCGGCATGTTTGATAATCATCTGCATAAATCACATCACATAGTATGTGCATGCCCAACCGTTGTCTTGTGTAGCACACTATAAATTGAAACATAAAAAATATTAAAAAAATACAACTAAGCACAGTTCACATCAATAATATATACATTGGAGTCGGGAACTTACTTTTACGTTCTGCCAATTTATTGGCTGGTTCTTTTTCCTTGGGACCATTCCTCCATCCTTTTTGAATGCATCTAAGCCCCTACATGTTAATATAACACAGTAAATTGCATAATTAAATAGTAATGTAATAACATATGTTAACATATATAAAAATGAAATATTTCTCACCAGAATAATGGCATTCTCATTACATGTCCAATTTTAGTGTTCAATGAACTTCCCGCAGGATCTATATAATAAACAGTGAACGTCCCGGGGACAATTAATAGTAACTCCCAATGTCTACCGCTAGAGGTAAAAAAGTTAAAAAATAATAACTCAAAATGCACAATAAAAATGGAATTTTCTTAAGTCCAAATTATAAATAAAGTAAACTTACTTGACATTGAATGGAGCTATTATTATCGTCTTCTTTTACTGGCCAAAAATTGTAAAAGCATCTATACAGTATTGTTGAACACTATCAGGGTCTTTAGATACCATACTAATCAATGACGGAATCAAAAATCCCACATGATCAAATGCAAATTGTTTGCATTGATCTTCGACTAAGTAGCTGCAAAACATGTATTACGTATGCATTAATATATAAGAAACCAGATCACTGGATCTTACACAAGGTATATGGATGTATAAACAAGATCTCACCTTATCCATGTCTCTATCATTGATGTATTCAACCAATCATACATAAACAACTCAATAATATCTTGTATAAATAAAGAGCTATCGTATGATTGACCTGCATAATCTGCATCTAAAGAAACAATTATAGGACAATGTATATTATGTGCCCGTAGCCAACATGCCATTCCCCTACAAGAAGGACCTAACGGGTATTTTAGGTCAGTTGGAACCTAACTTGGTAATGCAGGAAGTGGAGGTGGAGGCCTAGGTACTCTGGGTGTCTTCTTTTAACCTGTATATATAATTTCAGATTAGTTGACCTCATATATACACATTAACAATCTAAAGTAATGTAAATTTATCTTACAATTTCAGTAGTGTAGACGACATCTGCTTTGGGCCACAATATCACCATGCCTTCTGCCTCAGCAAGTGTATCAATATCCGGATGGGGATATGGCAATGTAGCTTCCCTCCAATCGGGTAACACACATAACGGGCTCACACGAACGTAGCCCTGTGGCATTGGAGTCCCGTGAAACAGTACCCTAGGAAGGGACGGGTAAGCCTGCGCCTCTGCAACAACATAGTCTTGCATTTCAATGCCTACAAATTTACATAAAGAATATTATACATATATACATATCATCTTTAAAACATATCATCTTGAAAAGACTAGCTATAATGTCATAAACAATACTTACAGTAGACGTGTTAGGCGGTGGTGGGTCTACAAGATTACTCTCAGTCTGTACATCAGGAGAAGAGTAGGTCGCCATAGGCTGATTGGAAGCCTGAGATGCCTGCCACCGCACTATTTCTTCCTTGACCTTCTCAGTAACTATATCATTGAACTTCTTAGCAACTATATACTCGACTCTCTTATTCTCCTATACATGGATAAAAGAAACATTAGCTTCTTATTATTGAATTCCCTTTTGCAGTAACATTCTAAAAAAAGAATAGGTTGCCTCTTCTTGTGAAAGTCACACTCTGGGTTTGCGCTGGGATGGCCCAAATAATGCTTTGATGCCCACACCAGCGCCTACACCCCTAACACGTCCAGGATGCTCTGGGTTACCCAGAGAAACTGTCAATTCATCCCTTGTGCCCTGAGGGATGAGCATGCCTTGTTTCCTCTGCTCGTGCAACTACCACTAATCACCATCAACATAAATTGGTAAGTTAACACCACAAATAATCAATATTCAAACGATTGCTCTAACAGTTGTATTTTACCATTTTCGCAGCCGCCTCAGTAGTTACGGGCTTCTTTATTTCACCCTTCTTTTTTTGCCTCCTAGCTATCCAGATATCATAGCGAGGCATGGGTGTGGCAGACTCCTGAGTAGTAGCAGACTCCGCCTGTAGTCTTTGGCGAATGCTTGCATAGCCATTTGGACCCATAGTGTGGTCATGCACATTCAGTGCACGCCTTGCTTTTTGCGCCTCACTGAGGGCCTAGTTAGTATGCACATTAATGATTTGGTTAGTAGCACTAAATGTTAATTTTGAATAGATGAATACAATGTATATTAATTAAATTGGGAGTGACGCCTAATACCTTGAATTCTTCAGATTTTCTTGAAGCAACAAAATTGTCCCAATCTTCTTTGTCCAAGAAGTTCCACTGTTCAAGGGCTGACTTCTTCTTCTTATCCCCATCTTTTATGTATTCTCTGTTGAGATTTGTCCTGTAGTTCCTAAGCATCTTTCCAGCACGTTGCATCACGCTTTTACGATGCAGCTCATCTAATGCAAACAAATTCTGTAAAATAGAATTCTTATTAACTAGTATCCAAAAATAGAATTGTTAATAATATAATTTGTAATCTACAAATAATAATAACTCACGCATAAATCCTTCCATATCAAGTCTTTCTTCCCCTGAGGAACTTTATGCCAATTATCATACTTAACACCACAATGGCTTCGGGTGATACACCCAAGATAGTTTACAAAATTATTGCGGTTCACTCCAATTGCATTTCCTCCATTATCAAACTCCACAACCAATTTGGATCCACTGCCACTTAGCGCTATTAACTTCTTCAACAGAGTGATGCCCCTTTTCTTGTTAAGTGTTTGGTGTTGTGCATCAAGTTTCTCCAGTGCTTTAGTGGGTACATGTGCATCATCAACCTCAAATTTGACAAAAATAAACACACTGAATTAGCGCAATATAGAAATATGGGATATATGACATAACTAGAAGATAATGAATTTTATAGAAATACAGGATATGTTTTTATAACTTACATTGGTATCCTCGCCATGCTCGTCATGGACAACATGCTCATCATGGACTTCATGCTCATCATGGACATCATGCTCATCATGGTCAGCCATCTGAAAATGTCATTAAAAAGGCAAACATTTAGCATTTGTATTAAACATCAAATATGAAAATGATATTGATATTAAAAAAGCAAACATTTAGCTTCATTAAGATTGTTTGCAGGCATTAGGTACATGAAAAGGATCTAAAATCCAAAGCTCTAGAATGGGTCAAATTCAAGTCAAAATGGCTACAAGTGTGCATTTTGGGTTTTCTATGTAAACGACCTTAGAACATCTATGTAATCACTTGTAATGATGAATTGACTTGTAACTTAGAAGAGAAAAATGTTTGGGACAAATTTCACCAAGTGCTAATCACTTTAAATGCAAATTAGAAAATGGATTACAGGCACTTGGTCGGTCGAGTTTTCTTGGATTGAAACTTGATCGATCATCCTTGGTCGATTTTTTGAAGATTGCATCGGTCGAGTTGTGCACTCACAGAACTCGACCGATCATCCTTGGTCGATTTTCTGAAGATTGCATCGGTCAAGTTGTGCACTCACAGAACTCGACCGATCAGGTAACAGGCCATTTAGCATTTGTATTAACAAGAAAAAGGCAAACATTTAGCATTTGTATTAACAAGAAAAAGGCAAACATTTAGCATTTGTATTAACTAGAAAAAGGCAAACATTTAGCATTTGTATTAACTAGAAGATAATGAAAAATCAAATCTGAAATTGATATTGATATTAAAAAAACAAACATTTAGCTTCAATAAAAAAATATGAACTTACATGCCTCTAAAATTGTGATCTTTTATCAATTAACAATCCTTCATTGTGATCTCCGCGCACATATAAGTCATCATTAGCTTCAATATTTTGTGGAGTTGGCAACCCAACTGAGAATGGACTGGAGTCATCATACTTATCATAGTACTCTTCTTCATCTATAGGATCTTCAATGAACTGTCTTTTTCCATGAAGAACAACCGACCATTTATCATTTGCAGGATCATCGATATAGAATATTTGTTTCGCCTGTGATGACAATATGAATGGTTCACCCTTCTCGCCAATCTTTTCAAAGTTCACCAAAGTGAAACCCAATTCATCCACTATAACTCCTTTGGTGTTATCAACCCAATTACATTTAAAGAGCAGAATTCTGAAATCTATGTAGTCAAACTCCCAAATGTATTCTATGACACCGTAATATGACATTTTAGCTTCATGTGGACTCTTATCCTTTGCACTTGCAAAATACATAGTCGACGCTTGAAGAGTGACCCCACTATTTTGGACGACACTCTTATCATCTTGGCGTTTTGTGTAATATGTGAACCCATTAATGTCAAACCCTTCATAAGACATAACATTTGGTTTTGGTTTAAAGGTGAGGCATTTGATAGTTTCTGTAATATCATTTGGTGTTTGAGATAGTTGATGTAAGACTTTATCTTCAAACCACTTAGTAAAAGTCTTATTATGCTCTCTAGCAAGCCACATTGAACTTGCTCGAGGATGTTGTCTCTTTATGAAATTGGTATGTTCCTCGATATAAACACTCACTTCGTCCATGTTGTGTAAAATATACAAGTGAGCTTGTTCCAACTACTCACGGCTGATTACTTTCACCCGTGATCCCAAAATTCCTTTGCCCTCCTCAATATTCTTGTCATTAACAGGAGTGTTATTACCACTCAGAAAGTCATTGCAAAAATTCATAACCTCTCTCGCCACATAACCTTCAATAATACTCCCTTCAGGCCGATAATGGTTTCGAACATCACCTTTAAAAACGCTCATGTATCGTTCAAAGGGATACATCCAATGCAAGAAAACTGGTCCCACCATTTTCACTTCCCTAGTCAAGTGGGCAACAAGATGTACCATGATATCAAAGAACGAAGGAGGAAAATACATCTCAAGCTGACATAGGGTAACAACCACTTCTCTTTGCAAATTATCGAGAGTATCAGGGTCAATAACTTTGCTGCATAGAATGTTGAAAAAGAAACAAAGTCTGGTGATTGCAAACCTTACATGCTTCAGCAATATAGATCGAATTGCCACGGGAAATATTTGTTGCATTAGAGTGTGACAATCATGAGATTTAAGACCTATCAACTTCAGATCTTTCATTGATACCAATCTACGGATGTTGGATGAGTAACCATGTGGCACCTTAACATTTACCAAGCATTCACAAAAAGTTTTCTTCTCCTTTCTAGACAACATGTAACAAGCCGGAGGTAAGTATGTTCTTTTATTACCCATTTTACGTAATTATGTTAATTCTGACCTTATTCCCATTTCACGTAGGTCCAGTCTAGATTTTATCCCATCTTTAGTCTTACCTGGTATATTTAGCAGAGTACCAATGATGCTATCACATACATTTTTCTCAACGTGCATTACATCGATACAATGCCTGACTGTCAAAGAACTCCAATAAGGAAGATCCCAAAATATTGACTTCTTCTTGAATGAAGAATTGTCACTCCGTGTGGCCATACTACATTGTGATTTCTTACCAAATTCATTGACAATGTCTTTTACTCTTTGATAAGCAACATCCCCTGGTATAGGTTTAGGTGCACTCCGTTCATCATTCCATCCTTTGAATGCTTTGCGCTTCCTACGATACGAATGGAATTTTGAAAGAAACCTTCGATGATCAAGATATACAGTCTTGCCGCCATGTTTTAGTCTTATTGAATCGGTGTTTTCTTCACATATAGGACACGCTTTAGCTCCTTTTACACTATATCCAAACAAATTCCCATATGCTGGAAAGTCATTAATTGTGCAAAACAACATAGCGTGCAAACAAAATGTTTCTCTTCCTGAAGCATCATAGGTCATCACACCTTCAGCCCAAAGTTTCTTTAAGTCATCAATCAGAGGTTCAAGATAAACATCAATATCATTTCCGGGTTGTTTAGGGCCCGATATCAACAACGACAACATAACGTACTTATTTTTCATACACAGCCAGGGAGGAAGATTGTATATAACAAGCATGACTGACCAAGTGCTATGTTGGCTGCTCAATGTCCCGTACAGATTCATCCCATCTGTACAAAGCCCAAGTCTTATTCCTATCTTCTTCACCAAATTTGGGATACAATAGATCAATCTTCTTCCACTATGGGGAATCAGACGCATGTCGTAGGATCCCATCATTATTTTTCTTAACATCTACATGCCACCTCAAATTCTTCGCATCTTTTGGATTTGCAAACAAGCATTGAAACTGTGGTATTATAGGTAGATACCACAACACCTTGGCAGGAGAACCAATTTTGGACTCCCCCGAAGTCATCAATTTATACCGTGACGCACCACATTTTGGACAATCTTTCAAATCTACATAGTCCTTTTGAAATAATACACAATCATTCGGGCATGCGTGTATCTTCTTGGTCTCCATTCCCATTGTGTAAAGACCAAGTCTCTACTAAAAATCATGGCAAACAAAAACACCAATGTGTGGCAGCGGAAGAAATAACACTTGACTTAATTCAAAATGTATAAAGAGTACATTACAAAAATTTCCATAAAGGAAGTACAACTTTATACAAAACATAGGATCTAGGTAGAGGAAGACTTAGACTAAGCCAATATTGTCTCCAAACAAAACAACTTAATATATAAAAGCAACTATGATCGTGCAAGCTATATGTTCCCTTTTCTTCTTGTCCTATCCTTAGTCTTAGGTTCACCAAGCTTCCATGCGCACTCTGATCCTAGCCTGGATGGTTGGGGTTATCCAGCAAGAGAAAGATAAAAGTATGTGTTATTCAAGAGAAATAGGATAATTAAATAATCTAAAGCATTGCAATATAAAAGATTCTCTACAATAAGAGATTTCAAAAGAAATGAGGCAAGTACATGTATAAGAGAGAGAAAACTACCATAATCAATCACCACAATAACAATCACATAGCATGAATATATTAAGACACAAACTCATCTCAATGTAGGGTGAGGCACCTACCGGACCTCACCAGTGGCAGGGGGACTAAAACCCCAGTGCCTAATATATAAAATGGCAGGGGGACTAAAACCCCAGTGCCCGACAGGAGGACTAAAACCTCAGTGCCCTATGGGTGGTTTGTACTCATGTACACTACATTATCATTTGGCCTAAAGTACATCATGCTTAAATAGTCACTTGACAATATTGAGAAATATAACATGATTGCAACATAGCATTGGGAATAAAACCCAAGAAATAAAGGAGCCAACATAAGCAACTACAATATACAATGTTTCCAAGTATTTCAAAAAGATGAGCCAACATAGGCAATAGCAAGATTCACATAATGAATGAGCCACAAAGGCAAAAGAAGCATAAAATAAGTAAAGATCCAAATAAAGGAATTTAGGAGGATATCAAGGCTAGAAAAAAATGTTTGTAGGGTTGGATAAGATCCCAACTGAAGAGTAGGTTGATTGCACAATATACATTCCACATTCATCATTTATTGATAAGTAAGTTCCACAAGCACAAATAGGTTTCACACACAAAAATAGGATCCACATACCTTAGTTTCAATTCATTATCATCACATTCACCAGTGTGATTGTATCACCATTCCATATTCCCCTAGTTACAAACATTACACATGTATTAGGTTACTTAAAGGTACTTTAAGCGTAAAATATCCATATTTATAAACCATAGATTAAAACTTTGTATTTTGGGTCTGGAACAGGGCCAAACGATTCCTAATATTTTTCTACTCGAGAAAACATATTTTCTTTTCAAAAACAGAGTTAAAACACTATTATAATCATTTTATAACACTTTATACATTTAAATTAGTGTTTGAATTAATTAATAGGTTTGTAATGGAAATAGGGTTCAAAACTTGAAAATCGGATTCTACATGATTTTATCTTTCCAACGAGTATTTGTTTGTATTTTTCCGACAACCGAGCGATTTTCTATGAATTAAACAAGATTGACAATTTAATTGCTAAAAGGGTAAAAAAACAAGTTCAGATGACGGATCTGCCCTTGGCGAGAGGATCAGGAAGGAAGGATGCGCGAGGGCAAAATGGTAAAAAGCACATGAGCTTCTTCAAGCTCGGGGCACAGCCATGGGTCGTGGGTGTAGCAAGGTGGTTTGGGCGTTTTTACGTTTCTCCACCAAATTCGACGTGCACATACTCAAAACGAAGAGAATCGACAGATGAACTCACCTAGCCAATTTATTTTGACACACGTGCACTCTAGCTTCGGGGAGAGGCACCACAAGTACATCTGAAAAAGCTCCTCGTCGCCGGCTACACATACGTTCTCTGACAAAATTGAAGGTATTGGTAGGTTGCTAGGTGGTCGACGCAACTGTGTGGGGAGTTATTTATAGGTGTGGGGGTGTCCTTTGGCCTTACCGAGGTGGCCGTGAGAGAGCTTCGGCCGGCCATGAATGGCATTTCAGCTACAGTGTATGGGAGGCGATGAGGTTTGGCTCGTTGAAAGCGGGAGGTTCTCACGAACTCGTGGGCAAAGAAATCTCCGGAAAAGGTGAAGAGACGAGGGAGAACGGTGGAGAGGAAGCGAGCCGTGTCTTCCCGACTACTGTTCGGTTAATCAAGGTAGGAGACAAAGCGCCTACCGTTGGATGGCGACCCATGGTAGGCCAAGCACGCGTGACAGTCATTTAAAGGCCGAACTTAGGGTTAAATGATGCAAATGAATGATATATCGATTGCTATTAAGTCACACTATATTAAAAACTTGTTAAATGCATTTGGAATGACAAACAAACTCCAAATGGCCTCAAATTTTAATCCAAGGTTGTTAATGACGTCTAGATTCATCCTATATAATTAGATTTTCGTTTCACCCAACCTTTGGCCTCCAAAAAAATTATTTTGATTATTAAAGCATATATTAATATAATGCTTGGGCAAATAATTATGTGTTGCATTTATAAGCAACCCTTGGTTCCCAAATTTGAGATTTGGAGTCCAAGAGTCCTCCACTCACTAATAGCATGCATTTACAAATTTTATTATCCCATATGAAGAGTGAGGTATGTAGGTGGGTTATTATTCACCATTTTAATTTACACTATATTAAAAGTGTATTAAATAGTTTTGAGGGGTCAAACCAACTCCAAAAATCACCAAATTTTAACCACATGCTCATATTAAAGTCTAGAACAATCTTATGCAATTATATTCTCGTTTTACTCATAATATGGCCCTTAATAAATATATTTCTAATTAAAGTGTATATTAATATATTAAAATGAATTAATTATATGAAAAGACTTCCTTTATGAAACATGTGAGTAAATTTCGAGATATTAAGCACATTAAGATTTAAATAATCATTTCTCAATTAAATAACATATTTTCATGAATTAAAATCATATTTTGAGGAGAGAGAAACAATTAAGGTTAATATTCTCATTAATTAATTCAAATACACATTATTACTAATATATTTATCCAAAAAGCTCCAAATTAATATTATCTACTTATATCACTCATAAAACTTTATTTTGCATTATTAGTCCTCAATTATTACATTAAGTGAATTATTTGTGCAAACACCCCTTAATTTAAATAAATGAGGAAAAAGGTAATTTCAACCTTGAATTGTGCTCAAATTGCACAAGGAGTCCAAAAAGAATATAAAAGAAGGGAAATTTATGAAAAAGGTCCAAATGGACTAGAAGGCAAAGAAAAGCTCAAAAGTGGGTAAATTGCAGGAAAGACCCTGGATTCCAGTATGTTACAACACACCACCCCTTAAATAGGATTTTGTCCCCGAAATCACAACAAGAGGAAAGAGAGGGTGATTGTGCAACATCCCAACCTTAAACAACTAGGTGAGTATTAAAAAGCCCTACACATAAGTCAAGTCTTACTAAGGTTTCCAGAAAACTTATAGCCTTTATCAAACTCAACCTAATTAATATTTTTTCCTTATTAACATAATATCCATCACGAAGAGGTATAATATTTATTATACTATTACTTGTGCCATATTTTATTCAAAACAATTACATCTCAACATTATATCATGTGTATTTCCCTCATCAAGGGTTTTAAGCACAATTAGGGTTTACTAAGCCATTTCAGCATTAATTAATGTATTAGGTCAAAAACCTTAATAACATGAATTCATTTTCCATTATCCTCTTAAAACGATTATGTAGAATTATTACAAATTATTTTGTAGAAAAATTTAATACTATCCAACAAGTTATTAAGCCTATAATAATTCCAAATAACGTTCATATTGCACATTTTCATATCATCTTTCATACTCATATTAATGACATCATTAATCATTTTCTTCCATTACACTTCATGTTATAAATTATACATATTTTAATAACATTAGGCATTTATGAATATTTATGTGAATCCAATAATTCATTATCATATTTGAGTCATTATATGAATTTTAGTGAATACGATGTAACTCATTAAATATTAATGAATTCATTCATATATCAAGTTATGATGAGGTTTTCATTAGAGAACAAGGTGATATACCTTACATATATTGATAACTTTGTGACTACAATCCATTAATATGCATTAAGGTATATTATGTGATGATGACACCTAATGTCGCTAATGTATCATGAAAGACATTAAGGGTATATATATGTATATGTTGTCAAAACTAGATGATTACCTATTAAGGTTTAGGTCAACATGATCATTACATGTTAAAGAATCCTTAGGGTGCATTATCCATACACATTTTACCATTAGGGTGGCATAGTCAACATCATGTATATTCACCATTAGTAACGAGTAACTCATAATTATGTGCATCAAGCATATATTTAGGTTCAAACATATGAATTATTCCTATATGACTTACTACATATTCATGTGTGTATAAACAAAAAAGTTGAATTACAAGTATAATGTGTTTGGTAAATTCTTGTTCACATAAGTTATTATGTACATATGTCCACATAGATAGGGTTTCTAACTCTAAAGGTATTTTGATTTTGCTTTTAATTGGGATTCCATCCCCCTAAAAAGGGATTTCGTCCTCAAAATCAGCTTTGCAAAACCAAATAGGGTACGAACACCATTACCCTTATTCCACCCCTTAAAAAGGGTCAACTAAGTCAAACTAAGCTAAGGGTAAAAGGGTACATAAAACTCAACACTTAAAAGGATTTACTAACCAAGCATTAGGGTGTAACATAGGGTACACTAAACCCTAAACATAAGAGTATAAGGTATTTAAGGATGATTTTTGTGTAAGAGATCAAATCATCACTTAAGGTCTTCCTAAGGTATTCAAAAATTAGGCAACATGCCCAAAGATAGACTATTTCGAGCTGTCTGTATCAGATCAGGCCAGGCCAGGTCATATGAGCTCATGAGTCCTCGTTACCAAGCTAGTGGGGCGGAGGAAAATATTGCCAGCCCCCAAGCTCTGACCCTTTCTAGACACCATCACTTCAACTTCTTGCTCTAGTAGCTTCTCAATAGACAATTCACCAAAAAGTTGACAAATTTTATTTCTAATATGAAATTATTATGATCCTAAATGAAACTTTCATTATAGGTCAACTCTAAGGTGAAAAACTTACTAAAGGAAACTACATATGGTAAGGGTTCTATCTAGGAGACAGTTTGAATTAGTCAAGAATCCGACTACCTTGATGCTCTCATACCATGCTGTAAAGACCAAGTCTCTACTAAAAATCATGGCAAACAAAAACACCAATGTGTGGCAGCGGAAGAAATAAAACTTGACTTAATTCAAAATGTATAAAGAGTACATTACAAAAATTTCCATAAAGGAAGTACAACTTTATACAAAACATAGGATCTAGGTAGAGGAAGACTTAGACTTAGCCAATATTGTCTCCAAACAAAACAACTTAATATATAAAAGCAACTATGATCATGCAAGCTATATGCTCCCTTTTCTTCTTGTCCTATCCTTAGTCTTAGGTTCACCAAGCTTCCATGCGCACTCTGATCCTAGCCTAGATGGTTGGATTCATCCAGCAAGAGAAAGATAAAAGTATGTGTTATTCAAGAGAAATAGGACAATTAAATAATCTAAAGCATTGCAATATAAAAGATTCTCTACAATAAGAGATTTCAAAAGAAATGAGGCAAGTACATGTATAAGAGAGAGAAAACTACCATAATCAATCACCACAATAACAATCACATAACATGAATATATTAAGACACAAACTCATCTCAATGTAGGGTGAGGCACCTACCAGACCTCACCAGAGGCAGGGGGACTAAAACCCCAGTGCCTAAAAAGTGGCAGGGGGACTAAAACCCCAGTGCCTAATATATAAAATGGCAGGGGGACTAAAACCCCAATGCCGGGCAGGAGGACTAAAACCTCAGTGCCCTATGGGTGGTTTGTACTCATGTACACTACATTTTCATTTGGCCTAAAATACATCATGCTTAAATAGTCACTTGGAATTATTGAGAAATATAACAAGATTGCAACATAGCATTGGGAATAAAACCCAAGAAATAAAGGAGCCAATATAAGCAACAACAATATACAATGTTTCCAAGTATTTCAAAAAGATGAGCCAACATAGGCAATAGCAAGATTCACATAATGAATGGGCCACAAAGGCAAAAGAAGCATAAAATAAGTAAAGATCCAAATAGAGGAATTTAGGAGGATATCAAGGCTAGAACAAAATATTTGTAGGGTTGGATAAGATCCCAACTGAAGAGTAGGTTGATTGCACAATATACATTCCACATTCATCATTCATTGATAAGTAAGTTCCACAAGCACAAATAGGTTTCACACACAAAAATAGGATCCAAATACCTTAGTTTCAATTCATTATCATCACATTCACCAGTCTGATTGTATCACCATTCTATATTCCCCTAGTTACAAACATTACACATGTATTAGGTTACTTCAAGGTACTTTAAGTGTAAAATATCCATATTTATAAGCCATGAATTAAAACTTTGGATTTTGGGTCTAGAACAGGGACAAACGATTCCTAATATTTTTCTACTCGAGAAAACATATTTTCTTTTCAAAAACAGAGTTAAAAACTATTATAATCATTTTATAACACTTTATACATTTAAATTAGTTTTTGAATAAATTAACAGGTTTGTAATGGAAAACTGGGTTCAAAACTTAAAAAATAGGATTTTACATGATTTTATCTTTCCAATGAGTATTTGTTTGTATTTTTCTGACGACCGAGCAATTTTCTATGAATTAAACAAAATTGACCATTTAATTGTTAAAAGGGTAAAAAAAACAAGTTCAGATGACGGATCTGCCCTTGGCGAGAAGATCAGGAAGGAAGGACGCGCGAGGGCAAAATGGTAAAAAGCACCCGAGCTTCTTCAAACTCGGGGCGCAGCCATGGGCCGTGGGTGTAGCAAGGTGGTTTGGGCATTTTTGCGTTTCTCCACCAAATTCGACGTGCATGTACTCGAAACGAAGAGAATCGAAAGACGAACTCACGTAGCCAATTTATTTCAACGCACGTGTACTCTAGCTCCGGGGAGAGGCACCGCAAGCACAGCGGGAAAAGATCGTCGTCGCCAGCTACACACATGTTCTCAGACAAAATTGAAGGTATTGGTAGGTTGCTAGGTGGTCGACGCAACTGTGTGGGGAGTTATTTATATGTGTGGGGGTGTCCTTTGGCCTTGCCGAGGTGGCCGTGAGAGAGCTTCAGCCGGCCATGAATGGCGTTTCGGCTACAGTGCACGGGAGGCGACGAGGTTTGGCTTGTTCAAAATGGGAGGTTCTCACGAACTCGTGGGCAAAGAAATCTCCTGAAAAGATGAAGAGACGAGGGAGAACGGTGGAGAGGAAGCGAGCCGCGTCTTCCCGGCTACTGTTCGGTTAACCAAGGTAGGAGACAAAGCACCTACCATTGGATGGGATCCTCGTCCAATCTGGACCGTTGGATGGCGACCCATGGTAGGCCAAGCACACGTGAAAGTCATTTAAAGGCCGAACTTAGGCTTAAATGATGCAAATGAATGATATATCGATTGCTATTAAGTCACACTATATTAAAAACTTGTTAAATGCATTTGGAAGGTCAAACAAGCTGCAAATGGCCTCAAATTTTAACCCAAGGTTGCAAATGACGTCTAGATTCATCGTATATAATTAGATTTTCGTTTCAGCCAACCTGTGGCCTCCAAAAAATTTATTTTGATTATTAAAGCATATATTAATATAATGCTTGGGCAAATAATTATGTGTTGCTTTTATAAGCAACCCTTGGTTCCCAAATTTGAGATTTGGAGTCCAAGAGTCCTCCAATCACTAATAGCATGCATTTACAAATTTTATTAGGCCATATGAAGAGTGAGGTATGTAGGTGGGTTATTATTCACCATTTTAATTTACATTATATTAAAAGTGTATTAAATAGTTTTGAGGGGTCAAACCAACTCCAAAAATCACCAAATTTTAACCACATGCTCATATTAAAGTCTAGAACAATCTTATGCAATTATATTCTCGTTTTACTCATAATATGGCCCTTAATAAATATATTGCTCATTAAAGTGTATATTAATATATTAAAATGAATTAATTATATGAAAAGACTTCTTTTTATGAAACATGTGAGTAAATTTCGAGATATTAAGCACATTAAGATTTCAATAATCATTTCTCAATTAAATAACATATTTTCATGAATTAAAATCATATTTTGAGGAGAGAGAAACAATTAATGTTAATATTCTCATTAATTAATTCAAATACACGTTATTACTAATATATTTATCCAAAAAGATCCAAATTAATATTATCTACTTATATCACTCATAAAACTTTATTTTGCATTATTAGTCCTCAATTATTACATTAAGTGAATTATTTGTGCAAACACCCCTTAATTTAAATAAATGAGGAAAAAGGTAATTTCAACCTTGAATTGTGCTCAAATTGCACAAGGAGTCCAAAAAGAATATAAAAGAAGGGAAATTTATGAAAAAGGTCCAAATGGACTAGAAGGCAAAGAAAAGCTCAAAAGTGGGTAAATTGCAGGAAAGACCCTGGATTCCAGTATGTTACACATTGGGCACAACATTTTGTTTACCTGGTATGTTGAGATTGGCATCTCGTTTCCTTCAGGAAGTATTTCTTTCAACAAAGTCAACAATGAAGTGAAGCTTTTGTCGCTCCATCTATTGTTAGCTTTCAACTTATACAATCTCAACACAATGCTAAGCTTCGTAAACTTAGCACAGCCTGTGTATAATGGCATCTTAGCATCATGCACAATGTTTCTAAAGATAGGAGGTGGATCAGTGTGCTCTACCCTATAACTATCCAGCATCGCATCAACGATGTCTACTGGAACTGGTTCGTTCACATCTACGTCATCGGAGGCAATTACTTCTTCCACCCAAGCACTGCTATCGACATCTACTGGTTTCGAGTTTGAAATCTCTCCATGCCAGTGCCATTCTGTATAGCCTTGTACAATCCCATTGCACATGACATGACTTTTGATTTCCTCACCAGTGCTGACTTTCAAGTTGTTACCGCAATGCCTACATGGACAGTAGAACCTATCTGTAGGTTTTTTCCTATTTTCCTCAAAAAATCTGATAAATTGATCAAGACCATATATAAACTCTGGGGTGCAACGATTGCGAATGGACATCCATGATCTATCCATTCTATGATCAAAGAGAAATCAAGTATATATTAGGACAAGATTAGGGTATACACTTACATCCTATCCAAGATTGTTCACTTTCTAGGCCAACAAACACATGTGATGTCATTCTTATATATAATAAATGTGTACCATCCCATCCTTGAACACCTAATCTCACTAGTAAGTGTATAATGTGTATTGGGTTTTCAAAAAAAATTCGGCAGCATTTCCCCGCTGTTCTCTAAGTACCTATGTACTTAGAGAACAAATGAGGAAATGCTATCGAAATTTTATCGAAAACCCAATACACATTATATACTTACATCCTAAGTGAGATTAGGTGTTCAAACACAGTCCCAAACTGGGGATTATCCAAGATTTACTCCTAATGAGTAAATCTTGGACGGGTTTCTAGGCCAACAAACACAATAATAGATATGTACATGTTAGGGTTTCATCACAATTGATGTTAGGGTTTCATCAATGTTAGGGTTTAATCAAATCAAATTAGGATGCTAGAATGGACAAGTTTGAATCTTAGGCAAACATTAAAAAGGCAAACATTTAGTATTTGTATTAACTAGAAGATAATGAAACATCAAATCTGAAAATGATATTGATATAAAAAAAGTAAACATTTAGCTTCATTAAGATTGTTTGCAGGCATTAGGTACATGAAAAGGATCTAAAATCCAAAGCCCTAGAATGGGTCAAGTTCAAGTCAAAATGGCTACAAGTGTGCGTTTTGGGTTTTCTATGTAAATGACCTTAGAACATCTATGTAATCACTTGTAATGATGAATTGACTTGTAACTTAGAAGAGAAAATTGTTTGAGACAAATTTCACCAAGTGCTAATCACTTTAAATGCAAATTAGAAAATGGATTACATGCACTTGGTCGGTCGAGTTTTCCTAGATTGAAACTCGACCGATCATCCTTGGTCGATTTTCTGAAGATTGCATCGGTCGAGTTGTGCACTCACAGAACTCGACTGATCATCCTTGGTCGATTTTCTGAAGATTGCATCGGTCGAGTTGTGCACTCACAGAACTCGACCGATCAGGTAACAAGCCATTTCCAGTTAAATAAGAATGTACTCAAATCCATGTGGGAATGACCTCTATCCATTTGGACATGTAATATGCAAAAATAAGAATGTACTCAAATCCACATGCAGAGGGGAAGGGGACCATGTAGTCGATGCCCAAACATTAAAGATATCTAATTCTAGCCATGAACTCATGGGAATTTGATCCCTCTTAGAGATAATTTCAGATCTCTGTTATTGATCACAAGCAATAATAAAGTCATAGGCATCTTTAAACAAGGTAAGCTAGTAAAATTCACATTTAAGTACTCTCCTTACTATCTTTTGGAAACTAATGTCTTTCAAATAAGTTTAAAATACTATTAGTGATATTAGATGTTAATGATTGAGTGAATTATGAAAAAAGAATTAATGAAGTATGTTAAATCCGTAAGGAAATGCCATTTGTTATTTAGTAATTACATAAAATTCAAAATTATGATTAAGTAGTACATAAGACTGATTAGTAATTAGGGTTATTATAAAGATGTCTGTGATATGTACAATCTTTTTGATGAGATGTGGAGGCATTTATAGCCCTTATGTTGAGAGTTGTAGCCCATGAAGACACATGAGAGAGAACAATGATCCAGTTTGTCATTAGTGTAATCACAATGATAGGGATAACACCAGGTTCCGAAGGTGCAAAGGTGACTGAAGGTAGAAGGCACCCCATTCACAGCCCCGATTTTCCCGAATGAAGAACAAAGGCTACGACTAATACTTGGAGAGAAGAGCGGGCGGCGGTGGCGACGACGAGTAAGACGGCAGCCGGCGACGGCGGCAAAGAGGACGGCGGAGGCGACGCAGAGCAGTAAGCAGCAGAGTCCGGCGTCGACGGCGAGCAAACAGAGGCGTCCGGCGTCGGCGGCGAGCGACAGCAGCAGGTGGCGAGCAGCACCGGCGGGCGGGTGGCGACGCAGCAACAATAGACAACGGGAATAGTTGCTTCGCGATGAGACAGAAGAAAGGGGAACAGTGGCCGGCCGTTCGAGGGTTTATTAAGTGGGTATTCAACGTCGGTTATAAAATAAAACCGACACCTAAGTCTTCGACATCAATTCTACTTAAAAAACTGACGTCCAATTAGACAAATTTTGCCCTAAATAATTTGGCGGGAACCATTATCGACGTCGGTTGTCAAAGGATAACCGACACCTAAACTGGAAACTTTTCACGCAAATTTTCACTTATATAGGCGTCGGTTTGATGGTAAAAAACCGACGTTGTATGTGACACTTTGGGGCCAAATTTTTTTCGCTCAAAAATTGGATTTTGCGGGCGATTTTAGGCGTCAATTTTTGGTTACCCTGCCGACGCTGAATACAAAGCGGTGCCCGTGTCTTGACTATAGACGTCGGATGACCTACATCACCGACGTTGAATGTTATAGGTGTCGGTTTTCCTAAATAACCGACGCCCAGAAAAGTGACATTGAATGTTGTTTCTGTACTAGTGTTCTCAGACTAAGGTTGAAGGAGTGACAAAATACATAAAACCTACAACATGATGACAAAAAATAAGAAATCTATTTAAAGAGAGAAAACCAAGGAAATTGCATTGAGATTGTAAAATGAAGAAAAAGGGATATGAAATCCTAAATAAATGACTTAAATTGTATGCAATAAAAAGTGATATATATGCATTCATCAACCATCAACCACCATCCATGGTTACTATACCAGGAGGGCAATGTGGACCACCATCCGTGTGCTATTTAGTAAGGAAGCATATTTCTGTGCAAGGATAGTCACTTTACTTACTCTAAAACAAGGTATATCTTGCACCCACTTTCCTAATACATCATTGTTGATGTGATCTACTGTTAGAAAATATGAAAGAAAGTTTTCATTTCTGTTGTCATCTCAATTTCAACTATATCCCAGTAGTGGTATTAGATCCATGTCAATTTGTAGTGTATCACGATTTAAATTAGTATGATCATATTTCATTCTATCATTTATCTTGTTGCAAACAATGTGATATTTACATATCCAATCAAATACCACATACTTTAAGGAATGTCTCATAAATCCTCTAATTATATGATATTATATATGAATCTCATACATGTGGCCTTGAAATGAGATTTCATGGTGAATGTATGCATGGTTATGGATAATACCCCTTGGATGCTTGTGTCGTTGGATGGTTTACTTCATTATTTATAAATTCAGCCGACATAGTGAGTCTTCCTCTTTCTTCTCTAAATGTAATTAATGCTTACCCCCTATGCTCCCCTCCAATGTAACTTGAGGTATTTAAACAATGTAATAAGTACATAGGGATAGAATTAGTTTCCTTTTATCAAGAGAAGGCATTCTGACTAGGCGAGTTGACCGAATGGCAGTCAACTAGATTGACTGCACGACTAGAGGAGCCAACCGACCACAAGTGCCAAGCGACTGACTAGAGGAGTCCATCCAGTCTATATATATATATATATATATATATATATATATATATATATATATATATATATATATATATATAATACCTCAATAAATTTTAAGTCTTAGATGCTTTCCAACACAACACACATAAAAAGCTTGATCTATCAAGAGTGGCTATGCCAAAGCATGGTGCACCGTCCATTTCATGGAAGTGTGATGGTAGTTATGTAGGTCTACTAAAGTTGGGTGCATTTATATCATGTTGGGTTAGGCTTAACTAGGTGACCCTAATGGGATTATGCGCCTAGAAGCATACAGGAAGAATATGAAAAAGAGTTGTGTGCATGTAATCTATCCAAGAATTGTATTAGATGTAATTGGCAAATATTGCCTACATAATAATTGGTTATTGATGTTGATGCTCATTGGGTAGTAACTCAATGTATTTTGGATCTTGGGTCACTAGAGGATTGTATGCTACAATCTTCCAAATTGATGGTGAGGACTATTAATGAGTGATAATCAATTGAATGTCTAACTAATACCGTCCATATTTTCAAATCAAATCAAAATTGTTTTGACAAAATGAAAAATTTCTATTGTATAAACAAATGGAAACCACCAACACTTTTTTTGTTATAGATCCTTGAGAAGGACAAACTTAATGGAACCAACTTCAATGATTGGTTTAGGAATTTGAGAATCGTTTTGACTCATGAGAACAAGCTCTATGTCTTAGAAACACCAGATCCTAAAGAACCCACTCCCAATGCACCTAAGGTAGAAAGAGATGCTCATATGAAGCACTCTGATGATGTCATAGACATCAAATTCCTGATGCTATACTCTATGAACTACGAGTTGCAATGATAGGATAACAAATATGAACATTCTCGAGATGATGACACATATTAAGAAGATGTACTATGATCAGGACAGGAAATAGGGATATGATGTCTCAAAAGCACTATTTAAGTGCAATATGGTAGAGGGGGATCCAGTAAGGCCCCATGTGCTCAAGTTTATTGGGTATGTGGAAAACCTAGAGGGATTTGGATTTCCTCTAGGCCAAGAGTTAGGCACATAAATGATTATGTGATTGTTTCTTGAATCATATATCTAAATTTTCATGAATTATAACATGAATAATTTTTCTAAACCACTGTCTGGATTGCTTGGCATGTTGAGAACTATCGAGACACAAATGAAGAAGGACAATCCTAGATCTGTGATGATGATCAACAGAGGAAAGGGGAAGTCTAAGGTAAAAGGTAAGGCCAAGAAGAGTTCTAAGGCCAGTCAGAAACCAAAGCATTCTACACTTAAAGAAAAGTGAGGAGTGAGTAAGTCAACCAATCGACTGGATAGTCTAGTCAACTGACTACTTGTGCACAACCACCATCTAGTAAAGAAAGGTAGCCTTTTGTATCTTAGGGATTTAGGATACCCAAGCCCATCCACTCCTATATAAGGAGGGTTTGTCCAAGGTACTCAAAACACACATCTTCTCACAGTTATGGTAATGTGTGAGCATGCGCAGTCTTATCCAAGAAAGGGAGAAACAGTAAGGGAGAATAAAGTCAATGTTAGTGCATTGACAAACCAAAGGGTTTCTCCTTATCATTGGCTCAAGAAGCATGATGTGGAGTTCCTAGTGGTCTGTGTAGACTACATAAAGGTGTGGTAAGTGTTTCTACTACGCTAATAGGACATCGTCAACCATCATTTGTGGTTACTATACCAGGAGGACACTGTCGACCATCGTCTGTGTGTTGCTTAAGAAGGAAGCACATCTTCGTACAAGGATAGTCACTGAACTTGATCTAGGACAAGGTATATCTTGCACCCTATTTCCAAAAGTGATAGTTGTTTATGTGATCTGTTAGTTAGGAAATATGGATATAAAATTTTCATTTATGTTGCCATCTTTGTCTCCATATTTCCCAACAATCATTTTAATATTCAAAACTTATATGATGGCATTGTTTCCTCAAACAATTGATGCATGTATTTGAGAGATTATTCGTGATGTGGAATCCACATAAGCCATACAATGATACAATTTAAGGATATAGATAGATGTCACAACTCATATTTGTTGGAGCAGATCCTTGAGGACCAAATGAGGAGTGAAGAGACTATCTCTACTCAGTAGCAGATTGGCATTGAGTACATACATATGTTATTTACTATAGTCTTTGTTGAGGCTTGTGCTAAGGGGTTCCTTCCCCGCTATCCTAGAACTTATTTATGATTCTCTTCTATGTGTAGAATTGGTTTCTTTGATACCTAAACCACAAAGATTAATCCTCCATGTGCTCCAGACTTGTTGTTGTGAAATTTGATCTTTTTATAAATGCAATGAAATATTTATGAATTTTTTTTTGGTTAAGTTCAACTACAAATAAACTATAAAGTATGTACTATAACTGATATAAAGAAACACACTTTAAAAAGAGAATCTCTAACATCCAATTGATATACTTCCATGAAGTTTAGCCAATGCCATATTGTGATTTCTCCCTTTTAACTTGGTGTTTTGCTATCTAAGTATCAAACCTACATTTTGATATTTAAAAAGACCTTTCTCTCTATTTAGTGAAGTGATTCAATATATGGATATTATCTTACTATTAATTTAATTTTATCTTAAATTTTTATGTTTTATTCTTCCTATGTTTCATAGATCTTCTGTAAATGTAGAAGGTCCCCAATAAAGGAGGATTGGCAGTGTGTTGACGTCCATCTATATTTTGTTACTCTTTTTATGACATGGATTTTTATAAGAAAGGATTATGTTTCAAAATGTGTTGGGTGTGGTTGTGGTTGTCAATGTGCGGAGTGTTCCTTTGGTGCACACCCAGAATAACATCCTTGTATTCCACCCTCTGACTTTTTCTAATGCTAATTCAACCGGAATGTCAGTTTGGATGTCTGCTCCCCAATGCTCATGTGTAGTTCTCATGTCTATCTCATTGTCAAGCTGTAACATGTGCGTTTATATAATTTTAATTCCTCAAATACACTATAGTCTCCTCCACTACCCCTCATAGGTCATCTCCTCAAACATCCTTTAGAAATGAGGCACCACATCATAAAAATGGGGCATTATAGCACATAAATGAGACATTGTATAGAATCAAAGTGTTGTATCACAGAGATAAGGTGTTATATTTTAAGAACGAGGAACTATAGATTAGAAAAATAAAGTAATGTAACTTAGAAAAATGAGGCACTATGGCTACAAATTGAGATCCTATCGTGTATAAATGATGCATTTAGACTATAAAATAAGGGTTATAACTTATAAACGATGTCACATATTAGTATTGAGATGTTTAGACTACAAAATGAGGCCATACGTTACACACAAGACTTCATAGCATAGAAATGAGTCATTGTAGGTTACAAATGAAGCATCATAGTTTAGAATTAAAGAGGCACTGAGACTAAAAAATGAAGTGATATAAATAAGAAACAAGGTGATAGGACTAAAATTGAGGCAACGCAACATATAAAATGAAGCATTGGGACTACAAAATAAGGCACTATAGCTTAGGTACATGGTGCCATAGCATAGATATAAGGATCTGGAACTTCAAAATAAGGCATAATAGGTTAAACACGAGGCATGTATTGTAGATACGAGACAATGGGACTACAAAATGAGGAATGATATCTTAAAATTAAGGCATTATAGCTTCAAAACAAGGCATTGGGACTATAAAACGAGATGTGGTATCTTAGAGATAAGATGTTGAGACTACAAAATGAGGCGTCATAGCATAGAAACAAGTGGGGTTAGAGAATGAGGCAAGATCACTTCCCTCATCTCCCCATTGCTTTCCTTTTCACTTCCCTCCTATCCCCTGTTAATTCCTTCCTCACTTCCCTATTCTCCTCACATCACTTCCCTTATCACTTCCTTTCTTAGTCCTTCCCCTTATCCCATTACTTGCCTCCTAAATTTCGTTCTCTTCTATTTTATCTCCTATACATAAATTAGGTTTCTACTCTCTCTCACTCTCCTTTCTCCTCTTCCACTTTTCTCTTTCTATATGAGTTGAATCACCCCATCACTTCTACTAACAACTATTAAGTGTACTATTAATTTGTGTTGTAATAGCCCAAACCATCTAAGTCTCCATAACCATTGCTCATTGTCCTAAAACCTCTCAAAACCCTCTAGAAGACACCCCTTCACACATGTACGCCACACATGTTGCATAATCATTTTCATATAAGAAATTAGATGGTAGTGATTGAATGAACACACTCAAAACCTTATGTTTATTCCATATCATATTTGATCATCTAAAATCACATACTCATATAATTATCAATTATATGATAACTTTATTTCAAAGAAAATTTAATATATAAGAATAACAAGTGTTATTATTCACTATTACTAATATTGTAGTGTTTGGTGAGATGCAAAGGAGTGAAGGTGTGGTGGCGGTGATTGGGTTCATGGTACCAGATTTGTGAGATGACATAGCTGATCAAGGACTAATGCCATGGGATTGAGAGATACTGTGGCTGATTGATAAGGGAAGACAACATTCTTTAGACAATTGGGACTGAGTGTGACATACGATGAGCATGTTGAAGTGGTAGAACTAGGTTTAAACTTAGTTAACAATGAGATGAAGGGGCCCAAAATGCAAGGAGTAAAATGATGTTCATAAATGAAAACATATGATATGAAAGATCCTAGAGTTGGAAAATGATGATGGACTAAACTTGGAAGAGAGAGTCCACACCAATTGTTAGTTTACCAAAAATAGAAATCCTGACAATGTAGAGGATTTGACAACATGTGAAAGCCAAAAGAATGATGCTATTGTTCAAAGTGTAATGGGAGGATTCAAGAACAAGAAAACAAACAATGAATTCATGTAATAGCTTGTTTAGGAAAACCTTGCACCAAAAGAAGTTAAATTAATATCAACAAGGGTTATTTATAAATTTGTATCAACTTGGATACAGAAGATAACCTATAAAATTGTTGGTCTGTAGTCATAATAAAACTAATAGGAAGCGATATATGATACATGATAATGTTTGATTTGATAAGGCTATTTTGGAATTAAATTGTAAGAATGAAGGTGTGTATTGAAAAAAACTATAATATAGTTAACCTCTATGAGAAGGTTCTAATAAAAGGCCCACAAATTCCTTTTAGTATTTTCTTCTAGGTTTGGAAGTGGTATGCAACATTATAGCCTTGAGATGGGTTGTTGAACTTCATCATGAAAAGTGTTTTGATTTAGAATCTACCCTTGTACTTTTAAGCATCCATGATCTGTAACATAGTACTCAAAGATCTACTGAACTTGTCAAAGTCAACAGTCACACTGCAAATTTCTCATGTAGCATGTTTGCGAGGCTTACTATTGAACTAGACATACATATCCATTCAGTTGATAATTCCCATTAATGATTTAGAATACAAACTAGTATAGAAAGTATTACCGATGACATCTATCACACACTAGGTTAGGTGATAAGAGAGAACATATAAGTTGAAGAAAAGGGAAGGAGAAAACAACATATATGGAGAAGAATATAGAAGCAAGTATTACTTGGCCAAAAGGAAGGGAAGTGGCAAACTAATTATGCAAAAAAAAAATCCATGATGAGAAAAGAAGATGAGAAAATAAAACAATTGGATGTCAAAAACTTCAAGAGCAATCAAGAATGAAATAGGTACAAAACAATCTCATTAGATAATGAATATGAGGAACCAAGTGAAAGCATTGTACCAAAAATGCATAGAAGATCAACAAAAAATGTAGAAAGAACTAAAACTCCAATAAATTGAAGAAAACAAAGATAATCCATTATATCGAGAAGGACATGGATGTTGTGATGGAGAATATTGAAGAGATCAACGTAAAAATCATAAGCTCAAGAGGAAACAACAAAGGAACCCAAATGATTGTAAAACCCGATGCAAACTAGGTGGTGCATGAGAGAGAATATACGGTGGTGGGGAATACAAAGGAAAGTACTATATACCTAAAAGACATCAACAACGAAGGTGCAAAAAACAACATGGAAGAAGTAGACACAAAAATTGGGACATAAGCATGAGGGTAGATCAGGACTTTCATCAAATTTCAAGACCAATGCTCCCATGCAGTTGAGGAGTAAAATAATTATGGATGTTTCGATTATGAGAGGGAGAATGGTGAAGGTCACACATATGTGCTAACCTAAATACCAACCATCAATCTTATTGTTTTAAGGATTGATACACAATGTTGTAATGCTATAGGAGTTGGAAATGAAGTAGCTCAAATGTATAAGAGGATCAAATCAACAAGATTAAATTGGGAATCATGGAACTATCACAACCAAATTCTATGGAGTCCTTGTAATTTATACCATTAGAAAATTAGTATTCAACAATTCACATAGGGTTTAAGATCATAGTCTCTCTTGATGGATTCAGATACTCTAGGGTGAAAAGTATTATGTGGTGGATATTTTAGAGAGCTACCAAGAATTCATACATTTTCTAGTAATAGAAAATATGAAGACCGAAATTTATTAACATCCATAAAAAAAGCTACAATTAAGAAAGTAAGTGAGTGGACATTATGAATCACAATTCACTATTGATGCTCTACATTGTGTTGAGATAATTGCTCTAGGGTGTTCAATAATCCGATCCAAGAAGTAAAATCCATACATGATACTCCAATTGAGGTTAAATATGGAATACTTTTAATTTGATGAACACACACAAAGATATGAGACATAATCAGGTGCACAATTAGTCCTCAATGGGTCCCTCTAACAAAACTAGAGAACCATCCATAAGTTTGTGTTGTAGACAATAATTGATGAAATGAATGGTGTAATTCCTGATCCTACCACTCAAGTCTCTAATAGAGTTTCAAGATTGACGCTTGCCTCCACAGGACACCACCAATCTCAATTTCACACTTTGTTCTCAATCACATAGCTCGGGATCAACTTCTCGACAAGTCATTCTTCCTAGTACTACTTTGGGCTGAGCATGCTTAACCACATAGTTCTTAGTGATTTGTCCATCCCTAAACCCTAAACCCAGAAAAAGAAGTACACCATGATGATATAGATAGTTCAAACACTCCCTTTGAGATCATTTTATCCAAGGTCTAAAATCTTGTTGTGCTACATGCCCATGTGGGAGCCACCTGCTAACTGTTGTTTTTTTGGATCTGTACCATTTGTGACGCCTGAGCCCACCACCGAAGGCTCAAATAGAGTTTTAGGAATGAAAATTCGCCCCGTAGACTAGCATTGTCCTTGCCTATATGCTTTGTCCTCACTCACACACATCCTAAGATCAACTTCCTGATAGGTCACCCACCCCAGTACTCTAGATTGAGAACAATGAACCACAAAGTTCTTAGTTGTGGCTGCCCTAAAAAGTAGGTTCCTCTTTGTGATATGGGTAGTCCAATCAGTCATTTTGAGATCATTTTACCCAAAGCCTCAAATCTTGAGACGTTATAATATTTTACCTCTCTTTTCATTGGGAACATTGGTTACTTTAATTTGACGTACCATATTCACACCCATTCTCTAATCCCTATTTCATGCACATACTGACTTTTAATGATAGTTTCCACATGTTCTTCTCTTGTGGGGGGGTATTCCCAACCCCTTAGTTGGATAAGACATTAGCATAGTTGAGCCCGAGCTATAGCTTGATCAAAAGTAGCTTTTTTCTTGGATAGAGACTGAGACAACCGAGTTTCCCTCTGTGAACTATTAGAAACAGTGTAATTTATTTTAAATTTTTGTTGTGTCACCGTGCATGGTGAAGAACTATCAATAGTTTGAGAAATGTATAGTCAAACATTTTATTTTCTACTACTACAATTTTTGTGTTTTGAGCATACTAATTGAATAACATCCCTGCCCTCTATGAAGAGAGACTTGTGCCTTCTGGAAATCACACTGGTTGTCTAGGGAACCCAATTTGTGGCATTTCTGACTTATGGGAGGGGGATCAGGGATTAATGGTTTCCACCCTTATCCCACAAACCCTTCCTTGGCATGTCTCCTAGAACCAACTCCAGCTACATGTGGTTCTCTCGGGCTTCCTAGTGTTTTCTCCCATTTTTGCAGTGCCCATGCTCCCTAGTATGCTTCCTAATGGGGTCAGGCTCTTAGCTTGGGACAGAAGGTTTTGGCTTGATATTTGGAGTTGTGGCTTGGCGGTATCATGAAGAAGCTACTGAGCGTGTTGGTGGACCTGTGGTTTTCTAATTTTGGTGGTGAAGTGGCTGCTTTCTCCGCTTCTTTATACTCTTCTTTCACTACAAAAAATTTGGCCTTTGTTGAAGAACATTTGTGAGGAACCAAAAATCGTGAATAATGATGTCCATTTGTGAGGGCTCATCCTTCAAATATGGGACCAAATCCCTCAACTGTGTTCTTAACATAGTTAGGCATTTTTGTGAACATTGGTCCCTCACAAATACATTTCTCACAAATCACCCCCTCAAAAACTCCATGCCAAATGTTCCCTCCATCTCATAATCCTTCCCTCCATTCTAAAACACTGATTCGTCTATCAAAATTCATGAAAAAAAACCCCCAGTCCCGGCGGGCGAAGTCCACCTCCTTTCCCCCTCATTTCCGTCGCCCACTGAACCCTCCCCCTCCCGATTCTCTCATCGGTTCCTCCACACTCCTCCACCTTCAGAAAATGCCTCCACATTAAGGTTCTTCTCTCCTTGCCGACATTGATGGGTGCTGCCCTCCGCATTGGGTCATCCTTGACGCCAATCGCCCTGCTCGGTTGCTGCCGTTCATCCTTGACACCAATCGCCCTCCGCATTGCTGCTACGCAGTCACCAGTGCTGGATTGCCGTCGATCGCCCTGCTCGGCCATTGGTCGTTTCTGCTACGCAGCTGGATTGCTTCTTCGGCCACTGGAATCCTCTCTAGGTTCGTATCTTTTTCTCTTTTTCTCATTAGGGAGAGCACTAGCCCCCACTTCGACCCATGATAGCCAACATTGGTTCTTCCTCCAATGGGCTTCCAGTTCATACCTCATGTGTCCGCCTCATCTCCCCCCAATGTGATCTACATAGGATTATCTGGGTTTACTTTGTAAAAATACTAACCATCTAGTATTCATATGAGTTATCTCCCCCTCCCCTAAGGGTTAACGTTCACACGTATAAGAAACATATCACAATGTTGAAAAAATTTGACTATCCTCAGTTGCATGGAGATGGTCATACAACAGTAATAGAGAGTAGTCAGGGGCGTGTTCAATATTTAGAAGTGAGGAAATAGCTCCTTGGGAGTAGCTACCATAACTAAATGGAAGGGAATCAAAGTTGTGATGTACATAAATTCCTAGGCTATGCATCTATAGTATAGCATCCTCATAATGATTTTCTATCATACAACTTTGTGTTTTGTCAATAAGAAAAGAATAATTTACTGATGTGATTGAGTAAATATAGTATTTGATTGAATATTGTCTTTCTCGAATATGTACAATATCAATTAATTGTACAAACTCGAATTTATGTATAATACCTACCATGTAATCCAAGTCATACTTGATCAAATATTACTCATATATAATTGTTGAGGCTCAAGCTTGGTTCAAAGCAATACACATGTGTGCATGTATGTTTAATTTTGCTACTTTGTTCTATTCTATATGAACAAGTGTTCTCATGACACCCATATATATGGGTCAGAGCCAAAGTAGTTGATAATGAATGTATTAATAATATTCCTAGTTTCTTTGAAGACAATATGAATGAAATAAGCAATACCTCCTTTAAATCTATTATATGTATCCTTTACTATATCTGGTGGTATAGAAATAAGGTGATTTTTTAGGAATGGTTAGTCAATGTGAGTGTGCTATAGTCTATTATCCATAATGAGATAAAAGTGCTTCTTTACTAAACGAGCCCTGTGTTCTTTTTTCTGGAATTGCTATGCTTGTGCTTATTTTCTAAAGATGAAGAAGGGTTCCATCTGATGTTACTGGTTTATTGATGTAGTGGTGATCAAGATGGTTGTATGTGTTCTACAATGTTGGAGTTTCCATACTAAGTTAAAAGTGCTTCTTTTCTAAGGGGGTTCTGTCTCCCTTTTTTGGAGTTTCCTACTTGTCCTTATGTTCAGAAGATGAAGTAGAGCTTCTATCTGGTGTTTTTTAGTCTATTGATCCAGTGATGATCAAGATGGTTGCTTGTAAACTGTTGTGCTGAAATGACCTTTCTTTTGAAGAGCAGTTCTAGAGGTGACCAAAGCATCATTCTGATTAAAAACCCTTACATTTAAACCCATTCCTATAAACACATTTCTTATTGGGTGAAAATTGTAGATTGCTTTGGTGGCTGCATTAACTTGCTTCTCAAGTGAGGCAAAGCTTGGGGAGTTACATTCTTCTCTTCTAACTCAGCATTGTTGGCTTTTCTTTTCCCATAGTCAATTTTCTTAGGAAAGATCTTGTCAAACATGTATGATGGAATCACCAACATGGGATTATATTTTTATCTTCCTCCATGCCAACATGGTTTAGATAGTTGACTCTCATGGAAATAATATTATCATGGGGGTTCACTTGATTTTTCATGTATTTTTATTCTCATGTGGACACTCTATAGAGTATCAACAAGAGTTCTAGGATTCTTTTGTCCAGAGGTAGAGGGAGAAAGGGGTCAACTGAGGATAACAATGCTACTTTATCCAATAAGTTTGATAACTTAACAATTGTTTATGAGAAGCTCAAGCCAGTGAAGTACTGGTTAACAATGGTTCCAACGATCAAAGAAGGTCTATCCATTATCTCCTGGAATGTTATGGGCTCAACATCAAAGATCCTAAGGTTTAAAAGGAGGTTTTGAGGCTTAATATTCATATTATTGTGTTGAATGAGACTAAAGTTCATGTGGGGAAGATCCAAAAATTGCTCAAGAAATATTTGGGTAGTTATAGTGGATTTCTCATCACACTAGTCATGGTATTGGGAGAGTTTTTGTTTTGTGGAATGGTATCTAATGATCTATTGAAAAGGTTTTTTAATATGATAAATTAATACATACTAGAATCACTACTGGGGATAAAAGATTTCTTCTTACTGCTATTTATGGTCACTTGTACGAGTGTTGTTCTGTTTTCTCACTGCGTTGTTTTTGAATGTTTTGTTTTTTGTACTAAGTATAATATATCCTGGTGTTTTTGCATTTTGCAGAGGCACACTAAGTCATTGTCAACATTTCAGAGGTCTGCTCTGGTTGAGAAGTCTAGGCAGAAGCCTCAAGAAAGAATGGGTGTTCTTAGTAATGTGGGTTCCTCCTTGTTCCCTTAATTGTTAAAACAACATTTGTATATATGTCTTTTTTCCTTTACCCCCTCCATCTAAAATAGTACCCTTTCTGTAACATGTGGTTGTGATGCAGGACCTAAAAGCCAATAACTATAGTAATGATCCTCTGCTAAGTGCAGCCCAGGGCTCCCAGGGGATACATCCATCCTTAATATAATAGTTGGCACTTTGGAGATCTTTGGCATGGATGGAGGATGCTCAGCTGTGGTGAACTTCTCTGCAAGCTTTTTCAGGATCTCATTCACTGTGGAAACATGAAGGGCATTGTAAGTAAAATCTTTTAATATATTTCATTTAAATTAGTTAAACGAAATACATAATTTTTTTATTGACAACACACTTAATGTTTCCACAACGAATGAGATCCTGAATAAGCCTACAGAGAAGTTCACCACAACTGAGCATCTTCCACCCATGCCAAAGATCTCCTAAGAGTCAACTATTATATTAGGAATGGATGTGTCCCATGGGAGCCCTGGGTAGTCGACCTTTAATTAATCTCCAGGTACAGAGCTACAGTTAGCAGAGGATCATTACCATAGTTATTGGCTTTTAGGGCCTGCATCACAACCACAAGTTAAAGAAAGGGTATTATTTTAGCTGGAGGGGGTAAAGGAAAAAAGACAAATATACAAATGTTGTTTTAACAATAAAGGGAACAAGGAGGAACCCACAACTAAGACAAATATACAAATTGATGCTAAGTGTGCACAAAGATGGTATGCTACTAACTTATAATGATACATATCATACAAGTGAACCAGAAGTTACCATCATTATTTCTGCCCATGCTTTAGTGTTTCTATGCTTATCATTTGATTTTTAAAGATACCAAATTTATTTACATATCATTTCAGTTTCCATTGGAGACTAGAACTTTGTAATTCTACTATGTCCGCCAATCAAAATTTCTGCTCCTCTTCCTTTTCACTTCCTACTTCTATCTGTGATGAAGTGGAAATAACTATTATAAATTTCTTGTGGGGATAGTGTGAAGGCAAGAATGATATCCATCTTATTAAGTGGGATGATGTAACCAAGGTAAAGGATGAAGGTGGTATGTCTATAAAAAAAGTCAAGGACGTTTGTAAGGTTTCTATGATCTTAAATATCTGGATAGTAGCTTCAAAGAAAGGTGGTCTATGGATCAAATTGATCCATGAGAAATACCTTCTTAAGGATTCTATCTAAAATATTGATATCTATGGTCAACTTTCTTGGTATTTAATTCAGATGATCATACATCTGAATTTTAAAATCCTATTACAAAAGATTGCTAGAAACAACATCTTAGTGATGAACAACCTAAAAAAAGAGGGTTTTTCTATACTTCTATATGTTTGCTGTGTAGAAGTTCTAATGAATTTATCATTCATTTATTCTTTAATTCCCATGTAGCTGATTTCATCGGGGTAAGGCTGTTGAGTGTAAACTCACTGGTAGGATTCCCCTGTCATGAAGATTGGACTCATGATATAAAATATTTAAGGTATACTGTCTTGTCTAAGATCAGGTTGTTGTTGCCTATGATAGATACTGGGTCTACTTTCTGAATCCTTTTGGTGATCTTGTGATATGAAGTGATGTCTTGATGATCTATTTTATTGAAGATTTTGTGATTGGATTGTCTCTTGGCCCTGTTATATAGTCTCTCTATTTGGGATGGATGGATCTGTGAACTATTATTGATTAGGTGGGTACCTATACTATTGTAGTTCTTGAAGGATTTTTCTTGTTCTTTTGAATCTCAACTCTGGGGATGCATATGAAGAATGTTTAGTGATCAACAAAAGTTTCTTCTGCCTCTTTTTTTGCTGCAATTGTTGCAAAAAAATCAGTCCTTTTATACTACTGTTTCTTTGATTTTTTTCTATTTCCTCTTGTGTCTCCTATTCTAGCTTCTTTTCTTTTCTTTTTTTGCAATTTCTCCTTCATTTCTTGTTCCTGCTATTGCATCTAAATTTTTGTTACTTCTATGTCCCCTCTTATTGCTATTTCCTAGTTACTCATATCAGAAATTCAGATTCTTACTCAAACCTAGACTACTAGTACCACTTCTATTTGCAAGTTTTCTTCTACTTTTTCTTACTTATTCTTGCTCCTACATGACTACATCTCAAACAGCTGTTGCTGTTTGCATGTATTTGTTAAAGCTTCCTGATCTCTTCTTATATTTTCCTAACAGCTATTTCCTAACATCTCAAACATCTGTGCTTAACTTATTATATATTTTCCTTCATGTAGATGGATTTTCTAATAGATCGGAGTTGGATGTATATTGGGAACAGAGTGCGAAGTGATGTATTCAAGGCAGGGTTACGAAAGTTCATTGAGTTTGCTCTTATCCATCAGAGACCAACTAGACAGGGGAAATTAATATGTCCTTGCAAGGTATGTTTGAACAGATACCTTAAAATAGAGGAGGAGGTATTCTCACATGTATTACAAAAAGGATTTGTGCATAGATATGATGTTTGGACGTTTCATGGGGAGGTGATTGGTAGGAGCAATCCTGTTGTGGCACCAAACATGCCTAGCACCGACAATATGCATCAGATGCTGGAGGATTTGTTTGGTATGGGTTACACAACAAATGACCACTCTACTGAAGCTACAGAGGAACCTGCAAATGTAGATGCACAAAGATTTTACAAGCTACTAAAAGAGGCGGATCAACCACTCTATAGAGGTTGCACAAGTCATTCTAAGCTATCGTATTTGGTTGCCTTGCTATTTCTGAAGGAGGAATCTGGATGGTCCAACGATTCTTTCACAAAGTTGTTACAATTGATTATTTCAGGATTTCCAGAAGAAAATTGTCTATTCCCGGAGACTTACTATGAAGCAAATGCGATCATGAAGGATTTACGACTTGATCATTCTACTATAGACGTATGTACAAATAATTGCATGCTTTTTTGTAAAGATGCAGCTTCAAAAGAAAATTGTGATACTTGTGGTGCTTCAAGATGGAATGAAAAGCAATACAAAACAAAGGGAAAGAAGGTATAGCTACTAAGTTCATGTATCACCTCCCTTTGATACCTCGGTTAGAGAGGCTCTATATGTCTTCATCTATTGCTAAAGATATGATTTGGCCATCAGAAGTAAAAGGCAAGGATGGTCATATTCATCATCCTTCAGACACACCAGAATGGTTGTCTATTGATGCCAGGTATCCAGACTTTGCTGGTGAACCACGCAATATTAGATTGGCATTAGCAATAGATGGATTTAATGCATTTGGCAATATGAGTGCATCACATAGCATCTGGCCTGTGTTAGTGACACCTCTCAATCTTCTGCCTTGGCTTCTTATGAAAGAACAATTTATTATGATGTCCCTATTAATCCCAGGTCCACATATGGTTGGCAATGACCTTGATGTATACTTGGAGCCATTAATTGAGGAGTTGCAACTACTCTGGGATCTTGGAGTCAAAGTTTATGATGCATATAGCAAAAGGAACTTCACTATGCGGGCAATGATTTTATGGACCATTAACGATTTCCCAGCATATGGTGACTTATCTGGTTGGAGCACTAAAGGTAAGAAAGATTTGGGATGTCCTTGTTGTAATGTGGAGACTGTATCAAAATGGTTACAATATGGGAAAAAGCAATGCTATGGTTTCCATCGACGTTTTCTTCCAATGAATCATCCATATAGACGTGATAGGAAAATTTTGATGGTGAAAAAGATTTCTGACTTCCACCTAAGCCACTATCTGGAGAAGATATACTGAGGCAATTTGATGGATATGAAAATATCACATTTGGAAAAATGAATAAGCGCTAGAGGCTTGGAGATCAAATTCAACCATTACCTCCTGGTTGGAATCAGATAAGCATCTTTTTTCAGCTACCTTATTGGAAGTATTTATCTGTTAGACACAATCTGGATGTGATGCACATAGAAAAGAATGTGTGTGAGAATATTTTAAACACATTATTGGGTGATTCTAAGAAAAGTAAAGACAACTTACAAGCTCGTCAAGATATGAAGAAAATGCGCATTTGAAGAGATTTATGGCCAGTAGATGCAGGTGACCGCTATTACTTGCCTCCAGCATCTTACACCATGACTAATGCGCAGAAAGATAAGTTCCTATCTGTGTTAGAAAAGTTGAAAGTTCCTGATGGCTATTCTTCTATCATATCTAGGTGTGTTAGCAAATCTGACAGAAAACTTGTTGGGCTGAAAAGTCATGATTGCCATGTTCTTATGCATCAACTTCTACCTGTTGCCTTGAGACATTGCATAAGCTTAGATGTGTACAAGACTATTGCTAATTTTTGCTCATTTTTCAACAAGCTTTGCTCTAACATTATTGATGTGGAGGAATTCAAAGAATTGGAACAAGAAATTGCTGTCACTCTTTGCCAGTTGGAGAGAATCTTCCCTCCTTCTTTCTTCACCATCATGATGCATTTGCCCATTCATTTAGCTTATGAAGCCAGGCAAGCCGGATCTGTCCGAACGAGGTGGATGTACCCAATAGAGAGATACTTGAAGAAATTGAAGAAGTATGTAAGAAACAAAGCTAAACCGGCTGGTTGTATTGCTAGTGGCTATTTAGCTGAAGAAAATTTGACATTTTTTGGTAGGTACTTGCATAATTTTGAGACAAAACTGAACCGCACTCCTCATAATGTTGATGGATCTCCAATTAGAGTTGGAGTGTCAAGAAATTTCGACATCCACACTTTGGAACAAGCCCATCGTTATGTCCTTTTCAATAAAGAGGAATTGGATGTTTACAGAAGGTAAGATTTAATTGCGTCCTAAAATTCTTGCTGATATTTGTATATTTGTTGTACATTAATTTAGACACTTCTTATAAAGCAGTGAACACATGTGTATTCTTCAAGACATGGAACCCAACATTGCCCCACAGACCCTAGAAACAAAACATGCAAAGGAGTTTTCTAAGTGGTTGAAAGAGCATGTAAGTCTCAAACATAAATATTGTTGTCACTCTTAATGTTCAAGTTAGTGTAGATTACATTAATGTTTTACTTTTTTATGAAGGTAATGCAAATGCGAGAGGTTAGGCCGAACAGTATAAGCGATGATTTGAGATGGTTATCCCAAGGCCCTTGTGCTGAGGGAATGTCTTATGAAGGATTTTTCGGTCAATGGATATCGTTTCCGTTCAAAGCACATTGAAAGTACATGTACTACACAAAATAGTGGAGTGTATTTGTGTGCTGACACTTCAAGTTATTCAAGTGGTAGAGATCGAAATCCTATAAATGCTGAAGTCACGTACTATGACTACTTAGAGGAGGTTATTGAGCTAACTTATGGTCCATGAATCAAAGTTCCGTTGTTCATATGTTCTTGGTATGATGAAAGCACTTCTAATGGGTTGCGAATTAATGAATATGGGTTCACACAAATCAACACTTCAAGGATAAAAAAAAGGAGGAATCGTTTATCCTGGCTTCTCAAGCATTGCAATGCTTTTATGTGAAGGATCCTAATGTTGATGATTGGTGCACAGTGCTAAAGCATCCTCCTAAAGATTATTCTGAAGTACCTCTTATTGAGAATTGTTTGACTGGTTTACAATCTGAAGCTATTGATGGTGGTGTAACTAGTGATGTGTCTTGGACGAGGAGTGACACCGAGGGATCTTTTGTTGATAGAACTAAAAAAATAATGATGGGGCTAATGTTTAGTTCATTAATCTGTCTGTTTTGTTTGCAAGTCTAGAATAATTTACTTGGGGAATATGTTGTATTGCATTTTTTGGAAAACTTTTACTATATGGCATATTCTTTGCAATTTATTTAGTCTTGTTTCATATACCAGCAAGTAGGACATCATTATTCTTTTTTGGGATATGAAACCAAGGTACTCTACAAGTTATATGTTTTTCAAATGCTGAATATTCATATGTTGGTGTCTCATATTCTCCGCAATTTATTTGTTTTTCAAATGTAGCTACTACTTTTGTTACTGACATTTCTGCACAATTTATTTGTTTTTCAAATGTAGCTACTACTTTTGTTACTACAATTTATTTGTTTTTTTTTCTTGTCAGTTGAAGGATGGCAGGAAGAAGATTCACTAGATCTAGTTGTAACAACACACCCAGTCAACCTATTGTTGTCCCTCCATCCACAATTGAAGAAAGTTGTGAGGATGAACCTACTCTACTGTCCAATAATATTGAAAATGATGTAACAGTTGAAGAAAATGTTGAGGATGAACAGGAGAATAGGAAGTATGGACGTGGGCCTACAAGTGAGAAAAGCCTACTTCCTAAGTAAGGGCATCCACGTCACAAGGTCCAATGGGATGATGAAGGAAATGCTATTGGGGAGAA
Source organism: Alisma plantago-aquatica (assembly GCA_963693085.1). NCBI lineage: Eukaryota > Viridiplantae > Streptophyta > Magnoliopsida > Alismatales > Alismataceae > Alisma > Alisma plantago-aquatica. The sequence continues at coordinate 626,611,162 of OY856413.1, read as the reverse complement.
TGGTGCCAAATTGAATCGTTATTGTCATATGCTAGCAAGGAAACCACACATATGGCATCTAGACTTGAAGTGGAACGAACAACCACAACAAGCTTTTGCAGATAGAAAATCATTTATTGAGGTAATCTTTTTCATAAAAAGACCAACAAATTGTATGATTGTTATATCTAGAGTAATATTTTCTATGTTTTTGTAGAAATACTTCGATTTAGGCAGTCACCCTAATGCATGGAATCACATTTATGAACACATTAGCAGAGGGATAACAGTGTGGAGGGCACGTGTAAAGAAAGATTACTACGAAAAGTACAAGATTGAACCAGAATTGATGATGAAGAAAGTTGAGAAAAATGCTTCCATAGATATGGACCAGTTTAAAAATCTTGTTAAAGAATGGGGAACCGAGAAGTTTAAGGTACAATGGTTTCATATAACTTGCATGTATACCTATCTACTTTTCTAATTATATGTTTCTTGTGGTTTAGAAAATTTCCGAGATCAACAAGGCAAATAGAGCAAAAAAAGTGATGGATCATACCGCAGGATCAAAGCCATGGAGTTGTTATCAGGCAGAAATGGTATTAATAATGGACACTTGTCTTTCTTAGTAGGAGTTGAGAATATAATAATGGACACTTGTCTTTATGTTATCTATCATGTGTAGGTCAGTGAAGATCAACCCGTTGTGCCTCTTAACAAATTTTTGGAAAAAGTTTACAACAAAAGCCCACAAGTGGTTAGAAAATGGATATTTGCTTTCCTATGATGTCTACAAAGCTACATATGCTTAGATATCTCAATTTAAGCTTTCCTTTTATGATGCTTTTCTAATTACAGCTTGAAATCTCTCATATTGTGGAAAACCAAGTAGCAAACCAAGAAGAAATAGATCCTAGAAGTGTTGATAATCTAACACGTGATGCTTATTTGTAAGTTTTAAATCCTTCCAAAAAGGCTAGGATCCGAGGTATTGGAATTGGGCACAAAGAGATAGGACATAGGGGAAAAGCTGCCCATTTAAGATATGAAATGCTTCTTGAGGAAAGCAATGCAAAGGATGTATGTTGGATTATAACTAAACTTGAACTATTAGTTACAACTAGTCTATTAGATCGATGTTTGTAATTTGTTTTCTATTTCAGGATAAACTTAAGGAACTTGAAGAAATAGTAAATGGATTGAAGAACTCCGTCTCCCAAATAATGACTTGGTATAATCAATCACAGGTAACTCAGATTCAGTTGTCTATGTCAATGTAATATATAATTTTTTTTGACATTGTTGATGTATTTGTTATAGGATGGCGGTATTAATGTTGATTGTGCAGCTGAATACCCCAATCAGAATACTACATGTGTCTTACACATGCAAAGTGGCACAAATAGGTCAGATGTGGGTTCTTTTCACATACAAGACAATACAAGTAATGGTGCAGATGTAGGCATGTTTCCCAGCCAAAATAATTCAAGCGGGGATGGCTTAGGAAGACTTTCTAGACAAAGCAATTCAAGCAATTCAAGGGAGAATGGAGTAGGCAGACTTTCCATACAAGGCAATTCAAGGGAGAATGGAGTAGGTAGGCTTTCCATACAAGGCAATGGACATCCACGGATCTTTCAGCCACATGAAACTCATAACAGCTATAGATTATTTTCAATATTCATACACATAAGAATATTAACATGTACACTTTATTAAAGGCTGCAGTTGAAAGTTGGTGTCCTTCTTCTGGTAATAATCGACTAAGTCATCCTCAAATGCAGAACACAGAAACCACATCTTCATCGGTGTCTTTCACATCAAGAACTCAGCGTTTAAATCAGGTATTCAATACGTTCTTGATTAAACTTCTAGTGATCTGAATTACATGATTTTAAAAAAACTGAAGGCTTTACATTTTTCATGTGTTTAAGATATATTTCAGTATTGTATATGTTTTTCCTACCTGTGACATATTTGAACAAAAAAGAGGACTGTATCTGATTATTGTAGAACTACATTTTTGTCATATCTTCCTCCTGTAAGTAATTCATTTCAGCATATCTACATTTTAGCCATATTCTTATTAATTTTCACTGCCTTCTAAGATATTGCAGTTAGCCTTTTTTTTTAAAAAAAAGTGGCTAATGAAACTAAGTACATTCCACTTATATGTACATAGTAGTGTTACTGATTTGACTTACAACTGAAATGAGATGTATTTTGTTATTTTATATTAATGTTTGAATGTATGTTGAATTGGTAGACTTCAGAGATTAGATTCACGAACAATGATCGGGATAGATAAGAAAACATCAGCACTGTCATCTTGGTCAAGCCTCAATTCATAATATTTCAGATACAAAGTTTATAGTGACTTTTCTTTAGTCAGTGATTAAGAAGTTGCATATGTTTAGTCTAAACTTTGAATTAAACCTTTGTTTTCTAGACTATATAAATAATAATAGTTGAGTAATTAATATAGAGTGGTCGTTCCAGATTTTGCTTAGGAACAGAGTGAATCTTTTGCCTACTTCTGAGTGGACCAACACTCTCTAGGTTATACCTGCTTGTGCACCAACACTCCACGAACTTTAAAGATGGCAGTAATTGTGATGATGAATATTGTTATTGCCTACTATTTCTGCTCCAGATGCCTTCTGCATCCTGCCTTAACCAAAAAAAGGGAAACCTTTCTACTCAAGATGTATGCTTCTGGCTTGATTGAGAGCCCTTCTGTCCCCTGCTTTGGAGTCATTTTCTTAAGGGGCTGTTGATATTAATAACCTTGGGAATGGCCACTCTCTGTATGGGCTAACTCTATCTACTTTGTTTTTAACTTTTGGCTGTCCAAGCTGCTCCAAATTGTTGGGAATTGTTCAAAAACATATATTTGTTATTCTTATTATTTTGCGTTGTAATATGGGTCTGAATTGGTTTGTGGCCCTTTCCTTGTTGAGTTCAACTCTAATTATGAATTCGTTTCTGTTCATATATATATTATACATGTATGTCTGCACGTATATATCTGTATATATTGAAGAGTAGGGTTTGCTTGATAGAAAATGTACCTCCTTGCCTAGGTATATTTCTTTACGAGTATAAACGTTTATTAATAGCTACATATCATCATATTGAATGGGAAAATGAGGGAAAGGGCAATCAGGATCATAAAAAAATGGATTGCTTTGCTGAGGATGTAATTGAATAGACAATTTATTGAACTGCATAATTCCACAAATAATATTTACTGGAATTTCTTTACTGGAATATGTTCACTTATATAGATTGGAAGATTAGATTCATGTATTATATGAATCAAAGTTTATGTTTATTTTTTAAAATGTTGCATCTGTTTTATTAAATAAACATTCTAATTGTATTTAACTTTAGTATGTAGTATGCCTGTGTGATTGGAAATAAGAGTGTGGTTCTGTTGATCTGGAATATATCTTTAGCACTACTACAGAAATAGCATTCAATGTCACTTTTTTGGGCGTCGGTTATTAAGAAAAACCGACGCCTTATATGTTAGGCATCGGTTTTTTAAGCAAACCGACGTCTATATTCAAAGACCAGCCAGACACGGGTACCGCTTTGTATTCAGCGTCGGTGGTTTATAACAAACTGACGCTGAAAGTCGGCCGCGAAATCCAAATTTAGATAAAAAAAAAATAGTGTCATTGTCAGCGTCGGTCATGTAGGTATACACCGACGCCTATGTGCGATGAAAATTTGCGCAAAAAGTGTCACTTTCAGCGTCGGTTATCCTTTTATAACCGACGCGGAAGGTTGTTCCCGCCAAACAATTTCATGAAAATATCGTCCAATTGGACGTCGGTTGTTGCAAACAACCGACGCTAAAGACGTTTAGGCGTCGGTGGGTGCAAACAACCGACGCTATATGGGAACTAATACTCCGCGATCGCCCGACTCTTCCCCTTTCTTCTGTTTCATTGCGAGCAATTACCCTATTTCTCTGCTGTCGGCGATTTCTCTCCGGCGATTTCTTCTCCAGTGCCATTTCTCCGGCTATTTCTTCTCCGGCGCCCCCTTCTCCGGCGCCCCCTTCTCCACCACCACTCCTCCTTCTCCGCGCCCCCTTCTCCGCCGCCCCTACTGCCCGCCCCTGCTGCCTGCCCCTGCTGCTCCAAGCGCCTGAGGCCGCCGCCACGCCTGACTCTTCGGCGCCGCCTGGTGCTTTTCCACGGTCGTCGCGCCGCCGCAACCACCGCCAGAGCCACCGGAGCTGCTAGCTGCTCCTCCACCGCCGTCGCTGCTAGCTACTTCTCCAGCCAGAGCCACCGGAGCCTCTGCCTTCTTCCCTCTGACAAGGTTGGTCTTCCCGCTGCTAGCTGCTCTGCTTTTTTATGCATCGATCAAATTGTTGTGATAAAAATGCATGTAATGTATTTGATTAGAGTTAATCTAATCTGGATGTTCATAATAATGGTATGTTAAATATGATGATTAGGGATAAATATAATGTCTAGTACACAAATATTAGATGATATTCAAGAAAACCCTAGTTTGATGAGCATGTTGTTAATCATGTTAATTATGATTCTTCTATATATTCTGATGTCATTATATAATTATGTGATCCCAACATATTAAATTGAATTAGAATGATTTCATGAAACATGTACATGCAGAAATAGGGTTATTAAACCAATGGTTATAACATAGTATGATCTTAATCTGATCTGGATGTTCATAATAATGTAGTATGTTAAATATGATGATTAGGGATACATATAATGTCTAGTAAAGATTCCTAGACCTTTTATTTGAAACTATTGATTTCTTGATTTATTATTTAATAATGCTCTATTGATTAGGATTAACCATGTTGCCTGTACTTTATAGACATTTATTATATATAAGAATGACAACACATGTATTTGTTGGCCTAGAAACCCGTCCAAGATTGGCTCATTAGGAGTAAATCTTGGATAGTCCCCGGTTTGGGACTGTTCTTGAACACCTAATCTCACTTAGGATGTAAGTGTATAATGTGTATTGGGTTTTCGAGAAAATTTCAGTAGCATTTCCCCGTTTGTTCTCTAAGTACATATGTACTTAGAGAACAGCGGGGAAATGCTGCCGAAATTTTCTTGAAAACCCAATACACATTATACACTTACTAGTGAGATTAGGTGTTCAAGGATGGGATAGGTGGTACACATTTATTATATATAAGAATGACATGAAATGTGTTTGTTGGCCTAGAATGTGAACAATCATTGTTTTTTATATTACTTGTACATTGATATAAATTAGAATGAACAATCACTAAATTATATACTGTTTGTATGGAGTCCGGCTTCATTGTAGATATCTATTATTGTGTTTGTTGGCCTAGAAACCCGTCCAAGATTGGCTCATTAGGAGTAAATCTTGGATAGTCCCCGGTTTGGGACTGTTCTTGAACACCTAATCTCACTTAGGATGTAAGTGTATAATGTGTATTGGGTTTTCGAGAAAATTTCAATAGCATTTCCCCGTTTGTTCTCTAAGTACATATGTACTTAGAGAACAGCGGGGAAATGCTGCCGAAATTTTCTTGAAAACCCAATACACATTATACACTTACTAGTGAGATTAGGTGTTCAAGGATGGGATAGGTGGTACACATTTATTATATATAAGAATGACATGAAATGTGTTTGTTGGCCTAGAATGTGAACAATCATTGTTTTTTATATTACTTGTACATTGAAGGATTGCTAATTGATAAAAGATCACAATTTTAGAGACATGTATGTTTATACAAATGCTAAATGTTTTCCTTATTCTAGTTGATACAAATGCTAAATGTTTTCCTTTTTAATGAAATTTTCAGATGGCTCACCATGATGAGAATGATGTCCATGATGAGCATGAAGTCCATGATGAGCATGCTGTCCATGACGAGCATGACGAGGATACCAACGTAAGTTCTAAAAACATATCCCGTATTTCTATAAAATTCATTATCTTCTAGTTATGTCATATATCCTGTATTTCTATATTGGCTTAATTCGGTGTGTTTATTTTTGTCAAATTTTAGGTTGATGATGCACAGCTACCCACTGAAGCAATTGAGCAACTTGATGCGCAGCAACAAAAACTTAACAAGAAAAGGGGTATCACTCTGTTGAAAAAGTTACTTGCGCTGAGTGGCAGTGGATCCAAATTGGTTGTGGAGTTTGATAATGGAGGGAATGCAATTGGAGTGAACCGCAATAATTTTATAAACTATCTTGGGGTTGTCACTCGAAGCCATTGTGGTGTTAAATATGATAATTGGCATAAAGTTCCTCAGGCGAAGAAAGACTTGATATGGAAAGATTTATGCGTGAGTTATTATTATTTGCAATTCTTTTTTGTAGATTACAAATTCTATTATTTGCAATTATATTTTTGGTACTAGTTAATAACATTTCTATTTTACAGAATCTGTTTGCATTGGATGAGATGTTGCATCGTAAAAGTGTGATGCAACGCGCTGGAAAGATGCTTAGGAATTACAGGACAAATCTGAACAGAGAATACATAAGACAGGGTGATAAGAAGAAGAAGTCAGCCCTTGAACAATGGAACTTCTTGGACAAAGAAGATTGGGACAATTTTGTTGCTTCAAGAAAATCTGAAGAATTCAAGGTATTAGGCGTCACTCCCATTTTAATTAATATACATTGTATTCACCTATTCAAGATTAAGATTTAGTGCTACTAACGTAATTATAAATGTGCATACTAACTAGGCCCTCAGTGACGCACAAAAAGCAAGGCGTGCACTGAATGTACATGACCATACTATGGGTCCAAAAGGCTATGCAAGCGTTCGCCAAAGACTACAGGCGGAGTCTGCGGCTACTCAGGAGTCTGCGACTACTCAGGAGTCTGCAGCCACACCCTTCCCTCGCCATGATATCTGGATAGCTGGCAGGAAAAACAAGAAGGGTGAAATAAAGAAGCCCGAAACTGCTGAGGCGGCTGCAAAAATGGTAAAATACAACTCTTAGAGCAATCATTTGAATATTGATTATTTGTGGTGTTAACTTACCAATTTTTGTTTATGGTGATTAGCGGGAGCTGCACGAGCAGAGAAAACAAGGCACGTTCATCCCTCAGGGCACAAGGGATGAATTGACAGTTGCTCTGGGTAACCCAGAGCATCCTGGACGTGTTAGAGGTGCCGGCGCTGGTGTGGGCATCAAAGCATTCTTTGGGCCATCCCAGCGCAAACCCAGAGCGGGACTTTCTCAAGAAGAGGTAACATATATATTCTATTTTTATAATGTTACTGCAAAAGGAAATTCATTAATAAAAAGCTAATATTTGTTTTATCCATGTATAGGAGAATAAGAGAGTCGAGGATATAGTTGCTAAGAAGCTCAACGATGTGGTTGCTGAGAAGGTCAAGGAAGAATTGCTGCGGTGGCAGACATCTCAGGCTTCCAATCAGCCTATGCCGACCCACTCTTCTCCTGGTGCACAGACTGCAAGTAATCCTGGAGACCCATCGCCTAACACGTCTGCTGTAAGTATTGTTTATGACATTGTAGCTAGTCTTTTCAAGATGATATGTTTTCAAGATGATATGTATATATGTATAACATTCTTTACGTAAATTTGTAGGCATTGAAGCCATGCCGCTTAAGAATGGAAAACTATGTTGTTGCAGAGGCGCAAGCTTACCAGTCCCTTCCTGGGGCAACGTTTCATGGGAGTCCAATGCCGCAGGGCTACATTCGTGTGAGCCCGATACATGTATTACCCGATTGGAGGGAAGTTGCGTTGCCATATGCCCACCCAGATATTGATACACTTGGTGACGCAGAAAGCGGGGTCATATTGTGGCCCAAAGCAGATGTCCTCTACACGACTGAAATTGTAAGATAAATTTACATTGATTTAGACTGTTAATGTGTATATATGATGTCAACTGATCTGAAATTATATATACAGGTTAAAAAGAAGACACCAGGAGCACCTAGGCCTCCACCTCCAATTCCCGCATTACCAACTTGGGTTCCAACTGACCTACAATACCCGTTAGGTCCTGCTTGTAGGGGAATGGCATGTTGGCTACGGGCACATAATATACTTTGCCCTATAATTGTTTCTTTAGATGCAGATTATGTAGGTCAATCATACGACAGCTCTTTATTTATACAAGATATTATTGAGCTGTTTATGTATGAATGGTTGAATACATCAATGATAGAGACATGGATAAGGTTAGATCTTGTTTATACATCCATATACCTTGTGTAAGATCCGGTGATCTAGTTTCTTATATATTAATGCATACGTCTATATGTTTTGCAGCTACTTAATCGAAGATCATTGCAAACAATTTGCATATGATCATGTGGGATTTTTGATTCCATCATTGATTAGTATGGTAGCTAAAGACCCTGATAGTGTTCAACAATACTGTATAGATGCTTTTACAATTTTTGGTCATCAAATGAAGACGATAATAATAGCTCCATTCAATGTCAAGTAAGTTTGCTTTATTTATAATTTGGACTTAAGAAAATTCCATTATTATTTTGCATTTTGAGTTATTAATTGTTAACTTTTTACCTCTAGTGGTAGACATTGGGAGTTACTAGTTATTGTCCCCGGGACGTTCACTGTTTATTATCTAGATCCCGCAGGAAGTACATTAAACACTAAAATTGGACACATAATGAGAATGGCATTATTCTGGTGAGAAATATTTCATTTTTTATATCCGTTAACATCTTTTATTACATTACTATTTACTTATGCAACTTAGTGTGTTATATTAACATGTAGGGGTTTAGATGCATTCAAAAATGCTGGAGGAAAGGTCCCAAGGAAAAAGAACCAGCCATTGTCTTGGGAGAACGTAAAAGTAAGTTCCCGACTCCCCGACTCCAATGTATATATTATTGATGTAAATTGTGCTTAGTTGTATTAATTTGTATGTTTCAATTTATAGTGCGCTACACAAGACAATGGCTGGGCATGCGCATACTATGTGATGCGATTTATGCAGATGATTATCAAACATGCCGCATTGGACATCGATACCATACATGAGGTATTATATATAGTCTCATTAGTTAGTATGAAATATATCAATCTTATTTTTATATTATTACTTATATATATACATCATTCTCTTTGCAGGTGTTTAAAACTGACCACACTATAGGCAAACACTTAAAAAATGTACATGCTCCATATACGAGGGAATCATTAAATGAAGTAAGAGAAGAATGGGCAATAGCTGTACAAACAGTGGCAACTGTAAGATATAATTGGGATGTTGATAGTGATGATGAATGATACTTTGTAAATGAATGTTTCTGAATGTTAAAACATGTATTTGAATGATTCTATATGTGTGAACGTGACAATTGAATTGATGTCTGAATGTATCTACTTGTGTGAATCTTTTTATGTTAATTTTGCAGGTTTGTGGCCTGTTTGTAGGCTGATATCAATGGATGTCGTAAACCTGCAGTTCAGAAAACTGAACTGCAGGTTCTCATCCTGCTGACCAGCCACAGCAGGCCTGCAAACAGATTTATAAAAAAAAAAATAGATATAGGCGTCGGTTATTTACCGATAACCGTCAGCACAGACTTACAGCGTCGGTGTTTTATAAAACACCGACGCCAAACGTGTTCGCGCTACAGGAAATGGGAGTCATCTAGGACACTTTTCTGCGTCGGTTGTTTAGTATATAACCGACGCAGAAAGCGTCCTAGATGACGCCGTTTTCTGTGGCGGGAACCCTTTTGGCGTCGGTGTTTTGTAAAACACCGACGCCTTTATATTAAATAGGCGTCGGTTTTTTAACCGATGCTGAAGTGTCCACCCTTTTAGCGGCGCCCACATAGGCGTCGTTCAGAAACCGACGCCAAAGGGGGTTAAACAACCGACACTAAAAGGCACTTCTGTAGTAGTGTAGATTCTATTTTAACTCACGCAGCATCATCTGTAAGGACTTTTTCCAATTAAAAATTAAGCCTTACCATTAGTGAATAGTGTATCAAAATGTTAATGTACTCTTTTATTGCAACATATTTTTCTTGTGTGCACTTCTCTCACCGAGGCATAAGCCTCGAGGCACATTTGGGATAGCCTCACCAAGAGGTGTAAGCCTCGAGAGCCTCAAGGCGGGTTTTTTATTACCATGATCATAATTTTAGTTTACGGGTGCATGTTGCTGCTATGTTGGTTCACTTACATTTATCTCTACTTCGCACTCACTCTGATTCCTTTTTGTATTTATATTGATAGGGTAGAATTACTTTTAATGATTGATTTCGACGGACAATGCACCTTGGAGTAGACCAAAACCAAAATATAAGGGTAAGTTATTTGTTGTACTATGATTTATGTATTAACTTTAAATTCTATTAATATAATGATTTGTCATTTTTAGGAGAAGAATATTCAAGTACCTAACCGTATGAGGCCTGACATTGATGAAGAGCACCACACCATTTGAAGGAATATGGAGACATTATAGATGTTAAGAGTTTCTAGCATGATATGTTGATTATCATCAATCTCAAATTTTAAAACCACATGTACTCTTTATTTATATCAACGTTGAGCACGCAATGTATGGATAATATTTTGCTTCAATAACAAAAATTGGTTTGAGGTGATTTAACATTTTCATGTGTCATTTTGGTGTTGAATCTTCTTATGATGTCATGTAAATTAGTATAAAAATATTGCTTGAGGTTATGTATACAAAGTTTTCATTTAAAATTTGATATTCACTATAGTAACAATTAATTAAAATTTAATAAATCATTCAATAATCAATAACCAAATCATTTACAGTAGTCCCTCATAAATATATTGATGAAGGTCCAGATTGACCATCAAAATTGCATTGATGAAGACCACATAGCCCCTCAAAAAAATATTCTCCAGGACCATCAAGTCCCTCAAAAATGTATTTATGAGAACTAAATAGTCCCTGAAAAATGTATTTATGAAGGATAAATAGTCCCTCAAAAATGTATTTATGAAGGCTAAATAGTCCCTCAATATAACATTCTTGAGGGTCAGTTGGTCCGTGACAATTGTATTCGTGAGGGCCACTGGTATTTGTCACGTGAGTTCTTTTCACGGACCATTTGTGAGGGCCAGACCCTCAACCGTCCCTATTTGTGAGGGCCTGTAGAGAGGGATTTGTGACAGGATTCACTCGTGAATAATGGCCCAATTTTTACTAGTGGTTGCTGCTATGTTAGTTCACTTGCATTTATCTCTACTTCGCACTCACTCTGATTCCTTTTTGTATTTATATTGATAGGGTAGAATTACTTTTAATGATGGATTTCGACGGATAATGCACCTTGGAGTAGACCAAAACCGAAATATAAGGGTAAGTTATTTGTTGTACTATGATTTATGTATTAACTTTAAATTCTATTAATATAATGATTTGTCATTTTTAGGAGAAGAATTTTCAAGTACCTAACCGTATGAGGCCTGGCATTGATGAAGAGCACCACACCATTTGAAGGAATATGGAGACATTATAGATCTTAAGAGTTTCTAGCATGATATGTTGATTGTCATCAATCTCAAATTTTAAAACCATATGTACTCTTTATTTATATCAATGTTGAGCACGCAATGTATGGATAATATTTTGCTTCAATAACAAAAATTGGTTTGAGGTGATTTAACATTTTTATGTGTCATTTTGGTGTTGAATCTTCTTATGATGTCATGTGAATTAGTATGAAAATATTGCTTGAGGTTATGTATACAAAGTTTTCATTTAAAATTTGATATTCACTATAGTAACAATTAATTAACATTTAATAAATCATTCAATAATCAATAACCAAATCATTTACAGTAGTCCCTCATAAATATATTGATGAAGGTCCAGATTGACCATCAAAATTGCATTGATGACGACCACATAGCCCCTCAAAAATGTATTCTCCAGGACCATCAAGTCCCTCAAAAATGTATTTATGAAGGCTAAATAGTCCCTCAATATAACATTCTTGAGGGTCAGTTGGTCCGTGACAATTGTATTCGTGAGGGCCACTGGTATTTGTCACGTGAGTTCTCTTCACGGACCATTTGTGAGGGCCAAACCCTCAGCCGTCCCTATTTGTGAGGGAGAGAGGGATTTGTGACAGGACTCACTCGTGAATAATGGCCCAATTTTTACTAGTGTTTCTAGTTTTCATTTTCTTTCCTTTTGTCTGGTCTCTAGAAGTGGTGGAATGGTGATGTGCTAGATTTACCAAAGGCATTGGTCTGTAGGGACATGGGAACCTTCATGGGTTCTTGGTGAGGTGTGGGACACTTCCACATATCTGGTTTGGCCGCTTTACATCTTGAGGTTAGGATCAACATGGGGAAATGTGTGGTGGGTTGATCATGGTGGTGGGGTTTCTCTAAAAGGTACCACTCATTTTCTCTTTTCACTTGTCTTTTCTTGCTCAAGTGGATCAATGGTGGTTGTGCTTTTGTGGCCTATTTTTCTCATGCCTTTATTTCCCGCTACATGTTTGTGTCTTTTCCTCTGTGGTACTATTGGTGTGAGTTTAGTGTTTTTTTCTTAGGTTTGTATCTTTTTCTCTGGGTTATGATCGAGGCTTGCCTTCATCTAGCTAGCAGTGCTTGCATGTGCTCAGTGATTGCACTTCCTATACTTTGCTATTTGTGGAAAGAAGACAATAATTGTCGGGACTTGTGTCTCATTTGTTTTGTCTCTAGGGGTTGGGCTTTGATTATACAAGTGCTACCCATGATCTTGGAAGGATTTCAATTGAAAGCTACTTTGACCAGTGTGTTGGGGAGGAATTTATGTAAACATGTCTTACTCTTATCTGATCAAAACTTATATATCACATTTGTACCCCTGGTTACTATGTTACCAAGATTGCTTGGATCTCTTGTCTTTGTAGATGACATATGGATTTCCAAATTCAATGTCCATTCTCACCTTCAAGAAAACATACTGATTTAATGAGTTGGGTTATTAGATTTTGAATTTTTTCGTTAGGGTGTTTAGAATTGGGTATATTTCCTTATGTTTGGTTGAGTAAGTGAGTGTCTCCTCAATCGGGTCTGGTGCCTTACAAAAGTGGTATTCGAGCTAAGATATTCAGTTAGTATGGCATTTTCAATTATTTTCCCTTAGCTTTTTACCTCTCTCAAGGTTTCTTACACATTTTCCCTTGCCTTGTGTAGGAACATTGATTGGTTAAAGATAACTCCACTATGTATAACTAATTAGGATTCATGCCACCTCAAGACCAAAAGTCCAAGATGCCAAGGATTTGATCCTCCTATGTTGAATCTCATGTCTCAAGCTCGCTCAACAATAGAAGGTCAACCTATAGTGGTGCACTCCACTTTGACACTAGCTTCAAATACTCTGAGTTTGAATATTTATCCTAACTAAGAACTGGTTTATCTTCAATAACTTCTATACTCATCCCTAAAGAGGAACCTTACTTCTCTTAAGGATCTTAATAATCCTAAGGGATGACTTCTACATCTTTCTTGAAGATATATCCTATGTACTTTTATAGGGATAATGAGGATCACGTGGTTGACGAAGCATATGACTAGATTCAAATGATTGAATGAACTATTCGAGTCATGGATTTCGCCAATCATCTAAAAATTTGTTTTACCGCATACACCATAAGTGGGGAAGCTCGTCCATGCTGGAACAACTTGAATAAGACTTGTGATATTTCTTCCATGATGTGGGATGAATTCCTAAACCCATTTTAAGAGAGGGATATATATCATCTACAACATTGAGAAAGAAGGGATTTGAGTTATTCAATCTACGTTAGAGTGCCATGACTCTGGTGATGTATGTGCAACAATTTTCTTCAACTTGTATGTTATGACAAGGGTTTGACTGAAGAATCACAAGCTAACTTTTTGATAACACCAATTTTTGTGATGTTTTTGCCCTTTATTCTGTTATCAAAACTGCCCTTTTCTACTATTTTCCTCTCTTTTATTAGTACTTTCGCAATAATTGGCCAAGCAATGCTCTTAACCCAATATTTCCATCTTTTACAGAGTTTTTCCTCATTTTAGTACAATAAGGCCGTCCCGGCCCACAAATAAGTCCAAGTCTGCTTCGGCCTTCCTGACGCCCGATACGACCTCTGCCCGACAGGGCGGAGTGACACAATGACGCACGACAAAGGGATGCCGCGTAAGAAGAAACTGACGGATGACACGTCTTCTACCCGACAGGGAGCCAAACTCGCCACGACAACCCAAGCTTGTCGTGTGACACACCCACCCACCGGCAGGCGCGCCGCCCGTCACGTGACCGACAGCCGACACCCCTGTGTCGAGCGATACCAGTATCGGCCGTCCACCGACCCGCAAATAAGGAGGACACGTGGCGCTTCGAGCAACATAACTTCCCCCAACCGCTGCCTAAATAGCAACTACATGAAGCCGAAGAGACAAGTTCGGACAGTTGGGAACTTTGAGCGATCTTCGGAGGAAAACTGTAAGAGCAAGAGTATCGTGCCCCAGTGCTCGTGCCGGGAAACTCTAGGTGAGCTCTTCCTCATCTCGAGAGGGAGGGGATGGTTCACTTAGGACCGTCCCAGGCAACACTGCGGGCCGATATCGGCCAACGTAGATGAGCGACACAAGTGTCCGACAGTAGAACGCGTCGCTCCATGCCCGTCACGATATCGAACCCAATACACTTCGCCCGTCATGCGCCCCGCCCGAGAGGGTGCGCCGCTCGACATGAGTGTATCGGCCAGGGTCCTTGAGCGATACTGTCAGCCGTCGTAGTGTGCCGCCCGAGAGGGTGTGCCACCCGACATGACTGTATCAGGCTAGGCTCCTGACCGGTATCGGGCTGGAGAGCCGCAGTAGCCTGTCGTCCTTCTACATCAAGAAGGCGACATCTATCTTTAATTCTATTATTTAATTCTTTATTTACGCAATGTATTCAGACCTTTAATGTTTATGGAAATAGAAAAACTTATTTACTTGTTGCTCTATGCTTGGTGCAATATGTTGGATGACTGCTATGTTTGATATCTGAGCTCTAGCTTGCATGTTTGGATCGCGTTTCTCTTAGCTACCGAATCATGTTTTCCCGTCGCAACAACTTCGAGTGTTGTGTTGTGGCTCTAGTGTTTGGTCTGATTCTGGAGTACGAGAGTGCCTGGAACGGAGTTATTTCGGTAACATTCCACTCTCACTTAATTCCAGCAACCTCGAGAGGGGTGTTGATGCTTGGTTAGAGGTACCCGCTCTGAGAGGAGGGGTGCAGGATGTTACTGCTGCCGCTTGTTTTACTGTAGTCTTATCTTTCATACCTTGCTCTAGCTCTAGTTTTTATCTTTCTCTTTCTATTGCATGAAAACCCCTAAAAACTGTTAAATGACTAAAACCTTAAATTTCTCTAGTAGCTCCAGTTGGAGATAGTTTTCTTTGTTTGATTTGTGACATCTTACTATTTCCCTTTCGGGAGTTTATATCTCTATACCTGCCGGAGTGTAGCGTGTCGATTCTGGGTTCTCAACACGACCACCATTGTCCCTGTGTTCGACCCCGTATATCTACTTCGACCCCATAAGCAAAGTTGCGGGGGCCTAGAAGGATTCAGGTTTATAAATGTAAAAGTCCGACTAACTTCAAATCCGCCTCCATTTTTGGACGCGCGATTTAGGCCGGTCAACTTTTTGGCGTCGTTGCCATCGACAAGGCAAAATGATACTGTAGACGAATCTGAATCCACTAACTACACTCCCGTTCCTCAAGCTTAGAAATGAGCTTGACAACACTCTTTTTCTTTTTCTTATTGTTATTCTTTGCCTAAAAGTAAAAATTCAATTTTCTAAACTTGATTTTTCGTGCCATTTCAGGAACTCTGAAGAACCGTGACCTGTTCCGCCGAGCTTTCATACCATGTCTCATTGCGAGCAGTCTCTTTATGAGGGTGAATGTCAGGGCCAAGGCGAGAGGTCGAGCCAGTCTAACTTGGTTGGTCAGCTTTCCGCCTACATAAAGAGACATGACACCATCATCAGCCAACTGGTGCAGGGCACGCTCCCTAGCCCTGGAGCTCTGAATTCAATGCAATGCCAGATGGCCAGCTTGCAGATGCACGAGCGTGAGGTAGATCAACGGCTGACCCAGATGACTGCTCTGATGAAGAATCCTGCAATAAAAGCACTCCCATACCCTGAAACTGCCAGAATGGCTGTACTGAGGTCTGGAAGAACGCTGGAGCGCCCTGATGAAGCCAGGCCTGAGCCCGAGTAAAAGCATGAGGGTGCAACTCCAACAGAGGAGGAAGAAAGATAGGCAGACGTTCGAGAGTTTGCGCAAAGGTTCCCTGAAGAGCTACCTGGCGAAAGGAATTCTTACACTCCTAGGATTCCATTCCCGTACAAGCTGATAAAGGCGAATCTAAAGAAGCATCATGAGAAGTTCATGGAGTCGATCAGGAAGCTGCATCTCGAAGTGCCCTTCCTTGACGCATTGGAGGAGATGCCTACATACACAAAGTTCCTCAAGGACCTTATCACAAAGAAAAGAAGGGGAGGAAGAATTGAGACAGTGCACCTAGCCTCTGCTTCCTCTTCCTTCGTGAAGCACGACATGCCAAATAAGAGAAGGGACCCCAGAGCTTTCACAATCCCATTCGCCATCGGGGACAATGTCGAGCGTAAGGATCTAGCAGACTTGGGGGAAACATCAGCCTCATGCCCCTAAGTTTCTCACAAAGGGTGGGTTTGACCGACATGGTTCGAACCAACATGTGGATTGAACTGGCGGACCACACCTTTAAGAGACCCGTCGGCATTGTCAAAGATGTGCCGATCAGAGTTGGCGATTTCTTTATCCCTTATGATATAGTCGTCATCGACACAGCTGGAGACCCCCGTTGCTCGATCATCTTTGGGCGCCCTTTCTTGGCAATAGGGAGAGCGTTGATTGATGTCTCTGAGGGGATGATCACTTTGAGGGTCGGAAATGACCATATGGACTTCAAGCTGAAGGAGATCATGAGAAGCCCATCCCTGTCTGAATCAGCGTGTTTTGCAGATAGCTATAATAAATTCTGTGAGGAAATAGAGGAAGATATCCGGACAGTAGACCCCCTCTTGAGGACTATAAACTGTCAAGATCCCGACCTCGAAGATCCTGAGGTCGCAAGGCATCTCAACCTTTTTGACCTTTCTGACGAAGACTTGCAAGAAGAGGATAAGGTGGTGGAGTTTGCGATGCATGCCTCTCTCGAGGGGGAGCCTCAAGAGAAGGCACCCAGACAAAAGCCAGAGTTAAAAGCGTTGTTTGAGGGCCTGAAGTACAAGTTCTTGGATGAATAGCACAGAAACCCTGTCATCGTAAATGCCAATCTTTCAAGCAATCAACTAGACCGACTCCTTCAGGAGTTAAGGCTCCACAGGGGGGCTATAGGATATTCAGTAGATGATATCAAAGGCCTTATCACCGCCTTGTGCATGCATCGCATCAACTTAGATGAATCTGCCAAGCCTCTGGCTCAACCCCAGAGGAAGCTGAACCAGATGCTCAAGGAGGTCATCAAGAATGAGGTAATAAAGCTTAGGGATGCGGGGATCATTTACCCAATCAGCGATAGCAATTGGGTGAGTCTGATCCACGTAGTACCCAAAAAGGGTGGAATGATAGTGGTTAAGCATGAGAAGGGTGACGAGGTGGCGGTTAGGACCGTCACCGGATGGAGGATGTGCATTGATTACCGAAAGCTAAATCAGGCTACACAGAAGGATCATTTTCCGCTACCTTTTATTGACCAAGTCCTTGAAAGATTAGCGCATCACGATTTCTTTTGTTTCCTTGATGGCTTTTCAGGTTTTTACCAGGTACCCATCTTGCCTGACGATCAGGAGAAAACAACATTCACCTGCCTTTACGACACTTATGCCTTCAGAAGGATGCCCTTCAGACTCTGCAACGCCCCCGCCACCTTTCAAAGATGCATGATATCGATGTTCTCAGATTTTCTAGAAGACATCGTAGATGTTTTCATGGATGACTTTTCAGTCTATGGGAAGGACTTCGATAGCTGTCTGAAGAATCTGTCATTGGTCCTTCAAAGGTGCAAGGAGAACAGCCTAGTTCTGAACTGGGAAAAGTGCCATTTCATGGTGCGGGAGGGCATCGTTCTAGGGCATATGATCTCAAGGCATGGGATCGAGGTGGACGTAAGCAAAGTTGAAGCAATATCCAAGCTTCCTCCACCGAGATCCGTGATGGGGGTGTGAAGCTTCCCTGGGCACGCCGGATATTACTGAAGATTCATCAAGGACTTTTCGAAGATTTCCAAATCGTTGTCCAATCTTTTGGTAAAAGATGCTAAATTTGTTTTCTCTAACGATTGTCTTAGTGCTTTTCAGGCCCTGAAAAACGCTTTAATATCACCACCTATCCTTCAAGCGCCAGAATGGGGTTTACCTTTTGAGCTGATGTGCGACGCTAGCGACTACGCAGTTGGGGCAGTCCTGGGGCAGAAGAAAGATAATAAGCACCATGTGATCTACTACGCTAGTCGCACGTTGGACGAGGCTCAGGTGAACTACACAACAACTGAGAAGGAGATGCTAGCGATCTTCTTCGCGTTCGATAAGTTCAGGTCGTATCTTGTCGGAGCTAAGGTCAAGGTATACACGGATCACGGGGCTATAAAATACTTAATGCAAAAGAAAGACGCAAAGCCCAGACTGTTGAGGTGGGCCTTATTGCTCCAAGAGTTTGACCACGAAATTATCGACAAGAAGGGGGCAGAAAATGTGGTCGCAGACCACCTATCAAGGATCATGGCTGAGAGACAGGGAGGGCCTCCAATTAATGACAACTACGCCGATGAGGCTCTTATGTTGGCCGAAGCTCAAGAAGAAAGCTTACCCTGGTTTGCAGACATCTGCAATTATCTTACTAGCGGAGAACTGCCTCCTGACATCACGTACAATCAGAAAAAGAAGCTATTTGTGGATGCTAAAAACTACTACTGGGATGATCCTCTCCTGTTAAGAAAATGCGTCGACAATTTATACATGAGGTGCATCCCAGAAGAAGAAACTGCGGACATCCTGAAGGAATGCCATGCCTCCCCCTACGGTGGACACCTGGGTAGAGAAAGAACAACTGCAAAAGTGCTACAGTCAGGTTTCTAGTGGCCCTCCTTATTTAAAGACGCCACATAATTTGTAAAGGTTTGCAAAGAGTGCCAGTTTACAGGGAACGTAGGGCGGAAGAATGAAATGCCAATGGCAAGCTGGATCGAAGTAGAAATATTTGATGTGTGGGGGATCGACTAAATGGGACCGTTTCCCCCATCCTGGGGGTGTCAATACATACTCGTGGCAGTGGATTATGTATCGAAGTGGGTGGAAGCGGTAGCCACCTAAACCTGTGACGCCAAGTCGGTTATCAAGATCTTCGAGAAGACCATCTTTTCTCGTTTCAGTGTACCGCGCACGGTTATAAGCGACGGAGGGTCGCACTTTGGAGAGAGACAGTTTGAAGCACTCTTGCGCAAGTATGGAGTGAAGCACAAGATCGCTACACCCTACCACCCACAGACGTCAGGGCAAGTAGAGGTTTCCAACCGACAAATCAAGCAGATCTTGGAGAAAACTATCAGTCGAACAAGGAAAGACTGGTCCATGAAGCTTGACGACGCACTTTGGGCCTACCGTACTTCTTACAAAACGCCCATTGGAACCACCCCCTACCGTCTCATCTACGGAAATTCCTGCCACCTACCTTTGGAATTGGAACACAAGGCCCTTTGGGCAATCAAGTTCCTAAATATGGACCTCGACAAAGCAGGAGAAAAGAGGTTTTTGCAGCTTCAAGAGCTCGAAGAGCTGAGAATGAATGCCCACGAAAATGCAAAAATCTACAAACAGAGGACAAAATTGTGGCATGATGCCCACCTCAGGAGAAAATATGTAAGCGAAGGGGATAAGGTCTTGTTATTCAAGTCCTCTATTTGTCTTTTCCCTGGGAAGTTACAAATGAGGTGGTCAAGACCGTTCACCGTGTCAAAGATATATCCATAAGGAATGATGGAGCTCTACGACAAAGACGATCCGACCAAATTCTTTCAAGTGAATGGGCACAGGGTGAAAAGGTTCTATGAAGATGAAGGATTTTTCAGGAGAGCAGAGATCAGTCTGCAAGATATGGGTACAGTCGAGGGCTGAACAAGATGATCTTACACCGGTCGAGCTGGCGACACAAACTTCAACGCTCCTCGGGAGGCAGCCTGAGTTTTTCTTTCTTTCCTAGAATAGGTTACATTTTTCTTATTACTTGTAAAAAACAAACTCTATGGATTGTAATAAGGCCCGAGTCAGAGCACGCGCCGAGCGTATCGACTCTTCTGTTTTATGGGTCATCACTGAATTTTGCGAAGCATTGAGGAGTAATTCTGTCTGAGGTCAGGGACTATACCCTAAACCGATGATGTTTTGCCCATCAATTGCTTTTTCCCCGCCTCGCTTTAGTTTCAGTCGCCTTCTTTTAAGCCATGTCGGGCAGCAGCTCAGCTGGCGCACGATCACGCTTGTATCAGGCTGTAGTTTCTTGGGGACCGCAAGTGCCGTGACAGATGGTATTCCCGAGCGACAACCGTATCGTACATGGGAATAATTGTCCTTAATTAGACTGACGGGACCGTCGTCTCGGGAACGATTTACCCCCAGTTGAGTTTGCTATATATAGTAAAGTGGATTTACCGTGTCAGGCTATCACACTTACTCTTTTTAGCCACCCGTATCATTCAGTAAGGCGCTTTTGCTCCCGTATCAGCTAGCTTGCCTTCACCCTTGTATCGGGCGATGGCTCCAACAAGCAAAGGTATAGCCCGACAAACTTATCGCCCGACACAAGTTTTCATATCGTGCGCTACTTATCGGGTTTACGAGCCTAGTCGATTTTTGTATCGCCCGACGCAGTTAAGCATGAAATAACGACCGATAGTGTTTGCCCGATACACCATATCGGGCGACACATTTTTCTTTTGTGACATCCTGTCGGGAAGTTGCTCTTTGGCGACCTTATCGCCCGATACATCCGTGTCGGGAGGTGTGTTGTGCCGCGCAGCTCTCCTCGTATCATCCAACCCTGTATCGTCTCGAGTTTTCTTTTGATGGACGATACCCGGATTTTGAAATAAGTCAAGTTTTATCGAGTTTCTTTTGCTTTTCCTACCTAACATTTAAATGGTTAATGAACTTGATAACAGGTACAGATCGCACAAGAATCAGAATTGCGGCCGCAGCTGAAGCAACAACTGTCGGACAGAAACTTCAGATCCCCGAAGATGAGCACTTCCTTATCATAGTCTGTCTTCTGTGGTGGTTTAGGACCATCTCCAGAGACAGCACAAGTCTTGCCCCGATGGCCTCCGGATTACATCTGGGCATTTCGGTTCCATCCTCTTAAAGAGGGGGGAAGCATCCACAAGTATTTTCAAGCTCTCTGTCTACCATGCACAAGCTTCGATCTTCCTTCTTGAGAGCTTTGCACTTGTTCTGACTGCTTCCAACTGGGGAAATAAAAGGGCTGCAGCAAAGAAGCATATTGCAGCTTCTCCAAGGCACAAGCGAGCCTGCTAGATAACCTTCACTGGGCTAACATGACCTCACCCTGTATCCTTCGCTACTCTGGGACAGAGTGCGGAGTAAGTTTGGGGGGGTACCCATGTACCAGTGAAGGAGGTATAAAAATTTTCTTCACCTCCACCCTTTGTGCCATTTTGTCCTTGCTCTTTATCATGTGTATGTATCCATGCTCGTATAAAATGTCATGATCACATAAAAAAAATTTAAATTTTTTTTTGCTTTTATTCCCATGCATATGTACAAAGTTGCTATAATAGTAAAAAAACCTGTTGCGACTTCTTGCAAAGTTAGTTTTCTATGTGCTAAACGAGATGCAAGTTCTGTTATATCTTTTTGATAATGCTGCTTCAAACGAACAAAAGAGTATGTTTTGCCATGTCAAAAAAATTTCAAAAAATATAATAATCTCGCAAACAGCTAAGAGACGAGTATGGAGAAGGAAAAAGCTTCCCAAACAGCAGAAATCTCTTTTGTTTTCCCTCATCCAATGAAAATCCTAAAAACAGAAAGAAGCCTTATGAGTGTGAATAAAAGCATGAGAGTTGTGCCAATAAAAGAAAAGAAAAAATATATATAAACACTTGTTTTCTAAAAGTACCCATCTTTAGGCATGGTAGATCTGGGGCAGTGGTACGTAGGATGTGAAATCACTGCTCTAAAGTCAACTGGCTTGGACTGCAAGGACCACTTTCCCGCTAACGGACTCTTACCTGGATGGACCGTTGGGAAACAACAAAAACCCCAAAAAGCCTTAGCCTACCCTATACACAACTTTCTACCCCAAAAATAAAGTTGTTTGGTGTGTAAGCTAACTTCGGAATCATACAATAAAGTCTCGCCAAAGCTGTAGAGAAGAATCTTACTTAAAACAATAAGGCAGGAAAAGCTAAGTCTTTTGTTCGTCGTGAGACAACATTATCTTTAAGGCATTACGATTCTTGTTTCACCTTTTGAATAGAAAGCTATTCCGAGCAGAAGAAGCATCACTAAATATAGTTTAAATATTGATTGAGGATAATCAAAACGCTAAGTTTGGGGGAGTTGATAACACCAATTTTTGTGATATATTTGCCCTTTATTATGTTATCAAAACTGCCCTTTTCTGCTATTTTCCTCTCTTTTATTAGTATTTTCGCAATAATTGGCCAAGCAATGCTCTTAATCCAATATTTCTATCTTTTGCAGAGTTTTTCCTCATTTTGGTACAATAAGGCTGTCCCGGCCCACAAATAAGTCCAAGTCTGCTTCGACCTTCCTGACGCCCGATACGACCTCTGCCCGACTGGGCGGAGCGACACAATGACGCACGACAAAGGGATGTCGCGCAAGAAGAAACTGACGAACGACACATCTTCTACCCGACAGGGAGCCAAACTCACCATGACAACCCAAGCTTGTCGCGCGACACAACCACCCACCGGCAGGCGCGCCGCCCATCATGTGATCGATAGTCGACACCCTTATGCCGAGCGATACCAGTATCGTCCATCCACCGACCCGTGAATAAGGAGGACACATGGCGCTTCGAGCACCATAACATCCCCCAACCGTTGCCTATAAATTACATCTACAGGAAGCCGAAGAGACAAGTTCGGACAGTTGGGAACTTTGAGCGATCTTCGGAGAAAAACTGCGAGAGTGAGAGTATAGTGTCCCAGTGCTCGTGCCGAACAACTCTAGGTGAGCTCTTCCTCATCCCGAGAGGGAGGGGATGGTTCACTTAGGACCGTCCCAGGCAACACTGCGGGCCGATATCGGCCAACTTAGATGAGTGACACAAGTGCCCGACAGTAGAATGCGTCGCTCCATTCCTGTCACGATATCGAACCCGATACACTTCGCCCGTCATGCACACCACCCGAGAGGGTGCGCCGCCCGACATGAGCGTATCGGCCAGGGTCCTTGAGCGATACTGTCGGCCGCCGTAGTGTGCCGCCCGAGAGGGTGTGCCAGCCGACATGACTGTATCCGGCTAGGCTCCTGACCGGTATCGGGCTAGGCTCCTGACCGGTATCGGGCTAGGCTCCTGACCGGTATCGGGCTGGAGAGCCGCAGTAGCCTGTCGTCCTTCTACATCAAGAAGGCGACAACTATCTTTAATTTTATTATTTAATTCTTTATTTACGCAATGTATTCATACCTTTAATGTTTATGGAAATAGAAAAGCTTATTTACTTGTTGCTCTATGCTTGGTGCAAAATGTTGGATGACTGCTATGTTTGATATCTGAGCTCTAGCTTGCATGTTTGGATCGCGTTTCACTTAGCTACCAAATCATGTTTTCCCGTCGCAACAACTTCGAGAGTTGTGTTGTGGCTCTAGTGTTTGGTTCAATTCTGGAGTACGAGAGTGCCTAGAACAGAGTTGTTTCGGTAACATTCCACTCTAACTTAAGTCCAGCAACCTCGAGAGGGGTGTTGATGCTTGGTTAGAGGTACCCGCTCTGAGAGGAGGGGTGCGGGATGTTACTGTTGTCGCTTGTTTTACTGTAGTCTTATCCTTCGTACCTTGCTCTAGCTCTAGTTTTTATCTTTCTGTTTCTGTTGTATGAAAACCCCTAAAAACTGTTAAATGACTAAAACCTTAAATCTCTCTAGTAGCTCCAGTTGGAGATATTTTTCTTTGTTTGATTTGTGACATCTTGTTGTTTCCCTTTCGGGAGTTTATGTCTCTATACCTGCCGGAGTGTAGCGTGTCAATTCTGGGTTCTCAACACTACCACCCTTGTCCCTGTGTTTGACCCCGTATATCTACTTCAACCCCGTAAGAAAAGTTGCGGGGGCCTAGAAGGATTCAGGTTTATAAGTATAAAAGTCCGACTAACTTCAAATCTACCTCCATTTTTGGACGCGCGATTTAGGCTGGTCACTTTTTTCTTAATGGTTTGCTCTACAAACTTGGATTAAGGTTGGTTCTCTACTATGACTGAACTTCTCACATATGGTAGATGATCTTCCCCTAGAAACTTTCCCATGTTAAATCAAGTTAGAAACAACAATAAGTTGAAGTTCTTTGATGAAGACTCAGAGAGTGATAGATTTACCATGCACCAAAGGAATCATCCCCTCATATATGTTCTCCTAAACATGCATGTTTGAACATATGTCATCATTATAGAGATCTTGGTCATATCAGGAGTTGATGCCTTCAATGACATGAATGAAGACCTGATGAGAGTCATGCGGGACATCTAAATGCCATTGATGGTGAAGAAGTTCATCAAGATAATAATGGAGGTAACCCTTATGCTTTTAGTTAGCCCAATTTTATAGTTTTGTTTCCTTTGCTCCATGTTGCTTGGTATCTTAATGAAGAGTGAGTCATGATACATATAATGTTACATTGTCTTAGACTCATCTTTATGCCTTTAGTTTTTTTTTTGACTTATTGGGTTTTGCCTTTTTAAGGGGTGGAGTTTAGTTCCTTGTAGTATGTGTATATATTGATTTTGAGAACAAAATCCTTTTTGAGGGATGGAGTCATGTTCTACCTGCCTGATCCTAGAAACCCTAAAACCATGAATAGGAGTTCACTATGTCTGGATCCTTAGAATAGACAAATAAGGGCAGGGATGCACCCTAACAAACATTTTTGTATCCTAATGAACATATAATATGCATAACATAAGTGACTCAAATGTTAACCCTAATTACGGATACATGTAACCCTTCCCATTATCTTGACCAAAGAAACCTATTGTGATGATAAGTTGGATATATGGAACCTAACCTTGGATCTTGTATATGTTGATTACATGAATTGAATGAATAGTAATCATGTTTTCCTAAACACCAAGCTGAAGTCAACTATCCCTAGCATATACATACATGGTTCTATAGATGAAACATCAATAACATTAGGTGTTATAGTCGCATATCACATCCTAATACACACAAAATGGATTTAATAATCTAAATATGATGTAATATGTATGTGAACTCGTTAAGTAACTTATACATGTCACTTTGTTCAATAACACACACGTAATGAATAAAGCTTAAGTAGTAATATTGGATGTGAAGGAATGATTAATGTGGAATATAATGTTCTTAATATATACATCATGGACTAATAATTGGATATCTAATGAAAGTAAAGATATATGAGTACAATTTTTTATGTAAGTAAATATTGAACTAATGGAAATATTATAATAACTAAGTAATGTATGACAATTCATGTAAGATACTTCAATATAATATTGACTATAATCATATAAGTTCAACAAGACTCTAAATGATAATATTGATGATAATGGTGTAATATAACAATGAATAATTAAGATAATTGTGTTAAAAACTAATTTCATGGAAGTCATATAAGATAATCCTGGAAAGCAATTCTAAGCTCATAAGTATGATCTACATGGCTGAATTACTTTGATGCAAAGTTTCATCTTAATTGGACACCTATATCTTCTCTAATTAATCAAAAGAATTTCAGACATCTTGCTGGAGTCCTAGTTACATTGAAATTAGTTACTAATTGGATATTTCCTTGATTTACATTATGCAAACCTATCACATGCTACCTTATTTTTGTAATGTGTGGTAAACTACTTTTGACGACTGGATATGCTTCTTCACAAACATGCTTCATCCAAAAACTTCAACGTTTTCTTCTACGTCAAGTCCTCTTCTCCTCAGACTTTACAGTTTGTGTGGCTTCCTCCTCCCTCAAATGTTCTTTCCCTTCTCAATATTCTCTATAATATATCTCCTTCACTTCATATTCCTTGTAGGAAATCAAACCCGTTGAGCTGTGATGCTCGCCGGATAGTCGTGAAGAACATCCTCAAGTACTTGAGAAGGACTAAGGATCAGTTCTTAGTCTATGTCAGAGAGGAAGTTTTGTTGTCAGTGGTTACACCGATGCAAGCTTCCAGACTGATCAAGATGATTACAAATCACAATCAGGATTCATGTTTTGCCTAAATAACGGACCTGTAAGCTGGAAGAGTTCCAAGAAAGTGATACTTGTTGATTTTACAACAAAGGTCGAGTATATTGCTGCGTCGAGTGCAGAAAAGGAGGTTGTATGGATCAAGAAGTTCATCACAGAACTTAGGGTTGTTCCAAGCGTCAATGATGCAATCGATCTATATTGTGACAATAATGGAGCTATTGCACAGGCTAAGGAACCCAGATCACATCATCTCTTAAAACATATACAAAGGTGGTTCCATCTCATACGAGAGATCATGTGGCATGGAGATGTAAGGATTTGCAAAGTATTGCCTAGGACTGATAAGTTGCCCCCTTCTAACGAACCCTAGGTTGTCATGGTCCTCTATTTGTGAGTCCAAATAGGATCTTGGCCTCCTATAGCCTTTGAGACTAAAAATTAGGGTTCCACAAAAAATATAGAACTCCCAAAACCCTCCTTAATCCATCATTAATTTCGATTTAATTTACACCTTTCTCTCCCAACTCCACTTTGATGTTCTGGTGTGTTTGAGTTTGTCAGTGTGTCACTGACCGTTGCGAGGTCAGAAAACTAGCCAAAACAATCACCTTGATCATCTTGAAGCTTAATGTGCCATTAATTTCTCTAAAATCATGGTAAGATAATTTTCCCTCTTTCTTTATTCTTGTTCACAGTTATGTGATTTCAAGTGTTATTTTTATGACTATACATGCTTTTGCCTTATTTTCTTCATTGTTGACTATGTCAAGACATTTCATGCCTTCCTCGTTGGTTGATTATAGTGTGTATATTAATTTGTATGAGTTCTTAGATGCCTCTCCTCACTCACGGTTGTAGGAGGGTGGTCCAGGTTCTAGCCACCTTGACACCCTCTTCTTGGGTTCTCTGGTGGAGTTTCTGGACACCATATTCTATGCTCAAGTTTTCCAGTTTAAGACTTTGATTCTCTACTTTATAGACCATAACTACTATATCGAGAGTTCTTTGCATTTTGTTCGAGAAGAAGATGATCGACTAACATTTTATGAATATGCCCTAGTGTTGATGGAAGATGTGTCACATTGGTCATGGTTGTTTTTTTAGAATTTGAATTGTCATTTAGTTCACTGACCACTACATTTGGAGTTAGGGTTAATGACACATAAGCCATGTCATGAAACTAAAGTTTTAGTGGGTGATAAAAGGGCAGTAATGTCTTTTCCATACTTATTTGAGTAATAACTTAGTACTTATATTATTCTATAAAATTCATAATTAATTCTATGTTTGTTAGAAATTACAGATAAATACTCATTAGAATCATAAAAATACACCCAACCTGACTAGATATATATACTTCATAACCTAAATCCCACAATAATAATAGTTGATAATCTAGGGTTTGAACATATTAATTAATGATAGCTATATTCAATGTGATAATAACTGAAGGATACCATGTTCTAAACTTGGCTTGTTGATACACATTTTTGAGGTATGTTGCATCCCCTCTTGAGTCTCTATTGGACAATTTACTTAATTTCTCTCTATCTTGATATGGTTGATGTATTTCTCCTTGAAAATACCTATGTTCTATTATATAGATCTTCATTGAGAATCTCCTAATCAAATTGATATTTATGTATCTTTGATTAATAGATAAGTGTAAAGTAAATCCTAAATTTGATATACCATGCCTACCTTTATCAAATTTTTACTTGATTGCCTTATTTGATTTCATTGTTCCACTCTACTAGTGGAAACCTTAAAATGTTGATTTGGTTTAGACTATTTAACTTTCCTCCATATTAAGTCCATGTTTGCTATGTTAATAATATCATTATCTATTTGTAGTCGTACATTTTTGGGTTGGATCACATTGTACAACTTTTCCCATATATGGGTTGGTGGTGCTCTCGCATAGCCCTCAGTTCTCTCATCTAGCCCTAGATTTCTCACCTGATGCATATACCATTTCACACAGGATTGCATGCCCTTTCACATCCTTCCTAGTGAAATAATATGTAAGTGTTTCAGACCTACTTTTAGATTATTGTAGTATGCTATATAATTGAATTGATCTCATTATTGTTCTATATAATTGTTAAGTCAAGAATTTATGATTGTACCTTATTGTTTCTTCACATGATCTTTGAATTTTACTCTAAAATATCTCAGCATACAATATGGTATTTTTCTTCCTTTTTCATTGGGAACCTTGTTTACTTTAATTTGAAGTGCCTTGTTCATACATGTTGTCCAATCCCTATCTCATGTCCATACCAACTTTTTTTGATAGTTTCCATCTATTATTTTCTTGTGGTGGGTGATCCCAACTTCTTTGGTGGAGAAAACCTTGGCATAGTTGATCCAAAGCTTCATCCTACTCAAGAGGAGCCATTTGCTTGGAGATAGATTCAAGTACCCAACTTTCCACTGTGCCCTTTTAAAAATAGTTTAATTTCATTTAGATTTCTTTTGTACACACTCTGCATGGTAAAGAACTATATTTTCTTTGAGATATGTAATAGTCAAATGTTTTTATATTCATGATGCTATACTTTTCATGTGTTTAACATAATTATTGAATGAATTGGATTATTATCCTTTGCAATATGTTATGATGGTTTTGGAATTGAGATATTTCCTTTTGTTCAGTTGAGTAAGTGAGTTGCTCCCCTATCAGGTCCAACTCCTTTCATCTCATCAATTGAATTTTTGTTCCGATCACCAGCCTTACAATTATGGGAATTTGAAGTCTGAACTGTAAATTAATTCCAATCATGAAATATTTATGATTATATTTTGATAAATTCATCCAATGATTGTAATCATGTTTATTTTCAAATCTCATTTTTTATTTATTTTTCACGGATCTAGTTAAAATTCTTGTTTTCGGTTGGATTTCTTGAGTATTATATTGAATCCTCTTTGCGTATCTCGACGTCCCTCAAGATTTTATTCATGGTCCTAGACGTTCATATTTATTTCTCCCCATTCTAGAGTGATCTTTGATGCTTTTTGACCAAATTATGGTGACTGTGGTTATGTCCATAGTTCGCTAATGAAGCTATTCTAATTTCAAAGTTTGTTCATGTATCTATATTTGATTCATTACTCACTCTGATGGACATTTGTCACAATTTTACTTATTTAAGGAATTAGGTTCGAAAGACTCAAGAGTAGAGCATGAAAAAATAGTTTTCTACTTCCTTACATGTGGGGCAACCATAAACTAACTGGAGAGAGAGAGGGTTTGAGATTTATAATGAATGACTAATCTCGACTTCAAACGAGACTACCTAAGGTTAGTTATGAGGTCTTATTGATAATGGACTTTTTCTTATAGAATAACTTTTTAATATGAGAGAGAGAGAAATAAAGAATGCAAGTAACACTAGATTTCATCTCAACAAATAAATAGATTGTATCGCATGTCGAGCAGTCAAATACATACATAAGACACACACGAGTGAAAATCCTCGCCTAGGTTTGAACTACTTGGTCAGATTATTTTCTTATTTCCTCAATACATTTTTCACTTTGGTTTATCTTGTAGAGTTAGTTTGATAATCTCTCTTATTCGTATAGCCTAGCTAGTTGAATCTAAGATGGAGTGAACTACTTAGTCTTTATTGTGGATTCAATAATAAATCACTGTAAAACACCGTCCTCTAGAAGAGAATGACTCTTTTGTGATGTCTAGGCTGTTATTTTGATATTACAAATTAGCACACCCATTTTGCTACCTTGATCTATCTCGCATTAGGGATAAAGTCACAATTTATTGTAGTTTAAAATTAGGGTTTTTTAAACCTTATTTCTAATTACCATGGCACCCACAAGCTATAATGCAATATACCTATTTTCCTACATCCCA
The DNA here is from genome assembly GCA_963693085.1 of Alisma plantago-aquatica. Lineage (NCBI taxonomy): Eukaryota > Viridiplantae > Streptophyta > Magnoliopsida > Alismatales > Alismataceae > Alisma > Alisma plantago-aquatica. Next base: position 626,580,755 of record OY856413.1, on the reverse strand, counting down.
TGCTTCTCAGTAGATACTAGTAACTACATGTTCTTTGCACATGACTCCTATATATATTTAATGATTTATTATATAATTTACTAAAATTAAAGATCCTACTAATACATAATTCATTGTATCATTTCTAACAGATACCAATTATGTATGGAAAAAACAATAATCTTGTTTTTATAAGTAAATGATTAAATAAAGAATATTATGAAACATAAGCATGGAACATGTTCCTTCTAACATTCATTTGTATTTTTTATATTCAAATATTTATATTTATCATTTTCTCTTCACATGCCGTCCAGTTAGAACTATTACACATCTCTCATATTCTTGTTATAATGTGTCAATTTCATATTATTTTTGTACTTCTTTAATAAACATATTTTTTGTATGCGGTGGAGTAATTATTTATGAGAAAAAAACTCATTACAAAATAATATTAGAATCAACATACTACATTTTAATGTAAGAAAATTATTTCATTCTTCATGGAAATATAGTTTATCACCATGAGCACTCATACTGAAAAAATATAGTTTAGCTACTTATTTATTCAAATGTGGTATACAAAGAAGATTTGAACGTATAGTCTAACTACACAATAATCCAGGACACATAACAACTATGATGAGGTCTTATGTGCATGCTTACATGTGTAGAGCCTATAAAACGATGAATATATTATATAAAACTTCAATCTATTAATTTTTAATATAATTCACTACCAATCCTAGATGAGACATCTTAATGATTAGATTCTTGATTTGTTACTAAGAGATCTCAGGTTCAAGTCCCGGTGAGGTATGAATAAAATCGTCAATTAAAAAAAATCACAACCAATATAGTGACAAAGATCTCAAAATCTATATTAGAATGTCTTGATGTAGACATAAGGAAATATATTTTTTACCAATAGTTTGCTTAAATGTAGACATTCTACTCCCTTAATGAGATTTTATTATGCATGATATTCTAAATAATATAATCATGTCTTATTTTTATTTATGTGGAATCGTTTCTTTGTATGATGGATCATTTATGCATAATTTCTATTTTAATTTTGAATTCAAGATGATAAACAAGCCAATGAGTTAAATTAATACCATGTGTTTGTAATGAATACTAATTAAATAGAATAGAAAAAAAGTTGATAATTGGGAAGCCACAATTACATGATATAGATACGCCACAAAATCATTTTTACATGCTTAGCAAGGATAATGCTTCACATAAACGTGTATGTGAAAAATTCAATATTAGGTATTCCATGTAGACAATAACTCAGTAAAGTTCTCTTATTATAGACACAACAAGCCAATCATGAAGAAGAAAGGTTGAATATCAAATCATAGTTGGATGTAAAAGAAGATAACGTTGCAAAGAACTGTGATGGATGTGTACACTTAGATGGGGTAGAAAATGACCTAACGATTATTAACCAGCCAAATTCCATATGAATAATGTTGCTCCGATCATAGCTTTGTACGTGTCATTTACTATGAGAGATGTACATATTATGTCTTGGTTAAAATTGGGTTTAGTTTTCTTATCCTTCAAATCTTATTTTAGTAACCATTGCCCCTACATAGAGAAAACTTGACAGTTGGGGAAGATAGGCATATGAGATCATCGTTGGAAAATGTGGTGGTATGGAAATTGAGTCAATAATGTAGTAATTCATTACAATATTGTGCACTAATCAAAATCCATTCTAAGAATATATTATAAGTAGGGTGCTACAAGTGCTATAAGAAGGGTTGTGTCCATAAAGAAATAATGTTACAAACTGCATCAACAAATCTTAAAATATATCTAATCACGACATAAGCACCTAGGGATTTATTGTCTTCTCCTACAAGTTTTACATTATCAATCCCCGTTGTATGGATGCATTCACCATCATGCAAAGGAAACGTATATATGACGCACATTCCATCATTGTAATTATTGATCAAATGACAGCGTTGTATCATACGTTTATCATCATTGTGGGTTCATAAATGGAACTTATGAGATTAATAAGTGGTTTAAATTATCTTTGGAAGCTATTACCAACAACCTGATGTTGGTGAAGCATCGTGAGCTTTAAACCATGTGAAAATTCAGCATTGATTACTCTTGTGTTGAGATAAACAGAAAAAATATAAATTGCAATCTGACCTTTTTGTTCCAAGTTCAAAATTTTGGCCCGTCCTGGGACTCTTTGTCGATGTGGATGTCCGGTAAATCACCGTAAGCTTTTTACAAAGGAGAATTCCGAATTGATTAGTTATTGGCCTACTGGAGTTCGATAAACTGGAAATATATACAATCTCCAAGTTCAAAATTTATGGCCCTGATAATTTTGTTGTTTCGACCGCTGCCATGCCACCTACTACTTTACCAAACAAAATGTAAAATAATATCGTCTTGCTTGGTTCTTCTCATCAAATTTTAATGAGATACTCATGTTGTATAGACGATGGATCCTTGCCCAAGAAGCTTGCTTCGATAAATTTGTTGGAGGGTACCAGGCGATCCATGAGTTATTCGGCAACACGTAGGAGAGCGGCTAGTACAAATCTTTTAAATGCGAGGCGCTAGAAAATTGTGGGTAGGTCAAAAGCATGCCTCCCTAACGGCAATGGAAATCACAACTCAGCGATCCACCGCATCATCTGGAAATCACAACTCATCAATAGTTCAGATACAATTTTCTGTATCAATTGAACGGTCAAAAGCAACTGAAACCACCGCCTTGTATGGACGGAATGAAAGCGACTGCTTCAGTCACGTTGCGGAACAATGTTCCGGATGGAAGAAGCAGGAAGATGGGGTCGGGCACTGGCAGAATAGGTTAAAGGCCGATGCAGACTTGGTGTGGCGCTAGACCACAAATACGATCCTATTATAGTGTTTTCCACGGAGTGGATTGGAAGTTTACGAGACAAAGATTACGGAATAAAAAAAGTCCATCTTTTGAAGGAAACGTAGAGAGCAGAATAGTAGATTACGATCTAACTGACGCTCAACCTGTGACCCTCTTTACATATGTTCGTTATGCTTCTTGAGCCACCGTCACATGGCACCATTGTTAGATTTTTCGGCCATGCAACATTCATCTTTGCACTTTCTACATTATTCACCACTATACATAGCCATGTCCTTGCTCCAATTACGGTTCATGTGGAACCTATCCTAATCTATAATACCCATGCATTTCATCCCTAACTTGTGGGTAACAAACTAACTTACGGTGTGATAACAATTTTAAAAGTAGATGTTCTAAATTTTATTTAACTGCTTAAGTGAATAAAATAATATCTCATTAGTCAAATAAAAAAGAAGGTTCATAGTTGTAACATCATAGCCCCTAAGTCTACAGATTTAGTATTTAAGAGGAATGATTTTGCTATTTAGAAAGGATTGTGGCGCAGATTGTTGGTTGTCTTCCTTTCGTCTCGATTTAATTCTTTCATTTAATTATAGTTGCAGCAGTTGGTCAATGCAAAGAACTGTAGATGTCATCTTGAAAAAGATGCCAATGTATTGGATAATTGATCAGTTGTTTAGATTCGCATTATGTTCCAATCATGTATCCTCCCACTTGTGTGTGGTTTGTGCAAATGAAGAGACGTTAATATAAATGTGTACTGTGTGAATATAATTTAACTTTATCTCTTTTCTTGGCGTGACCTCATTCCGACAAAAAGTTCTTATCATTATTTTCAGTATGGTGTTCGCCACCGTCATACCGTCATGCCCCATAGTGTCTGTCGCCGTGCACAACAGCCTTATCGGCATGCCCCAATGTTTACTATATCACAACGCACCCAGTAGTTACCTTCAATGTGAAAACATATCTGGAGTAGAACTGTCAATGGGTAAGGGTAAACCCATTTACCCTTTACCCATACCCTATAGGGGAAGGGTAAGGGTAAAGGATTTTCTTATCCTTTACCCGCCTACCCGCTACCCTATAACCCGCTACCTTAGTGGGTAAGGGTAAGGATAAACCATTACACATACTCTCTAACCCGCTACCCACCAATATTTATGTATAATATATTGAATGTATGGTCATATGTTGTTTGAATCAATGTAATATTTAATTTTATTGGGTCATCATTTTAAATAATACATGATATTCTTTTCTACTTCTTATATAGTTAATTTGGTTGTGTATGCAACACAGTTTTGGAGGTGCAAGACACATGTATATATGTAGTCTATGCTCCATTAAATTATTTGTGGTGTAAGGCAAACATGTATATAATAACAAGATTTAATCTTTAATGTATCATTTAATACATATGTGAGGTAGTGTTGTCTATTTTATTTATGCTTTATTTTTTTGAATGCTACAACATTTTAGAGGGTATAAGATATGCATGTTTCTAAGAATAACTCTCTATGACATATTGTCATTTAATATCATTTTAACGTAGAAGTCTTAATCTACTAGGAATAATTTATTTTTTCACACACCAATGTTAGGGTACTACCATTTGTACATGCATTCAATACAACAATTGTAGAATATTACTTAGAAATATTTTGGATATTTAAAATCCATTATGGAACATCTTGATATTTCACTCAAATAAATGAATGTACTAGCTAGACCATTATTGTTAATATTACCACAAATTTGAAGATGACATATAGATTCCCCACTTAACCCTTACCCTCCCCATTTACCCTGTGGGTAAGAGGGTAAGGGTAAAGGGAGGGTAAGAATATTGGTGGAGTGGGGAATTACCCATACCCTTACCCGCCAGACTTGGTGGGTAAGGGTAAGGGTAATACCTTACCCTCCCCATACCCTCCCAATTGACAACCCTAATCTGGAGTACGGTGAGATACCGTGGGCACATTTGGTAACCTAGATTTCACTGTATTGGATTGTATTTTGGATTCCAATTCTGCAAATTTTATGTTTGATTTACGGAATTGGAGAAATGAGACTAAATCCGGGATTTTTAGACATAACAGAAATCCCGCATTTTGGTCTCCATCTCCTGGACGCCAAAATCCAACATGGCCAAGGCAGTGGACACGAAAAAAAATAAATTCCACACTTACAAAATCTAACAAACCAAACATAAAATTTTACTTTATAGGATTTTGACAATGCAACATTTTAGTAATACAGGATGGGCAGAATACATGCTTTCTGAAAATGCGGCAAACCAAACGTGCTCTAAACGACTCTTTATATCATTATATGTTGTCATGGGTGCTTCACGTTGCACACTCATGCTTACAACTTGTGAGCGGAATATAAATGTATTACGACTTTATGAGGCCAACATACATGTTATGGTACTATACGTGTTCAGTACATTGAAAACACATATTCGTAGGGTTATGTCCACGGCTTGGTTGTATATAATATATTTCAGAACTCAGACAAATTATTCTGGTATTTTTAGTGTATTATATTATTGGATTCAATACATCAGTACATGAAAAGCAATATGTACAACTCACTTCAAGTTGCCAATGTTTTAAGTGTATATAAAAAAGAGTAGTGATAAACAAAATTTAAAATTACCCTGATTAATAGGTATATAATAGTGAGTAATGGTATATGTGTTTTTTTATATTGGCACGTACATTTTTGTACCACTCTGTGTACAGATCTGCTAAAGTTCAAGAGCTCAATAGCAGCTATATACTCGTCATTAACAGTTCTATTGTTTTACTTACGTGTATAAAATTTGTATATGAACATTGTTTGAATTGCTTCTTGTATAAATGCCTACTAAAGAAGTATATCCGTTCAAAGTTAACAACTCAATAATAACATAAAATCGGTCTCGAATGGTCAATTTTGTTTGTGCTTTTGTGCGTTGTTTTTGTACCTGTTGTATATAAGTTACGTATTGGCCTGTATAATATGTATATTAGGGGTAAAATATTAGTCATTGCATGAAATATACCTGATTCGGAAGGAACCGAAGAGCCATTTTGTCAAGATATATATCAAAATTCAATCATGAATTTAAATTGTCATATTTAAATTTAAGTCTTGAATCATTTTGCTTGGTTGAATGTGTGTGCCAGCATATTTATTGCCCACACTTATCCATCAATATAAAGACACATATTTATCCTGTCCTATCTTTTGGGAAAATAAATATATTTCACACGGATCCAATTATATCTATGTAACACATGTGCAGATGTATTGTTACATATTATAAAAATATTTGATACTAATGTGCACCGGTCTCAGAGTGTAGAATAAGTACTAATATAGAACACACTTCTTCTGTCTGAATATACACACGGATCTGGATCAATGCAAATACAAAATATAAAGTGATTGTTTAGTATTGCATTTAATTTTTTTTTAATGTAGTGCCAAAAGTCAAAAGTTATCGAGATGAGTGAGAAGATAAAAAATATACAAGTAGTGATAAAACTCACAAAGAACACTACTAATTTTAAATTAAAAGCGTACCAATATAATATTAAACATTGTTGGATACATGTAATTTTTTGTACATCACTTTTTTTTTATAAGTTATGTACATACTTTAATATAATACTTATGTATTACCTATTTATACATTCTAGTGAGTATTTTTAAATTAAATAATGTTTATAAACAAGTATTAGGAATACAATATGTATTCTAAATTAGACAATACTCATTAATATGATTATAATATTTATTTTATACGTGTACAATGCTAATAGTGTTGAATTATTATGTCGACCTTTCTCTCTTCATCCACTGCTTCACTCATTTTATTTAATATACCCTCTCTCTCCATTCAATACTTCTCTCCTTGTATTTAGTACACCCTCTTTCTTCATCCACTTTTCATTCTTCTATTTATTGTGTTTTCTTTCTCCATCCACTCCCCTTCTTTCTATTTATTAGACCGTCTATCTATCTAATACCTCTTTGTGCCTATTAATGACCGTCCATCAACTTCCATTCACTATCTTTTTTTTCTTTCCATTCCACACTTTTTCCATCCACTAGAAATTATTACGCACTCTCTCTAAACACAAACCAATTATAGCCACTTTTAAATAGAGAGGCACAATATTAATTATGCACTGCACATATTTCCGAGGTTAGGGGCGAGCAAATGATGGTCTTGACCGCAACACTGGATCAGACTGTTCAGTTTGGTGCGATCTGGTCCTGGACCGGTAGTTCGGTCTGGTCCGGTCCATAGTCCGGATATTTTGGAAGTTCAGTCTGTAGTCCTGTTTGGTCTAACTAAACCGGTTTGACCACAGTTTGGACAGTAGATCGGTTTATATGTAAAATACATTGATATTTGAATATATATTATGTCACAAGTACAAACATATCACACATATAAACACTATTAGTGTATATGTTTGATATTTATATTATATAATTGTTAAAAATAATTAAGATTATCTATTTTTTACTATTAAATAGGCAGATTTTGTTCCAAAAGGTCTGGTCCTGGTCCAGTCTACATTAAAATGGTCCGATCTAGGTCAAACTTCAAAACGGTCCGATCTACGGTCCATACATTTATTGAAATTCACTCTTCGGTCCTATCCGATCCGGTCAGATCCGATTTTGGATCGATGCTCACCTCTACAAGTGTCGATTTTAATAAATAATTTCTCCTGATTTGGTACCAAATGAAATGCGTGAATATAAATAACTGGAATTCAGCTCGTTTTTTCGTGCAAGACAAACTCTTCGGTTTCCAACTCACCATTGGACTGGCTTTTGCTCCGAATCAGGAAGTTTGTACTGCGCCCTAAACAAGACGGTACGTTGAAGAAGCCGATAAACGACCGCTGAACTTTGGTGATAGTCAAAAGCAACCACATCCAACCAAGTAAAATTAAAGGAAAATAACACATATAACCCGTAACCTACCAAATAAATTATCTGCTTACTCAAATAAGTATATTTGAACTTTTTTTTTCATAATTCACAGAATTACATCCGGTTACACACGGATCCAACCAATTGGACGGTAGAACAACGATTAACAATCAAGCTCGATCCGGCGCATTCAACATGTCCAGTACCCGCTTGGTGTTATGAGCCCTTGTCCCCCCACTCATAGAGCTGTATTTTTGCAATTTGACCTCATTTAATTTCTGTCATGTATCATACATAAATACGGTCGCTCTACCTCATTCCTCCCAACCTCCGTCCTCACACTAGTGGCTACTGCACAACTCATTCCTTCCAACTCTCACCCACCACACAACTGTCTGTGTGCTACGGTACTGCCAGCTGGCGGTCCTTTTTTCAGCCTTGTTCAACCCACTTGAAATCGTCCTCTGTTGCACTTTGCCTTTAAGACTTTTACAGGCATACCGGTCAAGAACACGTTCTATCATGTATTGCGTGACATAGATCGACTCTTGAGCAGACCACTCTGTCACACAAGTCCAACAGTTCCGCCCTTGTTTTGTTCGGGACCTGATTCGGATTCCGAGTTATCTTTTTACGCCACGTAAGAGTTAATCCCGACTAACTCAGTCAGGATCTAGTCTTATTTTGTTTGATAAAAATTGGACTGACATTGTCTGTTTTGAATTTTGTAATCTTCTAATCTAGACCAAGTCAGTTCTGTTATCGGCATGATTTTGAAATCCCAATCCGGATTTAACTCTGTCTTTTGTATTATTTTATTTTATATGTCAGACTGAAAAATATAAATAACGAAGTCAGTCCAATTTAATGAGTGCTTACAACGGGATTGGGTTGTCAAATAAAAACATGATTGAATCTAGATAAAATAATTCGGATTTATCCACTAACCCGGTCCGAATTTCATAATCTTGATCTCGAGCCAAACATGAGCTTATTCTTCAGCTACGCGGTCACTCAAATTTGACTCTACACGGTAGTTTTAAGGTGCGTTTGGCCCCGTTTTTTCGAATGCTTAAGACCTATTTGGTAGGGTGTACTTGGATGACAAAATATGTGTTTAATGTACATCAACTACACCCGATTACACTCAACCAAACTAATCGTTAAGTTCTTCACCGTGATTGAGTTTGTAGAATGTACACTCCTTTCAATTTTTACTGCATGTAAAAGTTTTTCCACATACCCTGCACATTCGAGAAAAGAATATAATAAGCACTGCACAGACTTGTTATGAGCTTTCGTGAATGGTCTATTCCTATAGGGAGCCAATGTGAAATTCAAATCGACATCGACTGAAATGTTTACCAACCTTAATCCTTCTTACTAGGATGTCAATGATAGATGACATCCTACATTTCCCCATACAGGTAGTAGAATTTTGGTTGGGCTCTATTGGCAAAGAAATGAAAACATACTATGGGTGCGGTGCGGTTGCAAAAACTCGGAGTCTCTACAAAATAGAGGACGGATGGGACACTTGATTATTTCTGCTTTACTTTTTGGCATGTTGAAACACGCGACTCTCTCTATCTTTCTTGTGATCCCTAGACCCCTATTTAGCATGGCATCTAATCGGCGTTTTTTACGTCATCTAGGCGCCACATGAGCATAATTTGGACCAACTCAATCAGGACTGATTCCATGATGTTTGGTAGAAATGAGATTAACGAGAACATAAAAAAATTCGGACCCAAAAACCACACTTATTTCAAATCCTCTAATTTGAGTACGTTTACAAATTTATCCCTTATATAAAGTTGGATCTTATTATTTGGTCATTAATCACTTACTTTGGTGTCATATAGTCTTATTCAAGTTATTATGCCTATAAAAGATACGTGTAGTCCAATCCTTTCTTTGAACTCTGCCTGGCCTATTCTTATACTATTAAATTTAGTCTCACCTACTACATGCCACGTGGTAGCAGAATGACTGACCCATATGGGACCTCGAATCGTCATGCCTAGATACCTTGGATAGAATTTGTACCCATATGCTATCCTCAATTGGATAACTATTGGCTTTGGAAATCATGTAAATATTAATCATATTAAGATATGTTAACTCCTGAAGATATTATGTAGGTAATTAATTTAGCCAAGTCAAAGTGATTAGTATAGATGTGAATCCTTTGAAAACCATTTAATTAGAATCAACTCATTGTGTAAGTATCATAGAAATTGGTACTACACAATAGGAGTTATGGTAACCAAAAAATTATAATTTTGTTGAACTGCCTGACTTAAGACTGGAGTTTGATGACACATGTTCTCCTTCCCATCTTCTATAGTATCGATTATCAAGCTGTTACAGGGTATGACAATGAAGACTAGTCTCTAATCGCGTCAGATCCGGCAACGAAGTCGTTACCTAATCACACCTCTCATTACTCTGTGAAGATCTTATAGTTACCTCTTCTTCTCCCCATGGACACGAGACATCCTTCGAACCCTAGCATCATCTATGGTGATATATATACATATATGCAAACTAGAAAGCAAACCAGGTGAATCTAAATAATTTTTGAAAGCTCCCTCAATCTTCCCTATATCCCTAAGATCTCCTACCCACAACCTACCTTAACATTGAATCATTTTGCTCTCATCGTCCAATATAATTTATCCAACCCTATCATAGAAGAGGAGTAACACAAGGACTACTCACACCTTGGATCTGCAATGATGCTCATTCATGTTTGGCGATTCATAACCTTGACCCTCCCCCTAATTCCACAACCTCCACATAAATCATGAAGTCGATAAACAATCCACTGCAACACCTCCTCTCTTGACGACAATAATGAATCCAAGAGACCCAACTCCCCACGGCCAAGTCTGATCACATTTGGACCATCCAAGGAATCTGAAGCCACCACCCTCTACCCTAGATACGCTTCACGACTCTAGACCCTACCACTACCACCACCTCCCTCCAACAACCTAGTCATTGTTGGCCACATGCGCTATGTCCAACCAACACCATGACACCAACCTGGCATTAATGCCACCTTGCTAAGATTTCTTCACCTCTGTCGTGTAGCGCATCGTGGAAGTTTGTACACTGGTGGCAAATCTTGTAGTCTACTTAGGGAGGTAGTCACGATTCCAAGGATGAATAGTAAAGATCATCTATAGTTCATTGATCCATCCGTAAATATCTACAATTGTGTCTTCAACACCTAACCCCAAAGATCCTTTCCACCTTGGCCCAACAACCAGAAATCAAGTCTGACCCAAGCTTCCAATGCCTAACTCCACCACTGCATGTCCATCACTATGTGGAACTACCCTAATGCTGATTCAAGAAGCACAACTATTAGTTGAACCTAAAGTGGGCCACGACACTGGTACAACTAGAATCAAACTGATCAATTGAGATCATTAGGTACGTAACTTTCCTTGTTTAGTTAACAAAAGGATAAAGATGATACTTAGAGTGGTAAGCATAAAACAACATTATAACTACATCTTACGATTATAACAATTGATGATATAACACTTAGTTAGGGTATTAATATTAGTAAATTGTAGATCTATTTTATCTAATTTCATGAACAACAATTGACATGTATATATAATAGAGAATAGTTGTAATAAGGACAACATGCTAGGTGTCTATGTCGGTATGAAAATCATCTAGCCTGGTTGGTCTATCACATAAATATTCACCACATTAGTACTAGTATTTGTGTATATAAGCATTGATAAATTTGTAAGCCATCAATTTAAGTAATAATGAAGACTATATCGATGTTATAAGTCCAAATACTAAAACTATATATGCTAATGAATTTACTTGGATGTAATATATTGAATTATGAACCACTTCAACCTAGATCAGACTTTCAATTGAAACTTAGAGAAACCTACATAAAGGAGGACCCACATAACCTTAGATTAACCTATATTATGGTATAAGAAATACTGTTATGATTATAAGTATGAGTAGCCTAGATATTAGAACAAATAAAAAATCCTAATACGGGAAGATAATGAATATGTTGATACATTGGTGACCTAATATATTGATATGACGATAGCATACTTAATTGTAAGACTTGGATCATATGTATATAACTTAGTTTAAACCCTAGAATATATTAGAGTGGGTAATAGACATATTGAACTTCTAAAACAAAAACCCTAGTCACAAATGATGAAATAAAATTTGAATACCAATTGATTCCAAGATAATAGTAACCATATTGTTCCAAATTGTAGATATCTGTATTCACAAACTCTTGAAGATATTTGAATCTTGATCATGAAAACTTTGGATCTCTATACATGAAATGGTTGAATTTTGCATGGTTTGATTCAAGTTATAAAATTTCTACTTCATATTTGGAAAGCTTATTCTCTCTTGAAATCATACATAGTAGATAAGTGGTTGGCACAAATTTTTTCTCAAAACTTTAGCCTTTCTCTTTGATAGGATAACAACAAATTCTTAGAAATAGTAGCATAATGTTTTAGAAATAGTAGCATAGTGTTTAGATGTCGAAAAATGGAAGACTAGGTCCCCTAGTTTAGTGGAATTACACTTCCATGTCTCTACGCAAAGTTAGGACATATGGTCCCTCAGTGTACTGGGAAACTTATTTGGTGTGTTCTCGTTCTGCATAGGAAAGAACAAATAGTTTCCCCAACAAATAGACATTAACATGTGTTACCTATTTGAAAATTTGAATTACTAGTCTCAACATATGATAATGAATCATATTGAATTTGATCACCCATTGTTATCATTTGATACTTTCCTACATTACTTAACTCATTGCAATTTGTCATGAAATCCTTTGTAGATAGGTTCACACTTTTAACTTCACAATATTAATTTTGGACTAGTCATTTGATTGACCTATGTTTCCCTTCTTGGGGTCCATGTGTAGTTTCATTCCCTCTATGAACTCATAGACAGGTGATCAAAGCAAGAACTAGAATATGTGCAAGAGTCATCTCATGTTGAAGAGTAGATAAGAATCAACGCCTATTCTCAATTTTGTATTTCTATGTAAAGCTTCCGCAACTTTGATGTAAATTACGATTGTAAAATGCTTTCTTATATTTTCAGATGAAAATTTTTAAATATTTGATCCTAAGGATTAGGATTTTACGACATGGTATCAGAGTGATAAACAATCAACACTTCCATGTCCTAAGGAATTTAGATTTAGTTAGGGACACCAATAGAATAGTTTGGACTTAGAAAAAAAGTTCACAATAAGTCATAGTATTATTAGCCTGATTATTGGGATTTATCTAGACTACAAGTATGATACACTAAGAGACTAGGATGTCAGGTATGTACCTTAATTTAGAAATTCATAAAACATACTTAGCTCATATACTAGATTTTGGGTGACCCTAGGCATAGATTTATATGGAGATATTATTGAGGAAGAAGTGTTTGAGACACACATATGGAGATTTAGATTATGTCCTTATAACATTCAAATCACCTCTATAAGTATTCAAATGGGAAGAGTACCCTAGAGTTCCTCTTTAGTTAGAAACAACCACAAATAATTGAAAAAAAAAGAATATATAAATATAGAAAACCCTAGAATGATAAAGTTCGAGGGTGAGGGAGTAGCCTAGCGGTGTGGCTCGACAATCTCAAATGAAGGGACCCGGGTTCGACTCTGGCTGCGTAACCCTCGATGTGAAACAAGGCCCCGCGTTACTGAGCGCGTCGCGGTGCCCCCTTGTACACGACTGGTTCTGGGGTTTACCCTTGGCTGGGTGGGGTCCAATAGTAGCCAATCACGGGAGGGGTTCCTCGTTATAAAAAAAAGAATGGTAAAGTTCATACAATTGATAACTTCCATTTTGGAACCCTAAATTATATGTAATAGTGTTGTATACTTTTTTCCAAAAGTTGTTAATTAATTCATAATAATCCATCACCATGTAAGTGAAATGAGATGAGGTGTCTATGGAGGGATTTATAGCGAAGGTTCTAGCATAATTACCTCCAATCCACTTAAGTGGTGGTGGATTTTCCTCACTTTTTTACATACAAACCTAGAAAAAGCAATGTCTACTACTTGGGAAAACCCTAATCTTGAATTTAGTAATTAATATGATTATAAAAAAATGTGTGTATGTTTAGTTACCTTCAATAGAGAGGAAATAAATGATAATATGTTAGGACTTAGATGAAAAAACCTAATAATACAAAACTTGTTTAATAAAATAACATCATGATAACTTTGGCATAAAACCCCTACAAAATATGATGAATAGTAGTTTCTCCCTTTATATATATAATTATGATATTTGAAAGACTAAAAAAAATTCATGATGACAAACATTACATCTATATAGATGAACATTTAAAAAAAGAAATTATTAGATTTAACATTATATCCCAATCCATAACAAGATAACTGAATGATAAACTTAACAAATAGTAGGACCTCTAGATTTCTAGAAATCCAAAATTTTAGGAATATATAAAACTTTGGATAACTTATGTTGAACTAGGCATCATATCAATGTAAAACCCTACCACCAAAAGTGGAGAAATAAAAATGAAGTATATCTAAATCTTTAACCCAATACAATAAAATATTACATAACGATTATTGACAATAATATTGACTAAAACTTGATAAAGGTTTAATCTTGGCTATGATAACTATAGTCTATCCAGTAATTTTGTGATGTAAGAAAAAAGTTTTGATATCCATAATGTATATTATTGACCTAGACATGTGTACATGGCCTGAGAGGAATTATATGGACCATGCGTAACTAAGTGCTTAGGTGAGTCTTTATGTTTTATAGAAATATATATTTCCCAAAATGTATCAAATAGTTGAGATGATGAAGCAACTATAATTAGAATGTAGACATGAGGTGAATGTGACTTGGTTCTTGTATTGATTTTGGCCATTTTTAGTTTTACATCGAAAAGTTTTTCATCAAGAAATTACTTTATTTATAATAATATATGTACAAAGAAAAATAATTTCATGGAATTTTATTGATGATTTCTTGAGCTAAGTCGCAATCAAGGAGGTATGAGAAAAACCCTAGAGTAGTCCCACACAAAAACATTCAAATCTAGAGTTTGGTAAAGGATTCTACATTATATTTGACATCTATATTTAGATTTCTAGATTAATCCTTTAAAAGGCTCAAGAGTAGTACCTGACCAGGCCATGGATGTGCCGACTTGGAGGATGAAATCTTCTTTAAGGGGTGGAGAGTTGTAACTGTTGGGAAATATGACTATAGAAGAGGTAAAGAAAACAAAAAAATTAACTACCATGTTCCCCTTATGACATTATTCACGTCAACAACTATACAATGGAAATGATGGTTTTGAGGATATAGATGGTGATGGAGCATGTCCAACAAAAATCTCCTTATTGTCTTACACGCCTTTCTTCAAATCACACTCGAACACCGTCTTCAGCAGGTCCTGGTTGATCACCATGGACAACAACCTGACATTGTCTCCTAGAAGGAAAATCTCCTCATCTCCATAGTAGTCCACATGTACCACCTAGAACTTCTATCATTCTAGAAGTATTGACATGAAGGAATTGTTCCTCCACGTTGGTGTACTAGCATGAAATTTCTCTCCTACAATTGTTCTCCCTTTCTATCCCTCCCTTTATCGGGTACGACTTGCTCAGTTTCTCTCAGTTATCACAACCAGAGAAGAGAACAATTGTCAGAGGCAATAGAGTTATGTCTCTAGGAAGCCCCCAATACCCCTCTATTTATAGGAGGGTTAGAGTCAGGGTTCCCAGTCTGTGTGGAAGTGGAAGGGACTGGAATTTCATGAACTTTCTAAACCTACGAGTGGAAAAATGATTGGTTCGCTGGAAAATAAATCAATTGACATGCAAGATGACCAGTTCAACCCTTGAACTGGTAATTTTGTTATGTTTCTCAATTGCAATTGTATTGGCAATTCTAGTCCAATTAATGCACAATATGAAATCAAAACCAATATTTGATGCAATGAAATTGATCCATGAACCAGACGGTTCATCTCATGGACATGTCGTTTGGCGACCTTGAGCCGATCAGTTCACTAAGTGAACCGGTCAGTTCATGCCCTGGTTCATCCAGAATCTAGCCAATGCAATTTCCAATCAACCTGACACTCCAAACGATCAGTTCAACACTTGAACCAGTCAGTTTAGAGAGTAGTCAGTCAAATTTTGTTTAAATTGAATACCTAAACACTTTTAGTAATCAAATTAAACATCATTTATGAACAAACTTCTATTCTGATTGTATCTTATATGTGTGACCCTATAGGTTTCAATTTACTTTGGTAGTGAATGTCCATAACATTTATGACATCACAACCAAAGAGCGATATCTAGCAACATATCATTACTACCCAAGTAAATGGAAAGTTGGAGAACAAGTTCACATACAATCTGTGTTTGGTGTTCTAGATTCTGTATCCAGATTGAACTCGAGGCATAGAATCATCATCCTCTTTAACATTCAATCTCTATTCCTTGAACTAGAGTCAGACTGTCTAAGATATATGTAAGCTCAATATCACATATTGACTCACATGGGCATGGCCATGCAATTCTCATTCTCGCTTATGAAGTGACCAGGATATCATACTCTTATAGGAGGGACAAATCCCATCTACATCACTCACAAACATCCCATGTGTCACAGTGCATGCGATCATCACCTTTATGGAAACCCTCATTCAAGGTTATGCTGGATGATGTCAAACTACATTGAACGACATGTGATGAGTGTAGTGACTTCAAGTCTAAGAACCACAATCACCACCAACACTATAAGATCTATTTCTAACTACCAATTATGGTTTCCATGCATCACTCTTATGTTGGGGTTGTTCGATATACTAATCTCTAACAAGTATCTATGTGTTTGATTTGATATCACATAACATGACTGATGAGATTCTGTCATCAACCAACACACAATCTAATCTTATGTGTTATTATTGTCTATCAACCTTCCATAATAACATCCAACTAGGGACATATCAAGAATTTATACACTCCTAGCATCCGTATGATCTTGTTGTCAGGTCATAAACCTAAATACACATGTCATTGAGTGATATCATTCTTTAAACATTTATTATTTTACATCATTATCTCATAACTGAATAAACAAAATAAATTGGAAGATTGTCTTTATTATTAATTAAATCATTTACAAGTTATTCCCTTACCATCATTATTTGATTGGCTCTCTAGACATGCATACCTATAATAACATACTAGAGTTTGGACCAAAAAATACACATAGTTCAAATACCCTAATTTGATTATGTTTATGAATTTGTCCCTTAAAAGTTGGATCCTGTAATTTGGTCATTAGTCACTTACTTTGGTGTTTTCTATCCTTATTCGAGTTATTATTCCAATAAGATATTTGCAATCCATTCCTTTGTATGAACTTTGTCTGACCTATCCTTATCTTATTAATTTTAGTTTGAATTATCATCCCTAAATACCTTGGATAGAACTTTCACCCATATGCTACCCTCAATTTGCTAACTATTGGCTTTGGAAATAAGGAAATATTAATCATATTAAAAGATGTCAATTCTTGAAGATATTATGTAGGTAATTAATTTGTGCAAGTCAAATCTATTAGTAGAGATGTGGATTCTCTAAAAACTATTTAATTAGAATTTAATTTATTACGTATCATACAAATTGGTACTACATTATAGGAGTTACAATAACTAGAAAATTATAGGTTTATCAAACTGCCTGACTTAAGACTGGAGTTGGATGATGCACATTATCTTTCTATTCATCTATAATGCCAATTATCATGATGTAATAGGGAACAACAATGAAGACTAGTCCTCCAATCGTGTCAGATCTAGCAATGAAGTCATTACCTAATCAAACCTCTTGTTACTGTGTGAAGACCTTTGAGTTATCTCTTCTTCTCCCCATGGACAAGAGACATCATCTTAACCTTAGCATAATCTATCATGCTATATATACACATATTGAATCTTGACAGAACAATATAGACATGCAATGAAACCATGGAACACCTAAACTAGGAGAAACTCAAACATCTTTAATAGCTCCCCCAAACTTCCTTATATCCCTAAGGTCTCCTACCATAGCCTACCTCGATACTAAAATGCTCTACTCTCCTCATCCTATATAATTTATCCAACCCTAGAGAGGAGAAGTAACACAAGGATTATTGGCACCTTGGATTTGCAATGATGCTCATCCATGTTCAAAGATTCAAAATCTCGACCCTCCCGCTAACCCCCACGAGCTCCACAAGAATCATGAAGCTAGTGAAATATGTGTTGCAAGAACCTCCTCTCTTGATGAAGACAGTAAATTCCAGGGACCCAAATCCCCACGGCCAAGTCCAATCACATTTGCACCTTCCTAACTTGAAATAGGAATCTAAAGTCACCACCCTATGCTATATATACTACTCATGATACCAACCCCTATAGATACCAGCACCTCCGTCCAGCAACCTAGTCGTCGCTGACTACATGCTCTCTGTCCAACCAACACCATGTTGCCAACTTGGCATCAATGCCACCTTGCTAAGATTTCTTCACCTTCGACTAGTGACACATCATGGAAGTCTATACTGGTGGCAGATCTTGTAGTCTACTTGGGGAGGTAGTAACAATCCCAAGTATGGTCAATAATGATCATGTTTAGTTCAATGATGTAGTTGTAAAGATCTGCAATTATTTCTTCAACACCTGACACTAAGATCCTCTCCACCTTGGTCCAACCACTGATGAGTGTAGTGACTTTAGTTCTAAGAACCACAATCACAACCAAAACTATAAGAGCTTATTTTGACTACCAATTATGGTTTCCATGCATTACTCTTATGGTGGGTTTGTCTGATACACTATTCTCTAACAAGTATCTATGTGTTTGATTTGATATCACATATCATGACTGATGAGATTCATCGACCAACACACACTCTAGTCTTATGTGTTATTTCTATCTATCAGCCTTCCACAATAACATCTGACTAGGGACATATCAAGAATGCATATAATCTTGGCATCCATATGATCTCATTATTCAAGTCATCAGCCTAAAGATATACGTCATTGAGTGATACCATTCTTTAAACATTTATTATGTTACATCATTATCTCATAACTGAATAAAATAGAATAAAATGGAAGATTACCTTTATTATTAATCAAACCATTAACAAGTTATGCCATTTCTATCATCATTTGATTGGATCTATGAGCATACATACAAACAAACTCCCACTTGCACATAAACCCAATCACCCATGAATCTCATCCCAAGTGATCTAACATGACCATCATTCTTCAGCTGGGAAAGTGCTTTTGTCAAGGGGTAAAGAACATTTGTTCTCGGATTTTACTCTAAAAATCTTCATATATCCTCACTCTACAAACTCTCACATGAGATGGAACCACCTTTGTATATGCTTGGAATGCTGATGCGAGCTGGGTTCCTTAGCTTGTGTAATGGCTCCATTGTTATCACAATATAGCTCATTTGCATTGCTGATGCTTGGAACCACCCCAAGTTCTGAGACAAATTTCTTTATCCAGACAACCTCCTTTGCTGCATTCGGTGCAACAATATACTTGACCTCTGTTGTAGAATCTACAATTGTCTCTTGCTTGGAATTCCAGCTCACAACTCCATTGTTGAAGCAAAACATAAATATTAATTGCGATCAATAATCATCTTTGACAATTTGGAAGCTTGAATTGGTGTAATTCTTTACCACCAACTCTTCCTGTCCATCGTATACAAGGAATCAATCCTTAGTTCTTCTCAAGTACGTAAGGATGTTCTTCATGGATGTCCAATGAGCATCACCTAAACCTGACTCATATTTGCTCGTCATGCTCAAGGCACTCCATGAGACATGGGCATGTTTCCTCTCTTTGAGTTTTTTGTATTAAATCTCTTCAATATTTTATCAATGTATGTGCTTTGACTTAATCCAAGAATCCTTCTATATATATCTCTATAGATCTTGATTCCAAATATGTAGGATGCTTCTTCCAACTCCTTCATTGAAAATGTATTTCTAAGCCATGTCTTTACCATTTGTAAAGTAGGGATGTCATTACCCATCAATAGTATGTCATCTACATACAATATGAGGAATACAATCATGCTCCCACTAACCTTCTTTTACACAAGGTTGATCTTCATTTTGACTAAAGCCAAACTCTTTGATTGTTTCGTCAAATCGAAGATTATGTCTCCGAGATGCTTGATTCAATCCATCGGTTGACCCTTGCAGCTTACAAACTTTATTTGCATCCTTTATATTTATAAAACCCTCATGTTATATCATGTACACATCCTCAAGAAGATTCCTATTAAGGAATGCAGTTTTAGCATCCATCTTCCATATCTCATAGTCATGATAGGATGCAATGGAAAGAATGATCCTGATGGACTTAACCATGACAACTAGAGAAAAGGTTTCATCATAGTCAACACTTTGAACTTGTCTGAAACCCTTTGCAACCAATCTTCTCTATAGGTTTGTAGTTTACTATCAATGTAAGTCTTCTTGTTGAAGATCCATTTGCACCCTATGAATTTTACCCCTTCAGGTGGATTCACCGAGGTCCATACCTTGTTGGTGTACATGGATTCCATCTCAGATTCATGGCCTCAAGCCAATTCTCAGACTCTAGTCCCTTAATATCTTATAGATAGGTTATTGTCTCATCATCTATGACCAACTCACCGCCTTCTTGAATAATAAGATAATCAAATCTTTTAGGTTCAAGGTCTGTGCTACTAGATCTATGAGGTTCATGTGTTACTTGAGAAATTTGAGATTCTATAACAACTTGTAATTTTCTTTGTTTCTCTAGTACATCTACGGGTCCAATATTTTCTTTTTGGTCTTGAACCTCTTTGAGTTCAACTCTCTTCCCATTGATTCCTTTGATAATAAATTCCTTTTCTTGGAATGCAGCATCTTTGGCAACAAACACTTTGTTGTCATATAGGAAATTAAAGTAATATCCTTTGGTTTCCTTAGGATATCCAACAAATTATATTTATCATATTTGGGTCCAAGATTTTCGGGAACTACTTTCTCACATAAGCTTCACACCTCCAAATCTTCACAAAAGACACATTGGGACGCTTCCCATACCATATCTCATATGGTGTCTTTTGAACTGATTGAGATGGTACTCGATTTAGTGTAAATGCAGCGGTTTCAAGAGCAAAACCCCAGAAGGTAATTGGACATATAGCTAAACTCATCATTTATTGCACCATATCTAGTAAAATGTGAAACCTTCTTTCTGATACACATTATGTTGTGGTGTTATAGGGGGTTCATTGTGATACAATACCACAGTTTCTTAGAAGTTCTTCATACTCCTGGCTTAATTATTCTCCACCTCAATCAGAATGAAGTACCTTGATATTTTTTCCAAGTTGGTTCTGTACTTCATTCATGAAATCTTTGAACTTTTCAAGGGTTTCTAACTTATATTTCATCAGGTAAACATAACCATACCTACTGAAGTCATCAGTGAGGTAATGAAGTACCGATACCCACCTCTAATAGTTGTTCTAAAAGGGTTTCTTATGTTAGTATGTATGAGTCCTAATAGATCACTAGCCCTCTCATTGTTACAAGTGGAAGGATTCTTGGTCATCTTGCCAAACAAACAAGATTCACATGTCTCTATTGATTAGAAATCAACAAAATCTAGATAACCATCTTTAATAGATATGTATATGTATAAATATATATATGATATATATAAAATCCATCAATCAAACATACTAAGTCTAAGATGTTTTCCATTAGCAACACACATGAAAATCTTGATTGATTTTGCGTGGGCATGCCAAGCATGGTGTGTTATCCATCTCATGGAAGTGTGATGGTAGTTATGTGGGCCAACTAAGGGGGTGCATTTATATCATATTGGCTTTTGGGTCAGGCTTAAATGGGTGTCCTTAATGAGATTAAGCACCTAGAGACATTCAGATGACTATGGAAAAGAGTTGCACATTCCATCCTAGAATTGTATAAGATGTAACTGACAAATATTGTCTACCTTGATGATTGATTATGGACACTGCGTTGGCCGGGTAATAGCTTAATTGTTTTGGATCTTGGCTCATTAGAAATATGTGCGTGCAATCTTTTGAATTGATGATTGTGGGTTATCAATTTGAACAAATAATGAGAGCGATAGTTAATTTAAAGGCCTGACTGAACATCGTCAAATTTTATGCATATCAAATCAAATCAAAAATAGGTTTTTGACACAAATGCAAATTTCTCTTGTAGAATCAATGGAAACACACAACAATAGTTTTTCTCTCTAATCAGTCCTTGAGAATGATAAGTTAAATGGGAATAACTTCCATGACTAGTTCAGGATGCTGAGAATTATTCTCACATAGGAGTGCAAGCTCTATATCTTGGAGGAACCAAAGCCAGATGAACCTCTTCCCAATGCACACAAGTATGACAGGGATGATTACAAGAAGCACACTGAAGATGTCGTTGATGTTAAGTTAGCCACGAGCCCAAGTCTTCAGTGCTCAAGGTAAAGGGAGGAGTGAATCAAGGGAGGCAATTGTCACTAGCCTGGGCACTGGAAGAGGAATCACCCTCTCTACCTGGAGGAACTAAATAATGAGGGGATAGAGATTTCCACTTCATGTATATACATTATGATATAAATATAATTACTTCTTCATTTGGGTATATGATACCGGATGTAGATCTGACATATGATTGGTATGCCATATCTGATAAGAAGTAAGCCTTTACAAAAGGACAAGGGTGGACTATATGAAGCAAGAGTTGTTGAGAATTCATTCTACATTTAGAATTTATCTTAGCCCACATGGCATGTGATAGAGTTAAATGAATTGTTATTTTATTGTGCCAATAGTTGAAACATTTTACTTTCGGCATCTTGTATGAATAAGGATGATTATGAATAAAATAATTAATGTTCTATTTCAAAAATATGATCTTGTATGGAAATGCCCCACAATGTGTTATGACTTTTCTTGAAGGATCCAAAGATAAATGTCTACATCTTAAATACCAAAATAGATTACAATTGATAACTCAAGCATTCAATATCCATAGAATCACCATCTAGAGTACATATATGAGAAATGCATTTCTAGATTCCATGATGATTTTTATCTAGACAATTTTTCCTATTAAACCAATAAGAGACATGCAAGTCTTATTTATGTGCAAGAAAAAATACCTATCACTATATGTAGTGGGAGAATGAGAATTCTGTTAGGACTTATACATAATGATGTACAGAGATCTTCATAATAAATGCTAGAGGTAGTTATTTATACCTTGTTATATTTACTAATGATTTTAGTAGGTATGATGATTTGTATTTATAAAAATATAGACATGAATCTCTTAAAGTGTTCAAGAAAAGCATGAGTAAGGTACCTAACTTTTATATAAGTATTAAGATACTTTGATATGATCAATGTTAAAATACTTTAATAGTTTGAGGACCTTCTGGAAAGACTGTGATAGTGTATCACAATCAACACCACCTAAATCAAGATCATGTATAAGAAAGAAGGTATTACATCTTGATGTGATTATCATTTAATCCAATCTTCTAATTTTCTTTTAGACACATGCTTTACACTAAAACAATGTAGCGTCCAAAATGGTTTGAAGGACACCATATGAGGCATGGGATGGGAAAAGTCTTGATATGTATTAAGGATTGAAGCTTTTAGAAAGAAAATAGTTTCTTGAAAAGGTTTATCCAAAAATCATAAAATGTTGAATACTACCTTTAATCCCAATCCAACAACAAAAGTGTTTGTTACCAGGATAGTGGAGTTCTAAAAGAATGAATGGGAGTGAAGTATGATTAAAAAAGTTCGAGGTCAACAATGAGGTACAATGGGAAAAGGAGAATCACAAATTATTGTGGAATCTCAAGTTCCTTATGTAACACACGACTCATAGTTCTTATAGAACCATGAGCTTAAAAGATTATGGTATCTTTTAACTGAATATGATAGTGAGTTGGTCATAAGTAGATGAGCCAAAAATCAACTAGAAACTATTGAGGGACCAAAATATCAAAAGAGGCATAAACCCATGGAGTCCATGTACACTAACAAGGCATGACCTTGCTAGTACCACCTAAAGGGCTATAATCCATAGGGAGAAGTTGGGTTTTCAAGTAGAAGACCAACATGAATAACCTTAAAAGACATATGATTGCAAATATTTTCAAACAAGTTCAAAGTGTTGAACATGATGAAATCTCTTCACCAATTATCATGCTTGTTGTTGTAGCTTATCAAGACTATAAGATTTGGCATATGAAGATTAAAAACATGTTCCTTAATAGGAATATTTGAGAGGATGTGTACATGACATGACCTAAAGGTTTTATAACTTCATTAATGCAAATAAAGTCAATAAGCTACAAAATTCTATCTAAATGTCAAAACAAGCATCTCAGAATTGGAATCTTTGATTTGACAAGATAGTCAAAGAGTTTAACTCAAGTCCAGATAAAAGATGGAATATGTGATTACAAAATATTTATTGAGAGCATATAAATATTCCACATGTTGATGGGAATAACATTCTAGTATTGTAAGTATTGAAACTTGGCATGGAAAATACCTTCAGATTGAAGGATTTAGATGAAACATCCTATGTGACAGGAATTGAGATCTATAGAGATAGATGTGGAAAGTTTCAAATATTAAATATGAGTACAAATATTAGTAAGATAATAAAAGGGTTCAACATGAAGGATTCAATGCGAGAGAATCTATCCATGGTATATGGGATTAGTCTCTCAAGGATCCTATGTTCTGATTCTTATGAAGAATGGAAAGACATGAGTAAGATGCCATATGCACCAGTAGTTTGATCTATCATGTATGCTATATAATTTGATCATCCCACAGTTTTGTATGTATTAGACATGACAAGATGATATTAGTCATATTCCAATGATGGTCACTTTAATGCCATAAAGAACATCCATTAGTACTTAAAAAGCACTAAGAACCAGTTGCTAGATTATGGCAATAAGGTAGAGTTCGGTGTAAGGGGTTACACCGATGCAAGGTTCCAAAATGACAGAATATCATCACAATATAAAATTGTGTTTAATCTTGAAAGAAGAGTTACAAGTTGGAAAGGTTTCAAACTACTAACCATTAGTTAAATTCTACAATAGAAGTCGAGTATCATGGTGTGATGAACACATGAGTAGATACTATATGGATCTAGAAGTTCATATGGATGAACTTAGAGATGTTCCAACCATTAGTTACACAGAATATATACAATGAAAACTCTAGAACCACTAGTTAGGCAAGGAATATCAGATAGCATATTATGGAAATTCCATCTCATACGAGATGTCGTACAACAAAGAGATGTGAAATATGGAATGTATTGACTAAAGGCAAAATGTTGCTAACCCGCTAGATTAGCACTTGCATAATAGAAACATGATGGACATGTTTAGATCACTAAGAATGAGATTCATGGGTGATTGTCTCTAAGTGCAAGTGGGAGTCTGTTGGTATGTATACCCAGAGAGACAATCAAATGATGATTGAGATGGAATATTATGTAAATGATTTGATTAATAATAAATGCAATCTTCCAAGTTACTCTATTTCAATCAATTATGAGATAATGATGAAACATAATGAGTTTTTAAAGAATGACATTATTGAATAACATATTTCTTCAGGTTGATGACCTGAGTAATGAGATCATACAGATGTGAAGAGTATGTACATTCTTGTTATGTCCCTAGTCGGATGTTATTGCGGAAGGTTGATGTTACACCCTGACCTCATAATTACCACTAATCATGAGATTAGGGCATAAATTGAGGATTTAACATAATACAAAGATCACCCTTAACTTTTTCTTCTTTTTCAAACTTTTTTTGTTTTCTCGGATTGAACCACATAAACTAACTTTACAAGGGAATCTAAACATTGATTTCTCTAATCTTATTTCAACAGTAAAAAAGTGTGTATGAACATTCATTATGTTTCTCATACTTTTAAGCACATAGGACTTGCTGATTCGCATATATTGCTAAAAGAGGAATAATGTTATACATCATCATTTACAATTCTCTCTTATTTCTTTGCAAGGACCTAGAGTGACAAGGACCGACTGAACTTAACTATACTCAGACTTTACTTTTGTGGCAGATCTACTCTGATGCAATGATATTTTCAATCCCCTTGGTTTCCCTAAAAATTTTGAGTAGAGGGGTGAGCCTACTCGCTTAGTGAATGAGTAAAACAATAATGCAGTCTAAAGTACTGAATCAGACATTTATCATTCTTGGATAATTGAAATAAAACAAGATAGTAATTTCAAATTAAAATACTAGATATTAAAAAAAACTTACTAATAACATTGAAGCCTACATCATTAGAAATAAACAAGTATGGAAATATAATCCTCACTATATTCAATATTACATTTAAAGAACAACTGTTGCGAAACTGAAATCAAATCTTTCTTAACTCTTTTTACTTATAAGAAACTCTTCAAACTTATATTATCATATTTTAGATTATGCCCTAATCATATGCAGTGTACTCTACATATGAAGAATCATAACGAAATACGATCTCATCGTACAAGACTTAGCTGACACACCAAGGATGCTAAGCCTGAATACATCACTGGTCTGCAACATGAAAATGGCTCTCTGGCCTCAGCACACCTATGGGCCATAAAACTGGACTCCTCCTCTATCCTGAGCACACAGGCGGAGAATCAAGCCACCTATTGGCTTTTTTGTACTCTAGTGCCACCAGGATCTCTAGTTGATGTTGGATACTACATACTGTCTTTTTAAGGAGACTTCCACTAGGGCTTCATCCCCCGTACCACCTGTTAGTACGATCTGACCCCTATATACTGGACACTGCTAGGGTTAGGTCATTTCATCCCTATGGCACAGACCTCTCATAGGGAATCTACGGTGTTTAGGGCTACTATTATTACTGTAACTTTGATTATATCTTTCTCTTAGACTGATCTCTTTTAACTTTGTATGTTAATGACTACTCAGACTATTGAATTGAAATCATTGATGATACTAAACTGAATGCTTAACATATTATTTACCCCTTTCTTAGGGTTTCTCCTTACTCATGCACAAATAGCACTTCTCATGTATTCAAACATATATCATGTCTACTAATATAAATATTCTCATTCAACATTTCTCACATTTATGCAAGGCATCGATAACATACCTATCTAGGGCATGTCATATCCCCACTTGCAATAGCATAACAACATATGCATTTCATGACAAGTATTCGAGTTAGAAAATTCGAATCTCATAAACAAATCATATATGCATATAAGATAATATTCAAATAAAATTCCACAATATCACATGAATCATTTCAATCAGCCATTTACTACTAAATTAGATATGTATACTTGTAAAAGCATACTAGATTGGGTTTCCATCCTTGATTACTTTCTATTCACATGATATGTATTGTGAAAATTAGAAAATCTATTTGTCCATATATCAAATCAAAGAGATCAAACATGTAGAATTATATGCATTAGTAACATAAATAAGATCATATAAACATAAATCTGAATTTTAGCTATAATGTTGTTCAAGCACCCGAATAACTTGAAAATTTAGATCTTCAGAAGATTCTCAATAAAATTCTTAATTCTATAGTATTCGAGATACATGGATATCTATATCCATGTCATCATATAAACATTTTTAGATCACAGTTGGAACATGAATTGAAGCATTCTATAAACTGAATTCAAGAACAGTTCTTTTCATTTATTGTCATCCAGGGAGAAATCGAGAATATAAATTAAAACCATCTAATTGAGTACAATTGACTGAAATATTCTTTTACCCACTCACCTTAAGCTGTAAAATAGCTTAAAATGCATCCCATATCTGAAAATCTTGAATCCATATCAAAACCCTAGCAATCACCACTTTCTTCTTCCTTTCAACTCGGAAACCCTAGAATTGAAGATTAGGAGAGAAAGAGTGAGAAAAGGACTTGATTGGATATGATTTGGAATCCAATCAGGGGAGGGATGGAATCTTGACATCTGAAAGAAGATTCACCATGAAACTATATCGAAAGAAGCTAAACTTACATGATTACATCATTCCTCAGACCGCAAAACCCTAGGCCAGCATCTCCATCACTTTCTCCTCTCAAACCTAACTCTCCCCCTCTCTCTAGGATTTTGTTTCTCTAGATTGAATAAAACATTATGAGAGCTCCTTGTGTGTTAGGTTGACTATATAGAGCAATTGAGCTGCTTCGGTCAATGTATACTTTCTCTTATTTCAGCTGAATTTTCTGTAATAAAAATATTACTGTAATTCATCTACTGATAAGGTATAAATGCATCCAAAAATTATGCAAATTTTCATGTTGTTTATGATTGAGTTTTAGATCTCCAGTTAAAATTTTAGATCATTTAGAGTTACCAATAAATAATTAAAAATCAAATAGTTCACTTCTATATCAATCTAAAAATATGATCGGTCGAGTTTGAAACTCGACTGACAAATAGGTCAGAAAATTCTTCAAAAATTCTTATATTTTTCAATAGTGTTCACATTTGAGATATACAAGTCATATCCAAATTTGAATTCAATCAGAGATACACATAAAATACTAAAAATCATTTAGTGAGACACTATACTTATCAAATTCTGTATTCATATGTCATCAAAACCCTAATTTGGGCCGATTAGGGTTTCCAAATCTTAAACCCTAATTATGTGAATCAAAGTATGATTAAATCTTCTCATTATATTTGAAACATCAAAACTTAACAACCATCACTAATCAAAATTTAAACAATGATCAACATAGTTAAGAATATAATCATCCAAGTAAACCCTAGTTTACCAATTAAGCTCAGATGCGGTCATAACAATCCCCCCCCTAAAAAGGTTTCGTCCCTGAAACATAAATATGCAAGCAAAGTACTTTCAAGGTTTATTTTAAACTTCTAAAATCTTACATGTCATTATATTCTTGTATTTCATACTTGAATGCACTTTTCAACATTAAGTCCTTTATTTCTTTTATAATCACAACATGTCTGAAATAGTTCCCAATGATATCCAACGAATTCTCTATGCCACAATCAATCATAGGATAGAGAGAGAAGCAACCATTCAATATTTTCATACTCTTGAGGTGTTACCTCAACATTGATAATCCGATCCAACTATCTCAATTCATACGGCTGAATATGTACTATTGTTATGTATTACCTCTAAGTCACAAAAGAGAGTTCACCATGTTGTTTTGAATTTTTACTATTGAGCTACTCAAATAGAAAAATAGCCTTGATTTGGAAGACTAGATTCAACAGAAATTGTACAATACTAGTATACTACTCACGACATCCCCATTTCATCATGGATGCGTAAGGTGAAGCATTACCATCACATTCCATATTATTCTCAAGTATGAACCCACACATAATTCAAGGTGTAACCATTGGGTTATAGCATACTAGGGTTTCAACAATAGTAACAAAGTACTCCATGATTGTATTAATTATTGAAGGACTATTCATACCCAATTACCATCACTTATTTATATTAAAGCTAGGTATAACAAGCTATACCTCATTAGGGTTACATATCAATACAATATGGTTATCATCCCTTCTATTCATATGAGTGAATAGGTAAGACTACGTTATTCAGGGTAACCCTCCATTTGTTCCATCATCATTCAACCCATATCACCATACCACAATTTTACAATACTAAGATGGATTATTGGTATGAATGACTACAACTATCAGACACCTTTAATTAACATATTGCTTGCATATGTACACTGAAATCATATGTAGAACCAATTTTACATCCCTTAATATACCTTCAACAAATTATACTTCTAAAAACAAATTCACATATTACTAAAAGACATTGTTTTCTCTTATCTCTCTCCTCATTCACTACTACTTACTTTTTGCTATTTATTCTTCTCATTTTAATCATGTAGATTAAACATTCCAAAAATCGAAACATACAAGGTACAAATATATTATTCATCATTCTTGCTATCACTGCAAGAATTTTATTCATATCACACTTCACTCATATTGTATTTCTCCTTATGTTCAAAACACACTTGTTACATATCAAATTTATATCTTACTCTTTGCTCCAAATCATTTCCATATTGTTTATCTACCTTTTAGAGTAGCTAACTTTAAACCCTGGATTACTATCAGTGTTAGTTTACTTCTCATAGTGCAAATCTCATAATCTTATTTTATAGAGATGCTAGTATTCCAGGCCAAATCACTAGTGACATCCCTTGAACTACTACAACTCTAAACATTCTAGGGTTTGGTCCTTATCAGTAGCATGACGTTATTGTGATGTGATTTTGCTTCCTTAATTTGAAATTCAAACTTTGGATCTCACAAGTTTTACTAAAGTCTTCTTTATCTTATCAATTGAATTTCCTTTCTCTTACTTGGCTATTTAGATAGATTACATTCTCAATTACCCCACTAGAGTTTCATCATCATATTGTGTGTCATTATTACATTCACTAGATGTCTCTACCATGGTGGTTATGCATCATATAAGATTCATTTTCTTATCACTTCATTCCCACATTGCTTTCATTAAGGAAGATATGAAAGAGAAGATGATTCTAAGACTTATAATTCTTATCTTCAAACATTCCCTTAATACATTTCTCGTATGTAGGTTTAGTTAGTTATCAACAAGGATACTTGACTGAATAACACTTGATTGAATCTCCTAACCTCTTTCTTTTATAATCTATATTACTCCATCATGTTTCAAACCCTTCCTTACTTTCCATAATCCCCTTACCATATACTACTATTCCACATGTCATCTTTAACTTTTAGTTTTCTCTTACGATCATGTTGCTTCTTTTATGTGTATGATCATGTATACCATGTTGCATATATTTCTTTTTATCCTTCTACTAATGTGAAGTTGATATTCTAAATCAATAATATCTCTACTAGTTTCACCTCATGTTTAATACATTACATATCCTTCATTTTAAATCAAATGGCTCATGCATGGATCAAACTTAGTTTCTCTTTCAATCAAGTTTTTCCTTTCTGAATATAGTCTACCTTTGTATGACTTATTCATTTATTTAGCTACACTTTTGTTCTTCTTTTAGAAACTAGTTTGTTGTTCTATAGAGACTTAGAATCCAAAGGCATTAAGGATGAATGTATTAAACTTTATAATAAAGGTATAAATTCCATGCTTTCAATTATATCATAATCCTCATTCCGTAATCAAGCTCATCATTTCTAATATTTCTCTTTGTTTCAACTAAGTTTGTTATTCTAGTCTTATGATTTACATGTTCATCCAATTCTCTTTACTTTAACTCTTCTGAAGACTCTTCACTTATATGTACTTATTGTCTACTTAACTCTTTTCTTCTATTTTCCCTTTGCTTTGAAGTACATAAAATCATTTTACTCGATTATATGATGCATTCCTCATGATTGATTCTTACTATCTTGGCCCTTACATACTTTTCTCATATTCTTTCCATATTTCATATTTAAAGTTCATATAATACTAATCATTAAACTTAACCTGAACCTTATATCGTGTTCCTTTATTCCCGATTAAGAAACTCTCATATGAGGCACCAAAGTTGGATCTCAGATATAGTTCCAACTAATTCTTAGCTATTATAAGCTTTCCCATATGTTTCAACATCTTAGTGTATGTACATTCTCACTATGATGTGGGTCTAATTTATCCATAGTCTATTCTTATTATATTGTTAATAGGAGCCATTAGATCCCAGTAACGCATCCTGCCAGCTGGTCCAGGTCGAACCTGCAGTCTTGAAGCCAAGAGATACTCAAGATTAACTAACTCCTATTAATCTCAAACATGTGGAAAGAATATCCACTTAAGGCAAACTCATTCAAACATAACTTCTGGTGTACTTGATACAAAGAATATAAACAATAACTAAAGAACCATATATATTCTACAAATTGATAATCTGAATTCATACATATAAGAGTATGTCTATTGATTTCCAATCATAGCAACAATATAAAACAAGAGTTGCATCACATTCTATTCTTATGCTCAATCCATTTATTTCTTTCTAGTCTTCTAACCCTAGTATTTCTAGGGTTTCTCTCTAGCCCATGCTTCCACTGCATGCCTGGCCAGGGCATTCAGAGAAGAATAGACAGAGTAGCTTGATACTGGTCAACCTAAGTATTCAGATACCGGGCCAGGGTATCTAAATACTCAGACCTCCCAGAGCTATAGACACATCATCTCCTATTTGCCACACTTATAACTCTAACTTTCTATCCTAATGGTCCCTGATGACTCAGCCTAAGCTCTAATACCAAGTTGTTACACCTCAACCTCACAATTACCACTAATCATGAGTTTAGGGCATAAATTGAGGATTTAACGTAATACAAAGATCACCCTTAACTTTTTCTTTTTTTTCAAAATCTTTGTTTCCTCGCATTGAACCACATAGACTAACTTTACAAGGGAATCTAAACATTGATTTCTCTAATCTGATTTCAACAGTAAAAATGCATTTATGAACATTCATTATGTTTCTCATACTTTTAAGTACATAAGACTTTCTGATTCACATATATTGCTAAAAGAGGAATAATATTATACGTCATCATCTACAACACTGTCTTATTTCTTTACAATGACCTAGAGTGACAAGGACTGACTGAACTTGACTATACTCAGACTTAACTCTAGTGACAGATCTACTCTGATGCAATGTTATCTTCAATCCCCACAATTTCCCTAAAAACTTTGAGTAGAGGGGTGAGCCTACTCGCTCAGTGAATGAGTAAAACAATAATGCAGTCTAAAGTACTGAATCATACATTTATCATTCTTGGATAATTGAAAAAAAACAAGATAATAATTTCAAATTAAAAGACTAGATATTTGAAAAAAACTTACTAATAACATTGAAGCCTATATCATTAGAAATAAACAAGTATGGAAATATAATCCTCACTATATTCAATATTACATTTAAAGAACAACTGCTGCAAAACTGAAATCAAATCTTTCTTAACTCTTCTTACTTATAAGAAACTCTTTAAACTTATATTATCATATTTTAGCTTATGCCCTGATCATATGCAGTGTACTCTACATATTAAGAATCGTAACAAAATACGATCTCATCATACAAGACTTAGCTAACACACCAGGATGCTAAGCCTGACTACATCATTAGTCTGCAATAGGAAAATGGCTCTATGGCCTCAGCACACCTATGGGCCGTAAAACCAGACTCCTCCTATAACCTAAGCACACAGGCGGAGAGTCAAGCCACCTATTGGCTTTTCTGTACTCTAGTGCCACCATGATCTCTGGTTGATGTTGGACTGTACATACTGTATTTTTAAGGATACTTCCACTAGGGCTTCATCCCCCGTACCACCTGTTAGTACGATCCAACCCCCGTATAGTAGACACTGCCAGGGTTAGGTCGTTTCATCCCTATGGCACAGACCTCTCATAGGGAATCTACGGTGTTCAGGGCTACTATTATTACTGTAACTTTGATTATATCTTTCTCTTAGACTGATCTCTTTTAACTCTGTATATTAATTACTACTCAGACTATTGAATTGAAATCACTGACGATACTGAACTGAATGTTGAACATATTGTTTACCCCTTTCTTAGGGTTTCTCCTTACTCATGCACAAATAGCACTTCTCATGTATTCAAACATATATCATGTCTATTAATATAAATATTCTCATTCAACATTTCTCACATTTATGCATTACATCGATAACATACCTATCTAGGGCATGTCATATCTCCACTTGCAATAACATAACAACATATGCATTTCATGACAAGTATTTGAGTTAGAAAATTTGAATCTCATAAATAAAGCATATATGCATATAAGATAATATTCAAATAAAATCCCACAATATCACATGAATCATTTCAATTAGCCATTTACTACAAAATTAGATATGTATACTTGTAAAAGCATACTAGATTGGGTTTCCATCCTTGATTACTTACTATTCATAGGATATGTATTGTGAAAATCAAAAACTCTATTTGTCCATATATAAAATCAAAGAGATCAAACATGTAGAATTATATGCACTACAAACATAAATAAGATCATATAAACATAAATCTGAATTTCAGCTATAATGTTGTTCAAGCACCCGAATAACTTGAAAATTCAGATCTTCAGAAGATTCTCAATAAACTTCTTAATTTTGTAGTATTCAAGATACATGGATATCTATATCCATGTCATCATTTAAACATTTTCAGATCATAGTTGGAACATGAATTGCAGTATTCTATAAACTAAATTCAAGAACAATTCTTTTCATTTATTGTCATCTAGGGAGAAATCGAGAATATAAATTAAAATCATCTAATTAAGTACAATTGACTGAAATATTCTTTTACCCACTCACCCTAAGATGTAAAACAACTTAAAAACGTATCCGATATCTGAAAAACTTGAATCCTTATCAAAACCCTAGCAATCACCACTTTCTTCTTCCTTTCAACTCAGAAACCCTAGAATTGAAGATTAGGAGAGAAAGAGTGAGAAAAGGACTTGATTTGATATGATTTTGAATTCAATAAGGGGAGAGTCAGAATCTTGACATTTGAGAGAAGATTCACCATGAAACTATATCCAAAGAAGCTAAACTTACATGATTTCATCATTCCTCAGACTGCAAAACCCTAGGTCAGCATCTCCATCACTTTCTCCTCTCAAACCCTAAGTCTCCCTCTCTCTCTAGGATTTCGTTTCTCTAGATTGAATCATGAATTATGAGAGCTCCTTGTGTGTTAGATTGACCATATAGAGCAATTGAGCTGCTTGGGTCAATTGCACATTGACCCCTCACTATACTTTCTCTTATTTTAGCTGAATTTTTTGTCATACAAATATTACTGTAATTCATCTATTGATAAGGTATGAACACATCCAAAAATTATGAAATTTTTTCATGTTGTTTATGATTGAGTTTTAGATCTCCAGTTAAAATTCAGATCATTTGGAGTTACCAATAAATAATTAAAAATCAAATAGTTCACTGCTATATCAATATGAAAATATGATCGGTCGAGTTTGAAACTCGACCGACAAACATGTCAGAACATTCTTCAAAAATTCTTATATTTTTCAAAGTGTTCACATTTGATATATCCAAATTATATCCAAATTTGAATTCAATGAGAGTTACACATAAAATACTAAAAATCATATAGTGAGACACTATACTTATCAAATTCTGTATTCATATGTCATCAAAACCCTAACTTGGGTCGATTAGGGTTTCCAAATCTTAAACCCCAATTATGTGAATCAAAGTATGATTAAATATTCTCATTATATTTAAAACATCAAAACTTAACAACCATCACTAATCAATATTTAAACAATGATCAACTTAGTTAAGCATACAATCATCCAAGTAAACCCTAGTTTACCAATTAAGATCAGATGCGGTCATAATAGTTGATAGACAACAATGACACATAAGAGTAGAGTGTGTGTTGGTAGATGACATAATCTCATCAGTCATGACATATGTGATATCAAACCAAACACATAGATACTTGTTGGATAATAGTGTATTGGATAGACCCACCTTGAGAATGACACATGGAGACCATAATTGGTGGTCATCATCATATCTCATATTAAAGATGGTGATTATGGTTCTCAGGCCTAAAATCACTACAATCATCACATGTCATTTAGTGTACTTTGACATCATCCACCATGATCTTGAATAAGGGTTTCCATAAAGGTGATGATAAAATGCACTGTGAGGCATGGGGATGAATGTGAGTGTTGTAGATGGGATTTGTCCCTCCTACATGAGTTTGATATCTTGGCCACTTGGTAAGTGACACTGAGAAAAGCATGCACATGTGAATCAATATATGATATTGAGTTCACATATATCTCAGACAGTCTGCTTTGGATCAAGGAACATGGATTGAACATTGAGAGGATGACAATTCCATGCCTCAAGTTCAATTCAGATATCAGTGACAAAGAAATTAGACTATCACTATAACACCAACAATAGAATGTAGGTTGAAGTTATTCTCCAACTTTCCTGATTACTTGGGAAGCAATGATGTGCTTCTAGACACTACTCTTTTCTTGTGATGTCATAAGTTGATTATTCATTGTCAATGTAACATTGAACCTAGAGGGTCACACATATAGGATACACTTGGAACATGAGTTCATTCATGAGTATGGTTGAAACTTGATTACTAAAGGTTTGATATTCAATTTAAACAAAATTACTTGAATATTTGCTTACTAAACTTCAACCAATTGGTTCAAGTGTTGAATTGATCATTTTAGTGTGTTAGGTGAATTGAACCAACTTTGGCAATTCTGGACCATGAACTGACCAGTTCAAAAAGTGAACCGATCAGCTCATGTACATGAACCGACCGTCTTAGGTTATGAACGAGCAGATGGTGGATTCAATTCGATTGATTCAAGGATTTGTTCAGAAGTCATGTTGTGCATTAAATATGATTATAATTGCCAATACAGTTGCAATTGGGAAAAATGATGAAACTACCAGTTCAAGGGTTGAACCAATCGGTTCATATGACCAACCAAACAGTTCACCCGTGAACCAACCATTTCATTGCTCGCATGTTGCAAATATTAGTGAAATTATAGTCCCTTCTGCATCCACTCAGATTGGGAACCCTAACCCTGACCTTATTATAAATAGAGCGGTACTACGGGCTTTTTAGACACATCTTAATTTCCTTTGGCAATTGTTTGTATTCTCTAGTTGTGGTAACTGAGAGAACCCAATCAAGTCCTACCTGATAAAGGAAGGGATAGCAAGGGAGAACAGTTGTGGGAGAGAAAGTTAGTGCTAATACACCAACAGAGAGGGATAACTCATGCTTGTCAGTTCTACTGAAACAACAGGAGTTCCTGGTTGTTCATGTGGATGATCATAGAGGCGTGGAGCTTTTCCTGTTATGAGGAAAATGTCAAGTTGTTGTCTGTGGTGTTCAACCAGGAGTTGTTGTTGATGCCGTCTGAGTGTGACTTGAAGAAAGCCACATGCCGCAATGAGGAATAGTCGTTGGACTTACTCCTGGAGCAGGTATGACCTCGTAAACCATCCCTTACCATTACATAGTTGTTTACGTGATCGTCTGTTATAGGGGAATATGATAGATAATTTTTTTTCACTACCTATTTGATGCCATATTTCCCAACAGTTACTGGCCACTTCTTGCTGAAGAATTGGAGAGTTATATTCAACTCAATCAATAACATGAAGATGGGTGCATTGATGGGCCTAGTACTGATAGAATATCATTGCAACTCAAAAATTACCTTAATCTCCAATGTGCCTAAGCCCAAAAGATGTGAGTAGTTGAGACCTATCTCGCTTAATTACATTGGCCTCAAAACTACATCTAAAATAGTAGTTGGGAGGCTAAAAATTTTCTACCCATGTGGGTGTCCCCAAGAAGAGCAACTTCATGCTTGGTCAAAAAATTACTAATGACATTGTACTGGTGTAGGAGATGGTTTACAACATCAAGTGGAGAAAAGGAGCAAATATGATAGAAATTAAAGTACTTCTTATGATATCCTATGACTAAACTTCATGATGATTCATTGAAGATACTATATCCTATGACTAAACTTCATGATGATTCATTGAAGATACTATTCTTAGGCTTGGTTTATCAAAAAATATCAAGATTTACATCATGACCTCCATTATAGGAGGCAATACATCTATTATATTGATGCAAAGAAGTCTAAATTTTTTAAAGTGAGTGGGGGGTTTAGAAAAAAGGACCATTTGTCTCCCTATTTGTTTGTATTATGTCTTGAAAGAATGCGCTAGATGGTACACCAATGAGTCCATTCCAAATACTAAAACTAGTTAAACTTAGTGCCTCAAGTCCAAGTATTGCTCATGTATGTTTTGCAAAGAATAAAATCCTATTTTCTCATGCAAGTAAGATCAAAATTATGGTCATCATGGAATATTTCTAGAAGTTGAAAGGGTTGACTAGCTATCTTGACAAGTAAGACAAGGATATTCTTCTATAAGAGTCTTCCTCTCATTTTAAGGCGTAATGCAAGAAGTTTTTGTGGTTTTCAACCTACTATGTGATAGTTTTTTTGGATATGGCACACTCTAGTTGTGATGACACAAATGTTTCCCTTTTGTGTTAGTAAAATGTGCATTTAGTATTTTAGGTGATCAAGGAACTTAGACAAGATCCAAAAATAAATAATATACAATATTATATGTATTTGCATGCTTGCAGGACAAGTTGTACCATGTATGTACTTTGTACATGTGAATGTTTTGCAACTTGCCAGGAATGACGTAAGAATGAGTGATGATAATCCCTATCCTATCCTAAATACTTTCTCACACTTATATCAAGTCTTTTGGATGGATAGATATCATTTGAAAAATCACTTGACATGTATTCTAAAAATATAATAGAGGTTTTACATGGAATATTTATGTTGAACTCTTCTATAACTGAGGTCAATCCACATTCAAAATCTACATTTATTTATCTAGCCATTGTAAACTTATCTTTTAACTTTTCATGGCTAGTTTAACATTTATATTGGTCAAAACACTCTCAATAGATATATTGACTATATCTAAGAAAAACACTCTCAACAACTATATTCACTGTTCCTAAGTATTTGTATATATAGGAGTGCCTATGAACACTTAGGATGCACACTTTAGAAAATATATTACACGTATCTTTCTCCAAGCTTAGAACTCTACATTTCTATCTTTAGGTTTAAGCCATATCTTAATAATAGTGTCATACTCCATTAAATATATCCTTGCATATCCTTATGAAAGTCGATCATCACTTGCTCATAGAGAGCTTCATATTGTAAATATTATGAAGAACTGATGTTTCTATATTGTGAGCATTAGTGTTCTCTCTCTATAATCTTGTTCAGTAACATCCATCAATATTCTTCCTTGTTCATTAAAGAAGAGGTTTAGTGATATTTAAAGCATTTAAAGAAAAGTTTTTGTGTTCTTCAAAACTATTAAAGAAGAGGTCGGGGCACTTCCTTGGCCGTTAAAGAAGAGGTAATAGTTAGGAACTCTTCAAAGCTGTTAAATAAGAGTTGAAGGTTCGATGCTCTTTATTGGTCGTTAAAGAAGAGGTTCAGTGTTCTTCAAAGCCGTTAAATAAGAGGTTTGGTGCTCTTTCTTGGAAATGAAAGAAAAGGGTAACAATTGTACTTTGTAATATTCCTCATGAGGTTAATAAAAGTTGGTTGTTACCGATCCTGGTTGAGAACAAACAGGTAGTTGACTAACATCTTTTGACAGAACCACTCTCCATTGGGTGCCTCTTGTGGTTTTCTTTCATTGTTTAATTACTTATTTCACATTTCCACTGTATTGTCTCTTAAGCAAGTTGCAACATAACCTCCTAAGTATTTTAAATTGCATAAGATTTATATTATTTCTATTCACCCCCTACCCTCTAGAACACATCAGTTGGTATTAGAGCGGTCTTCATGGTATAAAGGTCTTGAAGATGGGGAAAGTCCTTTGGCCCTACTCAACCTAGAAGGATCATAAATCAACTGACGAACTATCTTTGATGGATCCAACTACACTCTTTGGAAATAATAGATGCAATTCTTCATTTACGGTGTCAGACCTAATCTTTTTAGGATGGTCATCCATCCATATGTGGCTCCAACAATATATTTGGAGGAATGGGATGTGTTTATGGTAAGAAATGCTACTCTTAATGCTAGAGTTGTAGACTTGCTTCATAATTTTCTTTCTATTGATGGATTTGATCATATTTCCTCTTGTGAAATTACTTATGATACTTTCAGGAAATATCTATTCATGAAGGAACTAAACATGTTAATGATTCTAAAATTAATATGCTTACTCATAATCTGGAATTGTTTCACATGAAAAAACATAAAACTAATTCTAAAATGAATTCTAGATTTTCCTTTTCTATAAATACCATAATTCTTTTGGAAAGAATATTGAATATTGTGATACATAAGAAAATTGTAATCATGTAGTTGAATGCCCACTCACCAAAAATGATGAACAAAGTGATGGCATTCATGTATCTTCCTCAACATTTTAAAAAAATGAACTTATTGAATTTAAATTAGATAAAGTTGAAAATATACCAAAAAATGGGTTTCTATTGTGTATTCCTAATATTTTGAAGTAAATGAGATAAATAATGAATATTTTCCCTATTTATTTGCTTTAAATTGCTTGACAATGGATAAAATTGTTGGCATACTAATGATTTGATTGAGGGTAGAATGGTCAAAATACAATTTCACTATTATATTTTCTACATACTTATTTGATCTTTCAATTCTAAAATGATTTATGTTACATATTGCAAATGTGATATTTGCTCATGTGTTCGGTCAAAGAGCTCAGTTAAAGATGCTCGATCAAAAATAATAAAATTGGAACTTTGATGCCTTGAATCTTGATTAGAATTATATGCCTTGATAACTTTCTATTGTCAGTGATTTACAACTAGCAAATATGTTCCATGCATAGTACCATAGATGGCAAGCCTTTTTTGCATTAATTATTGTGCAAGAGAAACACATAGTCTAAGTGATAATTATTCGAAGATACCTAAGTTTCAGTAGAATTTTCTTGCCACCATGATGGTGGTTGAAAATTGACAACAAATAATTTTATGTTCCTTTCTATTTGCTCCATCAACCATCACTATAAACTTCATTTTATGTTACTTTCTATTTACATTTCTGTCGCATTATCTTTTAAGCAAATTGCAATGTAACCTTCTTAGTATTTAAATTATAAGATTTATATGAGCTCTATTCACCACCCCTCTAGAGAATATCAATTGGTATCAGAATAGGATTCAATAAACTTGAACATGTTTTGAAGATGGGAGAAAGTTCTTTGGGCCTACTCAACCTAGAAGGATAGAAGGTCAACCATTGACTATTTTTTATGGATCCAACTACAATATTCGGAAGAAAGATATACAATTCTTCATTCAAGGTGTTATTTTTTATCTATGAAAGATGGTCATCCATCCATATGTGCCTCCAACAATAGATTTGGAGGAATGGGATGTGTTTGTGGTAAGAAAAATGCTACTCTTAATTCTGAACCAGTAGACTTACTTTATAATTTCTTTCTATTGATGAATTTAATCATATTTCCTCTTATGAAACTGCTTATTATATTTGGAGGAAACTGTATATTATTCGTGAAGGAATTGAGCAAGTTAACAACTCTAAAATTTGTACGATTACTCTTAATGTAGAATTATATCAAATGAAAAAAAATGTGAAACTATTTCTGAAGTGAATTCTAGAATTGCCTCTACTCTAAATACCACAAAATCTCTTTGAAAGAACACTGAAGAATTGAGATAGAATTTTTTTCATCATGTAGCTGAATTTTAGTCACCAAAAATGATGAAAAAAGTGATGACAATAATTTGTCTTCCTAAACTTTTTCTAAAAATGAACTTGTCAAATTTAAATTAGATAAAGTTGGAAAATATAAGAAAAAGAATTTAGTTTTTGTTGTTAATTCCTTAAATATAGAAGTAAATGAGATA
This sequence comes from Alisma plantago-aquatica, assembly GCA_963693085.1. Lineage (NCBI taxonomy): Eukaryota > Viridiplantae > Streptophyta > Magnoliopsida > Alismatales > Alismataceae > Alisma > Alisma plantago-aquatica. Next base: position 626,539,117 of record OY856413.1, on the reverse strand, counting down.
ATTGACCAATATCTTGCTCTATTTGTTTTCTTTAAATTGGTTGAAAATAGATACAATTTTCGATAGACTAACTCTCGGTCGAAATACAATTCAATTGAGGGTCAGATCGCACAAAATATAATTTGACAAACATAGTGACTGCAAGTTTTAATTTGGCTATATTGTTGTTAATATTTTTCTGTACATCTTTATTTTGTGTTTCAAGTCTCATATGATTCATTTTACATATTCCAAATGCAAGATTTACTCATATGCTCGGTGAAAGATGTTTGGTCAAAACTGATAAAATTTGAACATTGTTGCCTTAAATCTTGATTAGAATTTAATGCCTTGATAGTTTTATTGTTGGCACTTTACAATTATATATATTTTCTATCTGTATTGTTGTGCCATATATGTCAAGGCTTTTTGCATTACTTATTTTTCAAGAGAAGCATATAGTCCAAGTGATAATTATGTGGATATGCCCAAGTATTAATAGATTTTGCTTGACACCACAGTGCTGCTTGAAAATTGGCAAGAAAATATTGTATGTTCCTTTCTATTTGCTCTGATTATCCACCAACATAGATTTCATTTTCATTTTTAATTGTGGTCAACCATCAACCTTTAACCATCCTTAATGAAATGAGATTTTTGTACAAAAGAGTGTTTACAACAAGATTAAAATGCTCTATGAAATTGTTTGGCAACATATTCACAGTTTTTAACTTGCCAAAATAAACTTTTAATTTATTTCTATACGTCACACTCATCTTCCGCTCTTTCTACAACCACTATAAATTTTGGTCAACAAAGCTTGGTCAAAGCTTACAACTTTCTATTGCAGTAATTTGTTATACTAAAAAATATATTAATGACTTTGAATGCTATTTAAATTATATAAAATTGTTGACTTTTGGTATTCTTTGGTCAAAGAAGTTTTAATAGTTACTAAATGCATCATTAGAATTTATTGACAATATGTCCACAATTGACAAGTTCAAGGGATTTCCATAATTCATGTTCTTCATTGTTTTCATGTGGTCTATTCACACTGCTCTTAAATATTTTGCATTTTTACTATGATAAAATATATTTATGAGTTTTCATACTTTCAAAATAATGTAAAATTGTTGATATATTTATTTTTATCACCATAACCACCTTAGGTAAAAATATAATTTAATCATCATAGATAAATTTGTGTCGAGGTGCCTATAAGACAAAAACAATTTATTAAGTATGTTCTATAGGCTCATACAACCCTATCCTTTGGTAAAAAGGAGTCAGGGCCCGAAGTCTGGTTGATGACAAGGAGCCTCATGGCCTGAGCATGATTAACGGCTGGGGTTTTAGTGAGAAATCCTGAGGCTGTAGATGATCGTTCCCGGCTGGCTCTCGAGCTTGCCCTAGGGAGGCTGTGGGGCTGTCTGACAGACAAAAAAAGTATGTGTATTTAGAAGAAGGACAAATTATGAAAACACTAAGAATTAAACATTTAAAGACATATCATTTACTCCTATGCAATGTTAGGGCAGACGATACAATAAGCGAATAAAGGGGTGAAAACATAATGTAGCCCACCGGATCTAGGGGAGGGGGACAACCACAACTCCCTTTCCCCCAGTCCCATCAGCCTCCCCTTTCCCTTGGGATGGGCTTTTCTTTGTGAGTGGCTCTATCACACCGCCTAGATCGTTGGAGGTGGTCATCTTCGGGTAGATTTGCTGGCTAGGGGCCAGTCTCTAGTATTGTTGGGAGATATGAAGGTCTAGGTGTTGGCTTCATATGGGAGCTTGGAAGTTAGGGGGTGTGGTGTTGTATTACGGCCATGACTCTTCTTCGTTGCCTCTTTCCTCTACAACGTGACAGTTACCGTGAGGCTCACTGTTGCCTGATTTGTAGCTATCCGTGCAACCCCCTCCTTGTTTTCAGTTGGTTTTGGTGTTATCGACATCCTATCTCGCTTCTTTTACCTTTGTTTTTAAGTTTATCTTTGTGGGTTGCTTTCTTAATCAGTCTTATGGCTGATATGTTGAAGATCTTCACCTTTGGTTTAATATTTCCCTCTCTGTCTATCTACATTCTGAACTTTTTTAGATTAAAGGTATCCTTTGTCAATACCTACCTCTATCAGCTCTGTTTTAGAGGGATCTATGCTAAAACTCACCTATCGTCTTCTAATCTTAGTTTGTGCAGTTTGATGGATCTCTTAGAGGAGATTGGTTGTACTTCAGACTTTTCTTCTTGTAGATGTTGTATGGCTTGTAAGAAATAAATATGTTATCTTGCCTTAAAAAAAGAAATAACATTTGATGTATTTTGCCATATTTGTTAGATTATATTCTTAATAGCTTTTCTATATCACTATGGGATGAACATCGATTAAATTTGGTCTAGGGATTCATTCTTGAGCTCATTTTGTGCTTAGTGGATTCTCTATATCTATGGTCTTAACATCCCTTGAAAATGATTGAGAAATTATTTTTAGTTTTATCATTGGTTTTATGGTAATTTATATATCGTGGAGGACTTCACAATTTTTCTATTGATATTAAGATATTCTTTAGAAAAATGGTGTTATTTACGACATCTATATATCATGATGGATTGAACATTCTTTACCATTGACTTAGAGTATCTTTTTGATATTTTGTGCTTAATGGGATCTTTGTATCATGAAGGACTTAACATTGCTTTGTTTGTAATTAGACATATTTTCAATGATCTGTGACCAAATATGGTTTTCTTGACTATGAAATTATATCCCTTTTCAAATCGATACAACCCTATCTTTCCTTGGGTATATATTCTCTCTCCAAAATAATTATCTTGTTGAGGGGAAGTGTCTCTTTGAGGGCGGACATTGATAAGTATAACCCTTTTTTTACTTTGGCAAAGGGGAAGAAAAATCCATGAAGATTATTTTGACTATCTGTAACAATTTAAACACATGATGATCTAAATTGTCTAATTTTAATTTTATCTTATGGAAATATGTGTAATTATAAAAAAAGGGGAGTTTGTTGGTTTTTTTTTATATGCTACACTATAATTTTGATGATGCAAACATTTCCCTTTTATGTTACTAAAATGGTCATTTAGTGTTTCACGTAATCAAGGTAACTTATACAAGATCTAACAATAAGAATATGCAATATTATATGTGTTTGGATGGTTATAGGACAAGTTTTACCATGTATATATTTTGTACAACTTGCTAAGAATGATGTAAGAACGAGTGATGATCAACCCTATCCTATCCCAAACCTTTTATCACACGTATATCAAGTCTTTATGATAGATAGGTGTCATTAGAAAAATCATTTGACTTCAAAAAAAATATTAGTATTTTTACATGGAATATTTCATTTGAACTCTTCTTTGACTGAGATCAGTCTATAGTCAAAATCTACATTTAATTTTGTAGTCGTTGTAAACTTGTCTTTTGACTTCTAATGACTACTTTAGTATTTATCTTGGTCAAAATACTCCCAACGACTATATTTCACATTCAAGTGTTTCCTATACATAGGAGTGCCTATGAACACTTAGGATACACACATGAGTAAATTTATTAAATGATATCTTTCTTCAAGCCTAGAAATCTACATTGTTATCTTCAGATCTACGTCATAGCTCAACAATAGTGTCATACTCCACCCAATATAACCTTGCCTATCCTTGTAGAAGTTGATCATCACTTGCTCATGGAGAGATTCATATTGTAAATCTTTAGAAGAATTGATATTTGTATATTGTGAGCACTAGTGTCTCTCTCTTCAATCTTATTCAACAATATTATTCAATGTTATTCCTTATCCATTAAAGAATAGGTTTGATGCTCTTCAAATCCATGAAAGAAGAGGTCAGTGCTCTTCCTTGAATGTTGAAGAAGAGGTAAATGTCCAGTGTTCTTCAAAGACGTTAAATAAAAGTTGAAGGCCTAGTAATCTTTCTTGGCCTTTAAGAAGAGGTTCGATGGTCTTCAAATCCATTAAAGAAGAGGTCTGGTGCTCTTCCTTGGCCGTGAAAGAAGATGGTAACAATTGTACTTGTATTATTCCTTGCCAGTTAATAAAAGTTGTTTGTTATAAATTCTAGTTGAGAACAACAACTTTTGACTAAACGACTCTACAACGTATGTCTTTTATGGTCTGCTTTCATTGTCCAATTACTTGATTTACATTTTCGTTGTATTATCTTTAAGCAACATGCAATCTAACCTCCTTATTACTCGAAATTTCATAAGATTTATATTATCTATGTCCCCCACTCTAAAGTACATCACTATGGACCTAGTAAAGTACCTAGGAGTTTCTATTATTTATTCCAAGGTCAATAGGAAACTATGCTAAAATTCTTGACAAATTTGAATGAAGGATAAGTGCATGGTCTGCTAGGTGTTTATTCGTGGTCAGAATAGTGTGCATGATGAAATCTAGTTTGACTTCCATTCATGCATACATTATGCAAATAGATGTCCGCTCTCTCAAGTTGTGTGATAGAATTGATGGCTCAACTCACGACTTTACTTCATTTGGCAACATAAAACACATACATCTCCATTGTGACATGGAATAAGGCTCTGGTAGGAAGGAAGATGGTGGCCTGGGAGTTAAATCGATACGAGAATTGAACCAAGATCTTTGATAAGGAATTCATCAGGTTGAGCACAGAGAGAAATTTTACTTGGTGAGATGGACTTGTTAGAATATTTTATGCCTTAAATGGCTCTAAAATGTCGTCTATTTTGAGGCTAGGTAGAGCTTATTTGGATGGAAAATAGTTCATCAATGAGAAATAGTCGATGAACCTGGTGAGTGGTGGCAACACAAGGGTCTAGGATGATGTGAGGTGGCAAGTCAGGAATTTTTATGTGATCTACTTGTGAAAAATGAACTGAAAGGATTGATGGACCTACATGTTGAGTGTTTGCATAAACTTTATGGTAAATATGATTCTCAATTCTTGGAAGAATGGGTGCCAAAGGAGATCCGGATGAAGTCATGAAGGTAGAGGTTCCCGTAAATCGTACTCAAAAAAATCTGAGAGTTTGGAATCACTCTCTAAATGGAACTTTTCTAACTAAGAGTGCTAACCTAAAACTTAGAGAGAGAAAGGACAAAATTAATAAGGGAAATGGGATATGATTTGGATGACAAAAGTGGGAGATCATGTTGAGACTTTCATGTGGATACTCAACAATGAAGCCTTACTAATTAGAGAAGAGTTATCAAACAAATTGTGGCCGATAGCTAATGTAAAAGGCATCACCTATATGAGGAAAGTCATTACATGTAGCAAGGGACTGATATCACGTAAAGGAAGTGTGGGTTGGTGTATGAAGCATGATGATATTACCAATTTATTTGGGTACACAGAAATTAATTAGTGTATCAAACATAACATGCACGTGGCTCTATAGAAGGTCGCACCTTTTTGGTGGCATGTGGGTACATCTGGAGATGCAGAAATATTGAGGTCTTCTGAACCAAAGTATGTCTTCCTTTTATCAAAGTCTCTTAATTAATAATGAAGTATAGATCTATATACTTGATTGAAGAAAAAATGAGATAGATGAATAGTTGTCTAAATCTAATGGTTGGAAGCTACCTTACCCGAGATGTTTGAAGTTCAACATTGATGTTTCAATGAATAAGAAGGGTGGTGGTATTGTCGTTGTGGTCAGGGATAAGTTTGGAAGATGGAAAGGAGGGTTGGGAGGGGTAATTGAAACCAATTATGTTACAGAAGTGCAGCTGGCTGGGATATCTATGGCAATTAAGATTTCTATTTATACTAATTTGGTTAGGAACATCATTAAAATTGACAGCCAAGTGGATACAAGAATGATAGATAAGGACTATACTATGAATCCAAGATATGTTGTGTGGATTTGAAAATCGATAATATGAAGAAGAAGGATTGGTGTATTTAGTGTATCAATAGAGAGAATAATAAGACATCTGACAGCCTGGCCAAATTCCACATCAAAAACCCTAAGAGTATCTAACACTACATAGATCATCCCACTTAGATCTGTGACCTCCTTTTATCTGACCTTTGTAACGGTAGTAGATCAAGTGTATTTATAGTAGTTCTATTAGTGTTTGTAATTGAACTTTGTTTTTCCTTGCAAGATGAGGATGAGATGAATAAAATACCTCCTGACCCCCCCCAAAAAAAAGATGAAGAGGTGTAAGACCCTCCTAGTTTCTTTTTAATTATTATAAAGAGACATTCATTTTCCTCATAAAGGATAGTTAAAATCTACTCTTCAGGTGAAGATATACCATGGACCCCACTAAGGATAGTCTCCACTTCTTAAGTGAAGCGACACCAACTACCCTAGTATTGGTACTTACTCTCTAAGTCTTTGGTGAAGGGACACCCATTAACCCCATTATTCTGGTTACTCTCTAACATGTTGTTTATGGAGGAGGCTATAGAAAGGAAAGGCATGCATGTAAAAGGTGTTCTTATAGGCAGTTTATCCTCACCATCAAGAGATCAAGAATGGGCTAAAAGAAGAGATTAAGAAAAATTTATATAGGAAGACTTAACTGATTGGAGAAGTAGGAATAAGTGGGATTACAACAAGGAGAAGGCTTTTTCATGGAAACTATAAGAGTGTAAAGATCAAGAGGAAAATATTCTGCTCAACATCTACAAGAAGGCAACATTGCAAATTCAGACATGGATTGATACAAGTATATATTTCTTATTCATTACCAATTATACATATGGATCAAGGTAAGAACATATGTAATATCTATAATCTGGAAACATAATATATGTTTAGATGAGTCTAATCAAATTATATGCTATTATTCTAACATTACATGCTATAGAAGAAATGAATCAATTATGGGATTAAGAGAGGAATTCTCTCTCTCTATCCCTTGCCCGAAAGAGGCTGAACGACTGGGAGGGCGATAAACCAAGGTGGCAGCTGGAATTTAAACTTGGATCCCTTTGTTAAGGGACACTGTGTTTGACCACTTGAGCCACTCCTTGTCAGGAGAAACAAATCAATTATATATGTTAGTTAGTCTGGATCAAACTCGGGTCCAAATAATTCTGATTTTGTAAATATAGTAAAAATACTATCCAGTATATTAAGTTGAACCAAACAAGAACCCTGGCGTGAAATCTCCCAATTTACAAAAGAATACACAATAACCATTTTGTACACCTTTTATACTAAAAAAAGAGCATATAGACTGTTTGTAAGCAATTTACTGAGACACTACACATATTTTGTACATAGCTAATGCAAAACAATGTTATACATTCATTATTAAGTTGTTGGCGTATTATCAATATTTTTTTACTGCACATATTTATATAAATAGTAATACAAAAAAATTACACGTTAGTATAAATTAGTTTATGCACTGCTATATAAAAACAGTCAGTCAATGATTGTTATATAGGATTAATAGTGTTTATCTTGAAATTTATTTTTGAAGTGTGTGTATCATTTTTCTTAACAAAATATACAGCATTATGAATTTCAAACGTGCACCAAGGCAAGTATATTTATCTTATTGATCGAGAATTTTACACACAGACCAATATAAGTATGTATATCTTGTTGATAATATGAGAACGTAATATTTAAATGAGCCTAATCAGATTGGACAACGTTATTCTAACATTACAGACTATAGAAGAAAGTAACTAGTGATATATGTTAGCGTAACTCAAACTTGGGTCTAGATTATACCATTTGGTAAGATGTAACAAAACATGTAAAAATATTGTTCATTATGTTAATTGAAACCCAACAAAAACTCGGCCCTGAATTTGATCCTTCAACAAAAAAAAATGACGCACGTCAATCGTTTTGTACACCTTTTACACTGGAAAGTATAAAATGCGTCTTAGCATTTTATATAGACACTAGCTAGTACAAAATTTATACACATAACACACAAAAGAATCGTTAATGACCGTTATATATTCACTTATTGAGTTATTGGCATATATTAAATATACTATTTACAATATACATTTTTGTAAGTAGCAGTACGTAAATTTTATACATTAATATAAATTTACTACACTACAATATAAGAAAATAGATTGTCAATGATGTTTGTATAGTGTAATGTTGTTTATTTTTAAATTTATTATATAGTGTGTGTATTATTGGGTGGGGGGTGGAATGCACAATAAGGGGGGATCGAGTTTATAAAGTGGGCTGAAAAAATATATGTATACATTAAGATGCGAACTTGCATCATTACACAACCAAAGATGTAAAATATCACTTCAGGCAACCACTCATTTTGTTTTATATACTAGAAAATGTATCTATTTTTTGGTCAGTCAAAAAGCGTGTTACTATAATCCAAAACTTTGGGCACTGAGTACCCCCTTACATGAACTGGAGCTAAAGAGCTCGACCAAGGATCATATACCCCACGCAAGGGGTATAACACTAGACCTAAAGATAACAGGAACCGAGAAGAGCATTAAACTAACAAGGCTAAAACCAGACATTCCTACCAGGAGGGTGAATAATTACAACATGCAGATACATGCAATAAGCCCACCCAAAAAAAGTAAGTACAGATTGCAACATAGCAACCACCAGGAAGCCCTACCAGGAACAACATCACTAGCTTTAGATCTTCTCAGATCTCCACCAGATCCATCACGATCTATCAACAGAGAACGGCAAGGCAGAGATGTTCGAAACAACATTTCCTTCTTGGCACGGTACCAGCTGTCTAATAGAAGCACCCACAATGTGTGGTCCTATGCCAACAATTGGGGTTCAAACTTGCATCCGAACCTGTCACCAATCAGTTGATGTCCTGCAATAGAAACAGCAGCCAACTTCTTACGAAGAGGCTTTTCGACAAACACCCCAGGGGTGTTCCAAACACAGCAAAGAAGGGAAACACGGGAAGCGACCCCAGGAGCACTTTGATGTTGTCTTGATCAGGAGCAAACCCAACAGAAACCCACGCCTGCAGAGCACAACTCCAAGGATCGGTGTAGTTCCAGGGAACAACCAGCCACGCCTGAGCGCAACTTCTGGGAGCAGCCAGCCGTAGAAGACCACTGCACTAGCGAACACGCCGCAGCAGTAGAGGACCTCACCCAGCAGCAGACGCCGCACCTCCTCACCACCCACCGTCCAGCAGAGTGACCGGAGGGCCACCCGCAGTCGATGCCCTGGTTACACAGGACAACAACGATATGGACGTCGGAGCAGGGGGCCTTCCGCTCAGAGCCGAAAACGACACGAATACATGGTGCTCGCAGCATCAGAGAGGACTGAGAAGAAAGGAAGAAGGAACCCCCCCCATCCCAACCCCACAAGCGGCTACAGACAGCACATGACGTCTAGCTCATGATACGGGTGTCCAAGAAGAAGCTAGAAACAACTGCAACAAAGCATCGAACACCTCGAGGGTGTTACTACACTCAGCTGCAGAAGAGCACAAGGAGAAGAAGAAGAAGCCCCTCCCCCTTGAGTCCAACCCCAACCGAGACACCAGAGAACCACAGAGACTCCGCATCAACACCTAGAGGGCGTCAACGCGAGGCACGGACACGACCCTGTCCCACATCTTGGCCCTAGACAGGTCCCGAGCTACCTTCAGCCGCCCTACAGCCAAGGAGGCAGACGGCCGACGAGGGCACCACCACCACATCATGAGGAAGGCCTCATCTCCGAGCAGTCCAGAAGAGAAACTGAGACCCGCCGTCGTCGTCGAGGAAGCATCGGATATTGCTCGGAGGTAGGATGAGAGGGTGCCAGTGAGGAGGGGAACCCAACATCGTTGGCGTGATGGAGCAGCAAGCGATCTTCGAATCTGGAGCAGAGTAGCTTCTCTCCAACCGCCTCGCTTGAGCAAGCTGGAGTCGGCAGAGCCGAATTAGCCGACTCCCGTCCCAGATATAGAAATGTATCTATATCTAAATATGATTAATATTTTTCATTGATTTAGATGTGCAATTTATAATTTTTGGGGGAGGAGGGGGGCTAAAGCCCGGACAGCCCCCCCCTTCTCCAGGACACGCCACACTCACTTCCCTTAACAAAATATACATTTCTTTGAGGTACTTTAAAATTCTAAAAAACTAAAAAAATATGACCAATGTGTGTATATCACTGCCTTTAAATGAAAAAGATTTTCAATAAAAAAAGGTTAGTCAATACCAGGCGAGACTAATACAAGTAGGATCCTATTGGAATTGAAATTGAAATCCGTCTTTTAACTGCATGAGGTGGGATTGCTACACATGATCCTATCAAAATCACTACAGAATCATGTTTGTAGAAGAACAAAAGGAGGGGATTTTTTTTGGTCGGCAAAAAACGTGTTACTAATATACCAAAAACTTTAGGTACAAAAGCACCTCATAGGTGAAAACAAAAACCTTGAGTACCCAAACATGCGGATAATCAAGGGCCAAGAGATCCTACAAAACCTAAAAACAAATTGTAAGATAAAGACTAGACCCCTAAAGACCTCACCCAAAGAACGAAACAAGGACATATGCACTGTCGTGTGCTCAATGGTAAGAAGCACACCCACAAATTATGAGCAGAAAAACCTTACCGACAGACCTTGCTCCATTAGGACAAGGGCAAAAGAGATTCGATCTTTATTCAGCAATCTAGGCTTAAGAAGTAACCAGGACTTGGGAAAAAATCCAAAACGGCAGCAAACATCAAAGGGAATGTCCAACCAAAACTGGGATCACCAATTGTTGAACCGACGCTCTGAAAAAGAACTCAGAAGTTGGATCCATTCTGCGATCTTCCTCCACTAGCATTTACCACACCCACAAATTGTGAAGGAAAGAACTGATAACAGACAACATCATCTTCAATCTCTATACCCGGTATCAGAGCAGCCAAACCCCTATATGCTTGGAGAAGACAGTAAACCAGTCGCAAGTGATCCTCAAAGTACCTATTGCCCCATAGAAGCAAATCCTCGAGCACCTGATGCTCAGCTTGTGCGCAACCACTGTACAATGTCAAGGACTGGATCTTTGTGGAAAAGGCGTCGTCGGAGCTCCAGCCACCACTACAAGGGTCCGTAGTCACCGACACCACTAGGGCCATCTTTCTATGGCGAGGGGTTGGAACCCAGGCCGAGAAGCATCGTCGTTGCTCCAGATGGAGCGTCGTCGGCTGGACAATAAGCGCCCAGCGAAGAGCCCAACCGCCTCCTTAGTCGCCAAATGCAGAACCGGAGTCGACGCCAAGGTTGCAACAGGGACCAGTCAGAATCGTGACCCTATGGATTCCCAGAAGAGGGAACTGGTAGCCGACTGCTGGTCGACCGAGATAGCCCAGAAGAGGGCACCGCCAGAGCATCGATTGGACATGCAACCAAGGCAGAAAAGGGGACCAATCCGCCTAGCAAAGGGACCAATCACTGCCGTGTTTCACCAAAACGGGATCCTAGTCGGAGTCGTGGGCCGTCGTCTCCCTGGTTAAACCAGGAATCACTCGGAGGAGGGAGGAGTTGCTTGTGAGGTAAGGAGACGTCCCCTTCCCTCACCTACGTGATTGAGCAGCAGACGCATGAGCCCCATAACTGGTTTGGGGGCGGCTTCTCTCCAACCGTCACGCTTGAACGGAACAGAGTCGATAGGTCGATTTGCCGCAACCCTGCCCAAATCTTGCCTCGTCGCGGCGCATCCTTCTCCCATTCAAGCCAGATCTACCAAGGAGGCGCCCGCGAAAGCAGTCTTGCTCCCCTTTCTCCAGAGACTCGCTTAAAACTCCACACCGCCGGCCTCGCCGTAACTGTTGGGGGCCAGGGGAGGAAAGCGTCGAGGTGACACTCCCTCCCTCAGCGGTAGCCGCCGGGAGGGTAGAGAGAAGGGAGAGAGAGAGCGGAGCCCTAGAGAGAGAGTATTCCGGAGTAGCTAGTCTTTTTTAAAGGAGGGGATTTTTGGATTATAAAAATTATAAAGAAAAAAATAAATAATATTATGTGACACAAATTTAGAATCGAAATCATTCTTCATTACTTAGCAAAAATTATAACAAATAAAATATGTTATTTTATTTAGATAGTAGAGAATGACTTCTGTTCCATTTTAAATTTCAAAGTTTGCTCTTATAGCATATCAGAAAAGAAAAACCGAGGATCTTTAAAGAGGGCAGCATATTGAGAGGAGTCAGTTGTATGTTGGTTGTCGGGGCGGAGCCATCTCTTCAAGGACGTCAACCCCTACATAGATATTCGTGAATCGTGATTGGTATTTATAGGCAAGTAAAAAAAAAATACAAAACGAGACTGAAAAAGAATCGAAAGTGACTCGAAAAAGACGCATGTATCTACGTCGCATGGAGCTTTAGACATAAGGCAGAATGAGAAGAGTTAGCTGTATATGGGTCGCGTTCGCGTAACGGAAAGTAGCACCTCATCAAGAACTACAAACCCCACCATATTATCCGTGAATGGTGACCGCGGCACTTACGCTCAGAATATGATGGCGCACTCATCATCTACGACTTTGCAAAATAGTCGTCGTGGGTAGGTCGTATAAGGTTGAGAACAATCAAAACAACACCAGTCCACCGCTCAACTAAGTCCCGCCATCCATTACATTCCCAACAGAACAGTTGAGCAAATTTTAACCAGCCATGGATTGTGACGCCGAACAGTCATGTTTCATCCCAAGGACAAGCGGACCACCCAACGGTACTGGTCTACTGTTCCTATCTTGAGTCCCAGCGGACCACCCTGCTTCTAATCTACTATCTCTGGTCCGCACTGGAAAGCGACCTATACGGTCTAGGAGTATTGAAGATACAGTGATATTGAAGCCGGTTACTATAACTGTGACATTCACTAGCAATGTACCGAACGAGCATCGCAAGCTTCAGTAATGCTCAATCCCCACCAGTCCTGATGCATAAGCTCGGCAACTCGGTCAACTGATCAGAGAGACTTAATGGGGGAGTAAATGCTTACTGCTTAACTCTAAGTCTCTAGGAAACAGTTAGGGTAGGGGCGAACATTGCCAGCTTATCGCTTGTGTGCTTCAGGACAGAAGGGAGGCATCCACTCATAACGGGGAGGTGGTTTTTCATAGTGAATCATCGACGGATGGTTTCTTTGGCATATAGTATATTTTTTCTTCTGATATTCACAAAGAAATTTTGGGTATAAGGCGCTTTCGGGGTTTTTACTAAACAATTCAAGCATTCCTTTTCACAGGTTCTTTTTGTGTGTGCATGCACCCTATATGCAAGCAAGTCGGTTTCAGCTCCGAAGCTCCTCGGGGGTTGCACATGCTAATAAACCAGACCACACGTCCGGTTCCATTTCCTATTCAGTTTTTTTTTTTTAAATTGGCGATGTAAAACACATACGAAGTGTTTTACATATAAGTGTTTGTATAGCTGCATATCAGATATTCACCAAGGTTGGACCCGAATACTGAATTTCGAAGTTTTGGATTTTTGTCAAAAAAAATACAGACGATATTCAGGGGCGGAACCAGCCATCTAATGTTGTGTGTGTGTGTGTGGGGGGGGGGGGGGGGTAATTCTTGCAAGTGCTTAATGCCGTGAAGAATGATATGAGGAATATGCATGGGTGTTTCTAATGCAAATTAGCACGAGGTTCAGGCGGACTGTTTTGAATTTCTTTGTATAATAATGGCTAATAAAGTGGCAAAAGGAATGCCTTAGTGGATTATGATGCCTACATCCTCGTCACCTTTATGAGACACCGCCCTTGACCGAGAATATACATGAAGAACATTACTTAAATGACTTATTCCAAACCAGTGATAGTTATTTTGCCAATAAAGATCATTTTCTGGTCTGATCGGTCAATTTTGTGTACTCTTTCTATGTTTTCTATGATTTCTGGATGTAATATCTCAAGCTCTCATTTAAAAGTGCTAAATAAGGAGTGTTTCTAATATTTCAAGTATTTACAATCTAATAAAATATTATTTGACAAGAAGATTTTCTTATACAGAAATTTTCATTGTACAAAGGATTCGTATATCACTTAACACCACAAACGGAATAACGAGAAAGTGAATAAGTTCTTATTCATATTCAATGATTTTTCTTTCGTACAATAAGAAAGAAATCAGTGTTGACATATTCCAAACGATATGAACTTGTAAAAAAGATAATCAAAGCATATGGAAATTGATGATTACCTTTGGGCAATAAGAACAAAAGGAAAGCAAAAGCAGACTTGTTCTTATAACATCTATCATTCTCAAATAAGAGAAGATCTGCTCCTATTAGCCAACAACAAAGAATGATGACAAGTATTCATTATCAGACTGAAATTATTAAAATAATGCATCTCGTTCTTTTGTAAAAACTAGTAAACGCACACGTGCCATGCACGTGCAAACTTAAATAAGTTGGATTTATCTTAGATGAAATTAATGAGTGTAAAATTTTGTAGTATTTTAAGTGAATCACTTTTACACAATAGATAGAATAACAACTTCTTATAAAAAATTTGTACACTATCTAATTATGTAAAATCTTATATAATCTACAAAATATTGTACTATTTTAGAGCATAACAGTATATTATAACTTTTTAGAACTATAATTTTGAAATATCTTGATATCAACTTCTCCACAATAGAATTAGAAAAGTGAAAAAATGAATTTATTTTGAAACTAAATTGGAAACCTTAATGAAGAAATCATGTTGTTAATAAACTCTAAAAGTAATATGTATCGAAGTGATAGTTAAAGAACTTGACCCCTCTATGATGCAAGCTCCAACAAGAGACATGCCTATATATCTTCATATAGTTTCTACCATCACAACATGAACGTTTACATGGATTGTTCTTATTTTGTGTCGTCACATGTGCATTAACTCATGCGTTATCTTAATTGACATAATCTAGTTGAATATAAATTTTGATTGTAAAATTACAAAGCTTAAATTTGCTAACCGTTCCACATATTATACGTGAAACCTAAAAATATATAGTTATGCATCTAGATGAGATATATAATGAATGAGTTCATTGGTATACAACAGTCATCCAAGCAAATATAAACATCATTAAATTGTATTATTCGTGATTGATTGTACGATGTCATAAATTGGTGCATATTCTTATGTAGACATAAATTGTACGTTTAAATCTATCAAAATTTGGTTTCACACTTTAGAAAAAATGAGAGTGTTGTTAAACAATGCAATTCTAATTATAGACATGTAGTATAAGCTATGATTCCAAACAATGAATAGACCAATGTGTTTGGAAAAAATGACAGGACATAACCAGTATATTTCTTTTTGCAAAAAAGTGTATTATTGTTGGTTTAAAAAGATTAAAAATATATAGAAAAATAACGGTATCACAATGGTGATTTCTTTACAAAATAAGGGCGTAGAAGGGTTGTTACAAAACAAAAAGATAGATATGAAACAGAAAGATGTCATTGTTGGGTTTTAGGGGAGACAGAGAAGGCAGCGGAAACAAAAATTTTCTCCCCCAACCCATACCGAGGAAACGCGTCAACGGCTATATAATAGGAAAGGATGGTTTGTGGAATCATACCTTGTCCCGAGGCTTGCTCGGCGACAATACCTCGCGCAATGCGCGGTCTTCAACTCCGGACTTCGACGGTGTCTGTGCAGCTCCTGGTCGCACCGGGACTGAAGACTCCTACTCGAACCGGACTGTCGGATGACAGTTGTCCTCCTAAGCGGCAGTATCCTCCCGCCTCTGTAGTAGTCCACACGGACCACCTGGAACTCCACACTCCTTGTCCCACAAGGAAGTGGAAGGAGTCGCATCCTCCTGTTGACGTACTAGTCGCCAACACGCTCTCCTGCCTCCTGTTGCAACTGCAATTGTCCTTCCCTTGCTGCACCTCCCTTTTGCGGGAAGCACTTGCTCGGGCTCTCTCACAGTTACCAAAACCAGAGAGAACGACAACTTGCAGAGTAACTGGTTGCACTGAGCTGTACTTTGAGAAGCCCCCAATACCCCTATATATATAGGAGAGTCATGGGACATGGTTCTCCATCCCGGGCAATGCGAGACTAAAAGTAGGAGTAGAAGGGTTCGGGATTTTTCCACAAAAAACAACCATCTCGCAACCTGAACTGATCAGTTCACTGCTGAACCGATCGGTTCAGCCATTGAGCCGATCGGTTGGACCTGAGCCGACCGTTTGGGGCACTCCAACCGATCGGTTGGTGCCCTGAACCGATCGGTTCATGGTCCTAATCCGGCTCAAAAAGACTTTCCTTGTTTCTTTCCCAATTGGTATCGAATACCAATATTATTCCCAATCGAATTGGGCAATTTGAAACGAAAGGAAAATTCTCACTAATCCTACTTTCCCAAGTTGCTCGATTGCACCAGTTGAACCGATCGGTTCAACACTTGAACCGGTCGTTTCACTCTGTGCATGAGCCGAACGGTTCAACAATTGAACCGACCGGTTCAGCAACATCAGCCGACCGGTTCATCACATGAACCGATCGGTTGGGAGTGCAGATTGTGCAGAATCAGTCAAATGTGAATTCAATCAATCTGATACTCTAATCAATGCGTCCAACACCTTGAACCATATGATATTGAGCCATCGACAGATTGAGTGTTTAATTGAACTACCAAACTCTTTTAGTAATCAATCTAAACATTGCTTTGTGGACAAAACTCCTCTTCCAGGTTAAATCCTATGTGTGTGACCCTGCAGGTCCATTTCACGTTGGCAGTGAAAGTTCATAACTCTTATGACTTCACAAGCAAAGAGCGGTGCCTAGTCACACATCAGTGCTACCCAAGTGAAAGTAGAAAGTTGGAGAACAACTTTCATCCTACAGTCCGTGAATGGTGTTACAGCGAATGTATAATTCCTTTGTCACTGATATCCCGAATGAACTCGAGGCATGGAACAGTCATCCTGTCAATGTTCATTCACTTCCTTGATCTCAGAGTAGACTGGAAGAGATATGTATGACATCAGTATCACATACTGATTCACACATGCGTGCACGCCTTTCTCAATCCTACTCATCAAGTGGCCATAGATATCATACTCCCTCAGGAGGGACAAATCCCATATCTATCACTCACCCCTCAAAAGCCCCATGTGTCAAAGCCACCCAATCATCACCTTTATAACAACCCATGTTTCAGGATTGCGTTTGATGATGTCAAAGTGTGCCCAACGACATGTGTTGAGTGTAGTGATTTCAGGTCTAAGAATCACACTCACCACCATCACTGTGAGTACTGACTGTGACTGCCATCTCATGGTTCCATGTGTCAAACTCACGGTGGGTCTGTCTGGTACACTTGTTCTCTAACAAGTACCTATGTGTTTGGTTTGATATCTCTATATCATGACTAATGAGATTCTGTCATCAACCAACACCACAATCTAGTCTTGTGTATCATTGTTGTCTATCTACCTTCCACAATGACATCCGACTAGGGACATAACAAGAACGTACAAACTCTTAGCATCCGTATGATCTCATCGTTCAGGTCATGAACCTGAAGGCATACGTCATTGAGTTCTGTCATTCTTTAGACATTCAATCTGTTCTATCACTATCTCATATGACTGAACCAGAATGAATTGGAAGCTTGCCTTTGATGTTTATCAAATCAATCTTAATGTATCCCACCAATCATCACATGATTGGCTCTTAGGGCATACATACCAACAGACTCCCACTTGCACTGCGAGCCAATCACCCTTGAATCATATTCATAGTGATCTTCAAACATGTCCCACATGTTACTATGCTCTAGTGCCAACATAGTGAGAAATGGCAACACCTTGCCAAAGTCAGTATAAATTGCATGTCTCTCATCTCTTCACTGTACGTCACACGTATGAGATGGAGTTGCCGTAATATGCGATCTAGTATTCCTTTGCTAACCTTTAGCCACATTGCATGATCAAGGATTCCAGACTTGTCATCAATGAGCGGAACATAAGTTCATCTTATGAACCTCCAGATCCATATAGTATCTACTACTGTTCTCTAACACATAGATACTTGACATTTCCCCCTTTTAAATGGCTTTATTGGAACATTTCCAATTATCAACAACCTTTCACTTTTATACATCTTATGTATATATATTGCGATTAATTTTCTGTCTTTTTGGAAGTTCGCATCAATGTAACTCTTTACATCGAACTCTTCCTTATCTCCATAGAACAAGTAATTAACAAGCACTTATCAAGTTCTCATGGTATTCCAGTAACCCTTACTGGAAATAGACAGCCATCCACTCGTCATGTCACACATGCGAGTTATCAGGATGAGCACATCATATTGTCATGTCCTACATACAAGATGATGAATGCATTTTATTCTTGCCATGTCCTACATGCAAGATAATGGGATGATTACATAAATGATAGATCCATATCTATTCTTAGTGTTCCCATTCTTCATAAGAATTAGACACTTGGCCTTGGGATACTAACTCCATGTAACATGGACAAGTTTTCTCCCACTGAATCTGTGCATACTGAACACTTCAGTACAGATTGCCAATGTATGCTCTCTCTTTCCAGGTCAAGAGATTTTCGAGAACTATCTCTATAGATCTCTATTCCTATCACATAGGAAACATCTCTATCTTCCTTAAAGATAATTTCCACTTTTGGATTTCCAATCTTGAACAATTCCATTTCACATCAATATGTGAAATGTGAATACGCTCCCACTAAATCACAGATCCCTTCTTTATCTTTGACATATCAGTCAAACCCTTTGACTATATCATCAAAGTAAAGATCCAATTTTGAGTTTCTTGTACTCAATCAATCACATTGATTAGTCCATTGTAACTTATAGACTTCATTTGCATTAGTGGATTCATAAACCTTATAGGTTGTGTCACGTACACATCCTGGTTTTATTCCTCATAGGAATGCGGTTTTAGTATCCATATGCCAAATGTCTTAGTCATTAAGTTGCAATCAACAAGCATCATCCTTCTCAAAATGTTATCCATGTGTCTTAACACTTAAGACTCATTTGCACTTATGGATATGATCCAATGAGTGCTACCATCAAGGTCATACCTTATGGTTCACATGGATGTCATTTAGGATGTAAAGGTCATAAACCATAACTCAAGATTTGGTTCCTCATATTCATCTTGATAGTTGACTCATCACATGAACAACTGATCACACAGATAATTGAGGTGTATCTGTTAAAGATATAAGAACTCACAACCCTTGTGATTCTTAATTTCTTTTATTAGTGTGGGGTATTCATTTATTAAGAAGAATTCAGTTATTTGATAATCATTCTCTAACTCCTTAGAGTATGATTCCTTCTTGATTCAGACATCATCATGCCTTAATCATGAGTTTACTATGATACATTATCATAATCACTCATAAGGATCTCAAACATTTGGTCCAAGTATTTCATTCATTGATTTCATCAAGAATTAATACTTTACCAAATTTGTACTTCATTTATGATAATCTTGAACACTTCAAGATATTTTGTATTGGTATTTCTCTAAACACCATTAGAAGTATTAGCATTTGTTCCAATAGGTATGTAAATACATCACATGTATTATACCTAATAGGATAATCATTCTCCCACTACTATTAGTGAAGATTGATTAATCATGTCCAAGATATTCATATCTCTTATTGGTTCTCTAACCAAAAGAGTCTAGATTTATCCATCACATGGAAACTAGAAATGAATTTCTCATGATTAATGCTAATTTGATTGTTTGTGTTATCAATAACTTTAGGTATCATTTTATCTTATGCATACCATGTATCACAAGATAAATAAGGCATTGCCACAAAGATCATATCTTTAAGATTGAAACATCAACTTTATTAATTGCCATCATTGTCATACAATATGAAAAAATAAAGTGTTTCTATCTATTGGCAAGTATGAAATAGCAGTTCATAACTGTATTACATGCCTTATTGGCTGAAAATAAACTAAAGTATTCCTATCTATAAAGGCAACACTTGCCCCAAGTAAGAATGCTTTACACTTTACATCTTGGTATCATATACCTCAAAAAGTGTTACAAGTTTATTTACATGACACCTTTAAGTAGAGGTTTCAGTCGCCTCCTTCTTCTTTTGTTCTTCCAGGTAGAGAGGACAATTCCTTTTCCAATGTCCTGGATTTTGACAATGGTGGCAATTTCCTTTCTTGGTCACGCCTTCCTTGGCCTTGAGAGCTGAAGATGGCTTGGAATCCTGGCTAGCTTCAGAACCTTTCTTAGATTTGCCCTTGCCCTTGCGCTTGGACTTGCCTTTCTTGCTCGTGATCACCATCACGGACTTAGGCTTGTCCTTCTTCATCTGTAACTCGGCTGTCCTCAACATGCCCAACAACTCTGACAGTGGCCTATCAAAGTTGTTCATGTTGTAGTTCATCACAAACTGACTGTAAGATTCTGGCAACGCTTGCAGTATCACGTCAGTAGCCAACTCTTGGCTCAGTGGAAATCCCAGTCTCTGCAGGTTCTCCACATACCCAATCATCTTGAGTGTGTGAGGACCAACTGGATCTCTTTCTGTCATGACGCACTTGAACAGCGCCCTAGAAACATTGTACCTCTCTTACCGTGCCTGATCTTCATACATGTTCCTGAGATGCAGAATCATCTCTATGACACCCATGTTCTCATGTTGCCTCTGCAACTCATGGTTCATTGAACATAGCATCAAGCACTTTGCATCAATGGCATCATCAGAATGCTTCTTGTAAGCATCCCTTTCTGTCTTTGGTGCATTAGGAGCGGGTTCCTCTGGAATTGGAGTATCCAGGACATAGAGCTTACGCTCTTGAGTGAGAACAATTCTCAATGTCCGATACCAGTCGTGGAAGTTTGTCCCATTTAGCTTGTCCTTGTCAAGGACCGATCGCAAAGAAAAGTTGTTGTTGTTTGTTGCCATTTGAACTACAAAAAGGAAAATATGCAATTTTAGTCCAAAACTCATTTTTGACTTATTTGATTGATTTGAAAGTTTGACGATATAATTAGGCCTTTAATTAATTATCGCTCCCACTATTTTACTTCAAATTGATAGCCCTCACCATCAATTCAGAAGATTGCAGCGTACAACCTTCTAGTGGGCAAGATCCTAAAATCCTCTAAGCCATGGACCAGCTAGGGCTGTCACCCACAACATAGATCTCTCAGGTAGGCAACTTTTTCCAATTGCATCATATGCAACTCTTGATAAGATGTCATCTACAACTCCTTGCAATGATCATCTCCATGCCTCAAGGCGCTAGATCCTATCTAGTTCACCCTGTTAAGTCCGACCCAAAGCAAACACGATGAACATGCACCCTGCTTGGGCAGACCCACACATTCATCCTTCACGCTTCCACGAGATAGACGGTGCACCACGCTTGGGCGTGCCCACACTTGGTCGATCAAGCTTTTCACGTGTGTCGCATTTGGAAGGCATCTAAAACTTAATATTTTAATGAGGGATTTGGTTTTATATATATACATATCCAATCACCACAATATATAGTACGTATCATATACATGCTATATCCCACAGAAAACATGCACAAACAATAAAAAGCGATGATTATGGCCATCCTAATGTGATTCCTCGAGCCAAGAGGAATCACGGTCATCTAAGTCTACATCACATGCAACCTGTACAAGATGAACTCTGTGCCTTGCCATCCGAGTTGATCACATGAATGATTTGTACTCTCCAGCCGGTCGTCTGGGTGCCACCAGCCGATCGGTTGGCTCCTCCAACCGATCGGTTCGCCTGGTCGTCGTGCATCTCGTCATGTCTGCCACCCGCTCATCTCGCTCCTCGAACCGGTCATCAACTGATCAGTTCACTCCTTGAACCGACCATCTGGAAGGTCAACCGATCGGTTCACTCCTTGAACCGATCGTATGAGCAGTCGTCTTGATGTCCTCCGGTCTTTGACATAACAGGAAATAAAATTCTATCCTATTTATTACATTGCTTTAAAAAGGAAACCCCGAGTTACATTCGGGGGGAGCAAAGGTAGGAAAGAATCTCGAATTATTTCGAGTTACATCAGGAATAAGAGAGGGAAGATCGGTGCGCAGATCGAGATGCAAGCAACCACACACAACCAATCACAGATAGGGGTTTATAGGCCATAATCACGCTACACACATCCACCACAAAACTCGTTTAAGGGCGACGCGTATCGAGTGCATTAATAATACATATCATATATGTAATTAGGGATTTGTGGATTTAGGATTGGACATGCATAAAGCTGATATTATTCGCATCGTATGCAATAATTAAAGGCGACAAACCAAAATCGATCATATCGATATTCCTAAAATATAGAGCAGTTGACGTGGCTCTGATACCACTGTTGGGTTTTAGGGGAGACAGAGAAGGTAGCAGAAACAAAAATTTTCTCCCCCAACCCATACCGAGGAAACGCGTCAACGTCTATATAATAGGAAAGGATGGTTTGTGGAATCATACCTTGTCCCGAGGCTTGCTCGGCGACAATACCTCGCGCAATGCGCGGTCTTCAACTCCGGACTTCGACGGTGTCTGTGCAGCTCCTGGTCGCACCGGGACTGAAGACTCCTACTCGAACCGGACTGTCGGATGACAGTTGTCCTCCTAAGCGGCAGTGTCCTCCCGCCTCTGTAGTAGTCCACATGGACCACCTGGAACTCCACACTCCTTGTCCCACAAGGAAGTGGAAGGAGTCGCATCCTCCTGTTGACGTACTAGTCGCCAACACGCTCTCCTGCCTCCTGTTGCAACTGCAGTTGTCCTTCCCTTGCTGCACCTCCCTTTTGCAGGAAGCACTTGCTCGGGCTCTCTCACAGTTACCAAAACCAGAGAGAACGACAACTTGCAGAGCAACTGGTTGCACTGAGATGTACTTTGAGAAGCCCCCAATACCCCTATATATATAGGAGAGTCATGGGACAGGGTTCTCCATCCCGGGCAATGCGGGACTAAAAGCAGGAGTAGAAGGGTTCGGGATTTTTCCACAAAAAGCAACCATCTCGCAACCTGAACTGATCGGTTCACTGCTGAACCGATCGGTTCAGCTATTGAGCCGATCGGTTGGACCTGAGACGACCGTTTGGGGCACTCCAACCGATCATTTGGTGCCCTGAACCGATCGGTTCATGGTCCTAATCCGACTCAAAAAGACTTTCCTTTTTTCTTTCCCAATTGGTATCGAATACCAATATTATTCCCAATCGAATTGGGCAATTTGAAACGAAAGGAAAATTCTCACTAATCCTACTTTCCCAAGTTGCTCGATTGCACCAGTTGAACCGATCAGTTCAACACTTGAACCGGTCGTTTCACTCTGTGCATGAGCCGATCGGTTCAACAATTGAACCGATCGGTTCAGCAACCTCAGCCGACCGGTTCATCACATGAACTGATCGGTTGGGAGTGCAGATTGTGCAGAATCAGTCAAATGTGAATTCAATCAATCCGATACTCTAATCAATGCGTCCAACACCTTGAACCATATGATATTGAGCCATCGACAGATTGAGTGTTTATTTGAACTACCAAACTCTTTTAGTAATCAATCTAAACATTTCTTTGTGGACAAAACTCCTCTTCCAGGTTAAATCCTATGTGTGTGACCCTGCAGGTCCATTTCACGTTGGCAGTGAAAGTTCATAACTCTTATGACTTCACAAGCAAAGAGCGGTGCCTAGTCACACATCAGTGCTACCCAAGTGAAAGTAGAAAGTTGGAGAACAACTTTCATCCTACAGTCCGTGAATGGTGTTACAGCGAATGTATAATTCCTTTGTCACTGATATCCCGAATGAACTCGAGGCATGGAACAGTCATCCTGTCAACGTTCATTCACTTCCTTGATCTCAGAGTAGACTGGAAGAGATATGTATGACATCAGTATCACATACTGATTCACACATGCGTGCACGCCTTTCTCAATCCTACTCATCAAGTGGCCATAGATATCATACTCCCTCAGGAGGGACAAATCCCATATCTATCACTCACCCCTCAAAAGCCCCATGTGTCAAAGCCACCCAATCATCACCTTTATAACAACCCATGTTTCAGGATTGTGTTTGATGATGTCAAAGTGTGCCCAACGACATGTCTGTCTGGTACACTTGTTCTCTAACAAGTACCTATGTGTTTGGTTTGATATCTCTATATCATGACTAATGAGATTCTGTCATCAACCAACACCACAATCTAGTCTTGTGTGTCATTGTTGTCTATCTACCTTCCACAATGACATCCGACTAGGGACATAACAAGAACGTACAAACTCTTAGCATCCGTATGATCTCATCGTTCAGGTCATGAACCTGAAGGCATACGTCATTGAGTTCTGTCATTCTTTAGACATTCAATCTGTTCTATCACTATCTCATATGACTGAACCAGAATGAATTGGAAGCTTGCCTTTGATGTTTATCAAATCAATCTTAATGTATCCCACCAATCATCACATGATTGGCTCTCAGGGCATACATACCAACAGTCATAATTAAGTATAAGAAAGTAAAATTAATGCATTTATATTGTAAATTTATATGGCTTGATAGTAAAAATATGTCATAACAACACTGAATATTGTCAAATTTTATTTGTAGAGCAAATTTGAACTTGGATCCAAAAAGTAAGTATCATACACACTATTATAATATTACAAAAGTTGTCTTCACATAAAACAAGTAACACCCTATTACATGGGAATACAAAGAGACACAATATATTTGTGCAATTCCTTTTTAGTGGATGACTTCAACATCTAAGGTCTTCACTGGGGTGACAAATTCCTTTTTGTATATTGATAGAATACAATAATGATGATTTGTCAAGTTACCTTCTCATAACATACTTATTAACAAAATATATCAAATATTTTGCACTATATAAACAAAATCCAATTAAAAAATCAATTAAAGAACAAATAAGGAAAGTTCACATCTTTCTTAGTTATTCCTCACATCTCAAAGAGATCAAATCATATGAAGCATTGGAGGAAATTTTTCAAAGAAAATTCTTGTTTCCTAGTATCAAGTATATTTAAGCATTTATAAGGAGGAGCTCATTCAATTAAAGAAACATGAATAGATTGAGATAGTAAAAGTGAGTTTCGAAGGCCATGACTTGTTTTACGGTGGCAGCATAGTGTAAGAGCTTTTGAGGTTTAAATTTATAACATTGAATTATGTAGAATTTTATTAAAATATGGAATAGAATGGATAAGGAATGTAACTACTCTATTAGTTTTATTTCTTCATTTTTAAACATACTAAATTATATTAGATACTATAATAGAAAGTACGTATAATAATTTTATACAAAGCATGTTGTGTGGTCAAAGAATGGAGAGGGAAAAAGAACAATAATAAAATTATAAATTAATCATTGAATGTGAAATTAGTTTGTCTCCTCTCATGCACTACTACAGAACCTACCTTTAGTGTCAGTTATTTAAAGCCTTTAGTGTCGGTTTCTAAGCGACACCTATGTGGGCGACACCTATGTGGGCGACACTAAAAGTCCACCCATTAGGCGTCGGTTCCAAAACCGACGCCCAAACACTTCGCGCGCCACCAAAAATGCGTCATCATGGGACTATAGGCGTCGGTTATTAGGTAAGAAACCGACGCCCAAACCCTTCGCGCCACAGAAAGGGCGCCATCTTGGGCACTATCAGTGTCGGTTATTTACAAATAACTGACGCCATATATCTTCACGCCACACGAAATAGACGCCGGTTATTTGTAAAAAACCGACACTATATCATTATGTGTCGGTTATTTACAAATAACCGACGCCTATTGGTTTTTTTTTTTTGACATCAGTCTGCAGACCTGCTGTGGCTGGTCGCAGGATGAGAAACCTGTTCAGTTCAGTTATGAACTGCAGGTTTTACGACATCTATTGATATCAACCGACAACAGGCTACAAACCTGCAAAATTAACAATAAAAAAGTAGCACATGCATTTAGCAATGCAACCTGCAGTTCCATTTTATTTTCACACATTTATAAACATTCACAAATGCTAGCAATTTGTAGTTCCATTCATTCACATTCACACATGTAGAAACATTCATATAGCAACCAACACTTTCATTCATTTTCACTCAGACACATGTAGAAACATCTAGACATGTAGAAACATTCACACATATATTATAATTCAGAAATTCATTTACAAAGTATCATTGTTTAGTCATTATTCGCTATCAGGATCCCAATTATATTTTAAAGCCCCCACTAATTGTATGGTTGTTGCCCATTCTTCTCTTACTTCATTTAATTCTCCCTTTGTATAGGGAGCATTAACATTTGGTAAGTCCTTTCCTGTAATGGGGTCGGCTTTAAACACCTGTAAAGAGAATGATGTATATATATAATTAATGAGTTATAAATAAGATTGATATATTTCGATCATATTATCTAATGAGACTATATAATACCTGAGCAATACATTCGATATCCAGTACGGCATGTTTGATAATCATGTGCATATATCGCAGGACAAAGTATCCACATGCCCATCCGTTGTCTTGTGTAGCACACTATAAATTCAAACATACAAAATATTAAAAAATACAACTAATTAAGCATTGTTCACATAAATAATATATACATATATTGCAGTCGGGAACTTACTTGCACGTTCTTCCAAATTATTGGCTGGTTCTTTTTCATGGGGACCTTTCCTCCAGCCTTTTTGTACTCCTCAAAACCCCTACATGTTAATGTAACACAGAACATTGCAATTAAATAGTAATGTAATAACATATGTTAACGGATATGAAAAATGAAATATTTCTCACCGAAATATTGCCATTTTCATTATGTGTCCAAATCTTGTATTCAATTTACCCCCCTTAGGATCTAAATAATACACAGTGAACGTCTCGGGGGCAATAACCAATAACTCCCAATGCCTACCCCTAGAGGAAAAAAAGTTAAAAATTAATAACTCAAAATCCACAATAAAATGTAATTTTCTTAAGTCCAAATTATAATAAGCAAAGTAAACTTACTCTACATTGAATGGAGCCATTATCACTGTCTTCTTTTTTACAGCAAAATTTGAAAAAGACTCACAGCAGTATTGTTGAACTAATGTAGGGTCTTTAGCTACTAGACTAATCAAGGATGGAATCAAAAACCCTACATGTTTGAATCCAAAATCTGCACATATGTTGTCTAAGTAGCTGCAAAATATGTATTAATTATGCATGCATTAATAAATAAGAAACCAGATCACCAGATCATACACAAGGTATATGGATGTATAAAGAATATCTCACCTTATCCATAGC
Organism: Alisma plantago-aquatica; assembly: GCA_963693085.1. Taxonomy (NCBI): domain Eukaryota; kingdom Viridiplantae; phylum Streptophyta; class Magnoliopsida; order Alismatales; family Alismataceae; genus Alisma; species Alisma plantago-aquatica. Next base: position 626,511,821 of record OY856413.1, on the reverse strand, counting down.
TCTATCACAGATGTATTTAGCCAATCATATCGAAACAACTCCAATATATATTGTATAAATAGTTTTGTTTCGTATGACTGACCTGTAGAATCTGAATCAGAAGAAATAGTTATAGGGGAGTTTATATCATGTTCCCCTAACCATACTGCCATACCCCTACAGTTAGGACCTAACGGGACAGGTAGGTCCTGTGGAACCCAACTAGGTAATGCAGGAGGTGGAAGTGGAGGCCTAGATGCTGTGGGTGTCTTCTTTTTAACCTGTATATATATATAATTTCAGATCAACTGCCAGCATATTCACACACTAACAATTGAACGTAATTTAAATTTACCATACCTTATCAGTAAATAAGACATCCGCTTTTAGCCACAATATCACTCCGCCTAGTGCCTCACCAAGCATTTCACAATCTGGGTGGGCATATGGTAGTGGAAGTTCCAGAAATTGGGGGAATATATGTATCGGGCTCACCCGAATCCAACCAGCTGGTACTGGAGACTCGTGACACGTTTCCCCTGGTAGGGATGGATAAGCCGACGCCTCTGCCACGACATATTCTTTACTTTTTAGACGACATGGCTTCAACCCCTACAAATTTTTGTGTAAAGAATGTTATATACATATATACATATCATATTTTTTTGAAACGACTACAATTTCATATATACGTATCATCTTGAATTAAAAAACTAGTTACTATGTCATAAAAATACTTACAGTGGATGTGCTAGGTGGTGGTTCTACAGGATTACTCCCAACCTCTGCAGTAGGAGTAGGAGTAGAGTCTGCAGTAGGTATTGTCTGGTAAGTGGCAGTCTGAGATGCCTGCCACTTTTTCATTGCTTCTTCGAGTTTTTCTTCGAGTTTCCTGTCAAATAGCTTATCCACCTATACATGGATAAAAGAAACGTCAAATTCTAATTTTTGAATTCTCTTTTACAGTAACATTATAAAGAAAGAATATGTTACCTCTTCTTGTGAACGTCCCGCTTTTGGGACATGTTTGCGCTGGGATGACCCAAAAAAAGATTTGATGCCCACACCAGCGCCTGCAGCCCTAACACGTCCAGGATGCTCTGGGTTACCCAGAGCAACTGTCAATTCATCCTTTGTTCCCTCAGGGATGAACTTTCCTTGTTTCCTCAGCTCGTGCAGCTCCCGCTAATCGCCAAAACAAAAATTTGTACTTAAGTAAACAACACAAATAATCAATATTCGAATGATTGCTGTAATAGTTGTATTTTACCATTTTTGCAGCCGCCTCAGCAGTTGCGGCCTTAGTTATTTCTCCCTTCTTATTTTGCCTCCCAGCTATCCAGACATCATGGCGAGGTAGAGGTGTGCTACCTATGGTAGAGGACTCCTGAGTAGCAGCAGACTGAGCAGCAGTAGCCTCAGCCTGTAGTCTTTGGCGAACGCCTGCATACCCCTTTGGACCCATTCTGTGGTCATGCACATTCAGTGCACGCCTTGATCTTTGTGCCTCACTGAGGGCCTAGTTAGTATGCAAATTAATGATTTGGTTAGTAACACTAAATGTTAATATTGAATAAGTGAATACAACATATATTAATTAATGAGATTGAGACTGATGCCTAATACCTTGAATTCATCAGTTTGTCTTGAAGCGACAAACACGTCCCATTCTTCTTTGTCCAGGAAGTTCCACTGTTCAGTGGCGGTCTTCTTCCTCTTGTCGGCTTCTTTTATGTATTCTCTGGTGAGATTTGTCCTATAGTTCCTTAGGACTCTCCCACAGCGTTGCATCACGCATTTACGATGCAGCTTTTCATCCAATTCAAATATACTCTGCAAAATAGAATTGCTATTAACTAGTATCCAAAAATTTAGTAATCTACAAAATAGAATTGCAAATTAATAATAACTCACACATAAATCCCTCCATATTAAAATTTTCTTCTCCTTAGAAACGTTATGCCAAGAATCTAAGAGACAACCGCAATGGCTACGAGTAACAAACCCAAGATATGAAATAAATGAATTGCGATTCACACCACATGCATTTCCTGCATTATCGAAATCCACAACAAGTTTGGGTCCATTGCCCTTTTGCGCAATTAACTTCTTCATCATAGTGATGCCCCTTCTCTTGTCAACTTTTTGGTGTTGTTGATCAAGTGCCTCAAGTGCTTCAGATGGTACCTGTGCATCATCAACCTAAAATTTGACAAAATAATTCACATTTACAAGATATAACTATAAATGGACATATAGATATAAATATATGATATATTTTTAAAACTTACATTGTGAGGCGGCGCATTGATGTCCTCACCCTCACGGTAGTCATCAGCACGGTCATCAGGAGAATGGTCAGCCATCTGCAAATTCACATTCAAATTGTAAAGTTCGCATTGTAAAGTAGTAATTCAAAGTGTAAAGCTCACATTGTAAAGTTCACATTATTACAACAAAGTATATATCACAACAAAATTGTAAAGCTCTATGATCAAAGAGAAAACAAGTATATATTACAACAAGATTACGGTCTAGGGTTAACAAATACATGTGATGTCATTCTTATATATAATAAATATACATGTACCACCTATCCCAACCTTGAACACCTAATCTCACTAGTAAGTGTATAATGTGTATTGGGTTCTCAAGAAAATTTCGGAAGCATTTCCCCGCTGTTCTCCAAGTACATATGTACTTAGAGAACAAACGGGGAAATGCTGCTGAAATTTTCTTGAAAACCCAATACACATTATACACTTACATCCTAAGCGAGATTAGGTGTTCAATAACAGTCCCAAACCGGGGAGTATCCAAGATTTACTCCTAATGAGTAAATCTTGGACGGGTTTCTAGGCCAACAAATACATGTGTTGTCATTCTTATATATAATAAATGTGTACCACCTATCCCATCCTTGAACACCTAATCTCACTAGTAAGTGTATAATGTGTATTGGGTTTTCAAGAAAATTTCGACAGCATTTCCCCGCTGTTCTCCAAGTACATATGTACTTAGAGAACAAACGAGGAAATGCTGCCGAAATTTTCTTGAAAACCCAATACACATTATACACTTACATCCTAAGCGAGATTAGGTGTTCAAGAACAGTCCCAAACCGGGGACTATCCAAGATTTACTCCTAATGAGTAAATCTTGGACGGGTTTCTAGGCCAACAAATACGTGTGCTGTCATTCTTATACCTACAATCCTAGTTTCATCATTCATATCCTAGTTCTTCAAATTAGCTGATTAACATTGTCAATATACTCAAAAATGAAACAAGTTACCAATTTCATAGTTAGGATGGTAGAGATACCCTAAGATCTAGAGATACCCTAAGATCTAGGCAATTTAGGGAAAAGTTCATCATTTACATTCCAAGCATGTCACATGTGTGCATTACAGTTCATCATTAAGTAAGAAGGGTGATTAGGATTCTCAATATACTCAACAATGAAACAAGTTAAACATGTGTGCATTACAGTTCATCATTTACATTCCAAGCATGTCACATGTGTGCATTATAGTTCATCATCAAGATATCTATAACTTACTTAAACATTCAATTATGAAGTAAATATACACTTAATTCAGAATAGCATGACGCACAAAGTTGCAGTCAACATCATTATGCTTTGTTCTATCATGGACTATCAGATTGGTATAGCACATATGTATCAGTACATAATTAAATAAACACAATCAGTAAATAACTTTAAAAAAATCCACTAGCTTGGTGAAATCAGTACATAAATAAACACAATCAGAATATTTTTCATGGCTTTTGGGGTGACTTGGTGAAATCAGTGCATGTTTTGGGCATCCAGTAGATGAATCCAAACCCCAGCAGCAGCCTAAACGTGCCCTGGCGCCGCCCAAGCATCCGCCCAGAGGCCTAGCTAGGCAGGGCACCTGGGCTTGGGACCCTAGGCGTGCCCTGGCACCTGCTTAGGCGCCGCCTGGGTGAGTTCCAGGTCGGCGGCGGTAGAGAAAAGCAAGGCAGAGGAGAAAAGGGGGTGAAGCTTTTGTGGGTTACCTTGCAGGAAGCTGGCGGAGGAGAAAAGTTGCTTCTACCGGCGGAGGCGGCGGTGACGAGGAGAGCACTGTAGCTGCTTCTACCGGCGGCGGCGAGGGTGTCGAGGAGACCAGCAACCGGCGACGACGGCGACGACGGTGACGGCAGCGACGGCGACGGCGGCGAGCGACGTGCGACGGCGGGAGCAATCGGGGGAAATCTCCAGACCCTAGCGCACGACAATGAAACAGAGACAATGGGAAAAAGTTCTGTTCGCGGGGCTATTAAGTTGACAATATGTGTCGGTTATTTAACAAAACTGACAACTAAACCAACAGTGTCGGCTCTTTGACAAAAACCGACAACTATACTACTTAATATTCGTCGGTTTATAAATAAAAGACAACCGACAACTATTCTTGTCTCGCGCATACCCTTTAGTTGTCGGTTATATATTAAAAAACCGACGACATATGTCCAATTTTAAAGGTAATTTTTTCGCTGGAATTTTGGTTTTGGCGGTTGATATTAAGTGTCGGTTGTTTATTAAATAACCGACACTTATTGAAAGAGGTACCAGTGTCTGGTCGACCTTCACATATTGGATGTCGGTTTATGTTAACAACCGACATAGTAGGTTTTATGTGTCGGTTTTTGTATACAATCGACACCTTGAAAACCGACTTTATAAGCCATTTCTGTAGTAGTGATGCATGTTGTAAAAGACTCATATAAAGGATTTTATACACCACAAGTAGAAATAGAGTGATGTATAATAGAAAATTGGTTTTCAATCCAAATATTAAGTATGAAAATATCAAAATAGAAGAAAAATAATAAAAGCAACGCCTATTGCATTTGTATCACACAAAATAATAATTTTTTTATTATATGACCTTACAATAGACACATGTAGTCAGAGAGTATTTTAGAAGTCTTTAAATTTATGGTACAAATTTTAGAAGTATATAAGATATCTTGGAATTATATTTATTGAATCAACTATGTTGGTATGAATATGAAGAAGTTAGTCATCAACTTTTATTGTGCCAGATTCATTTAATAATAAATATTTGAGGCCATGGACATAACTACGTGAAAAAATAGTAATACCTCATTTCTTTTTACAGAAAGTCCAAATACCTCGTCACATGTAATCACTCCCCTCGGTACCTTAAATATGGTCTAATGAAGGAAACGTAAAGCAAAAATGTCTAACCTCATAAACAATACAAATTAAGGGATTTCACAACCTCCTAATAAGATAAAGGAGAATAAAAACAATGTTAAGGAAAGAAAAAGAAAGATTATGGTAAAATTGTGGAGGACTAAAATATATCACATGCTATAACCCCATAAATAGTACGAATTTTCATGTTTACCTGATGTGCCACTTCTAAAGACATGAGCAATTACACATATGTTGAAGAGCATAGGACATTCGATAAGAGGTCGCACTTAATGTTCCACCATGTGTCAGCAATGAAGCAACACACAATATATCAAGACAGAGCTATTTTCTATTTTTTTTGTCGGTAAAATGTCAGGACTAAGTACTCTATATACAAAGAAGAATACTTAGTAATACCAACATTTTAAGATAATGTTATTACCACATGTAGATGTGCCTACCATAGAGAGTACAATCCATTATTCTGCATCAGAAGTAGTTGCCACTTTTTGTTATTCTTTTGCATTACGATGCCCTATATAAGGACTTCTTTAGAGTGACATCATTCCAACACTAATCCATAGCAACTTCATCGTACATAAATTATCGTGGGTGGAAGGTAATGAAATCATATGTATATAAGGACTTCTTCAGAGTGACATCATTCCAACACTAATCCATAGCCACTTCATCCTATGAAAATCATCGTGGGTGGAAGGTAATGAAATCGTATGTGCTTCGACTGGCATTAGGAATTTATGGGATTAAGAGAGAAAGATTGAGATTTGAATAGAAAATGATTAATTAATTTTTTTATGTAATTGAAAAAGGCGTTCTGTTTATAGTAATTTACATATAGTATACTGTGACATAAAAAGGTAGTCATAAATTATGCGTTCTCAACATTTGGAAACTTTTTTTCAAAAAAGATATAATCATATTTATATGATGTACATTAAATTCTTAATGGAAAAGAAGAGATATGGTGTTTTATTCATAAAATAATAGATTGGACATGGGCGTGACTGAAGCATTTGTACCCTAGAATGGTCGACAACATGATGTAAATATATTAAGAGATTTGCAAAGTGGGAGTAGATAACATGAAGAAGATGAGATTTTTTATTTTTTCATGAAATATTAACATGTATAATACAATGTAAAATATGGATCTTTTCTTTTAGTCACAGTTATGTCAACGATCGAAAACACAGAGTGTGTTTGTTTGAGGAAGGGAGAGATAAGATGCATCATGGTGTCAGTTAGAGAAAATCATGGAGGGTTTCTGTACATGGGCGTTAATTGTTTGATGAGTTAACAAAAACTAAAAGGATGAGGAAACAATTAATAAAGAATGTAAAAATATGAACGCTATTAATGATTGGAAGACAGAACTCATGTAGACGTTGTAAATGAGTACTATAGAACGGGGGAGGGAGTAGAACGTGGGGTGGAAGTTGATTTGGGAATTACTGTTTCAAAATTTGTTGCAAATAAACCGGAGAACGGAAGTTGCGGTGAAAAAAAATGACGTTAGAAAATTCAAGAAAAAAATAATAGAATAGAGAGAGTCAAGGAGAGTTTGAATTTTGAAAATACTTTAGTCTGATGGTTGGATCAGTGACACAAGCGGTAACAAAAAAAAGAGGTACCCTTTTTTAGTAATATAGATTAAGATAATGAAAAATCGTCAAAGATTATGATAGTAAATTGTCGATTTTTTTACTGTTCTGAATTTATTGGTCATTCACAAGTTGTTAGAAGTGGGGTTTGATATATTGTGCTTTGTTTTAATTAAGAGAATTTTATAACTGGTATATAGTAAAAATAGCGGATAGTGTCTATTCATTTCTTTCATGTTCCTGGTTGATTTCTAACTTATCACAATCGGGAACTTATCGAAGACCATAGGGAGTGGGGTAGTTGGGTAGATTATGGGCAGATGTAATTACAACTGAGATCGGAAGAGAAATACTACAGGGGAAAAATATCACAATGATCATGGTATTATTGGAGTAGAAAAAGTGAACAACTATAAAAACAAAGGGAAAAAATTATGAGAAAGAGGCGATAGGAATAAAATTTTAGTTTTTATTAGTTGGAAGTGGTTGGCTACAGTTTAAATAAGCCGTATATTGAAAGGATAGGAAAAGTTAAATGAGTTTACAAAAGACATGTGACTAATTGTTTGTGGTATCAATTGAATTAGGATGAAGGAATGGTGATGGGTAAGCGGAAATTTAAGAGGAGACACGTTGATGGATATTATTAAGGTTGTGTTCATATATAAATGTTTGAGATAAAGTTAAGCTTTTGAAGAAGAGGCAAACCTTGTTCTCTATGCATCAAGACTTTAGTAGCACTTGAGGGTATTGGGAAGCGCATGGCCCCTTCTGACTTCTGAAGACTATTCTTGAGCTGTGAGTTGAGAGGGGATGGAACACATGATTTTGACAAACCAATAAATATACATAGTGAAGAAACAATATAAAAATTGTTACCTCATTCTATGATCTTTCTCATTAGTGAATAATGAATCGTATAAGCAACAATTGTTGCGCACTACCCTATGATAGATAATTCTAACCACAGAGACATGATGACCATAAAAGGCCCATGGCACAAGTTAAATGTAGTGTAAGTAAGGAAAGTGGCAGAGGCACCTACATTGCCGGTATCAGCAGATAGTCGATCGTCTTAGTTGCATACATCTAGTCATCTACTGATTTGAGGTCCTAATTATAGTGGCGAGGTGTGAGTAGTTCATGGATGTAGGCACATGTTCTCCGAGTCAATTGTGAAGAATCACATGATCCGGTTGAGACCTCGTCAGAGGAGGAGATGTTAGGGGCAGATGAAATGACGTAGGAGGAAACATGGATAAGGTGCTTCGAGGTAAGTGAGATTTAGGCCAGGATCATAAGAAGAAGGGGGCTGAGGCGTTAACATTTTTTGTGGGAGTGGTTGGGGTGGTTTGGGTTTTGAAAATCGTGGAGAGAGTGGTGTGATCGTATATAGATAGTTTGGACGGTTCTATTTTTATTTTTTATTTAATAATAAATATGTGGGATATGGATCAATGCTTTGTCATCCCATGATTTTAGCTGAAGGGAACGTAACCATTATGAGAGTAGTAGGCGATTTGGAATGAGAGAGAGTGTTTGTGATATAAGAAGTTGTTGGAAGTCAAGGAGACAATCGTCGGAAGTGAAATGCTTTGTTAGTTGCGAAAAAGTAGGGAAAAGTTCGTGAGTTCAACTTTGGGATGAGGAGAGAGACTAATCGTTGTAATGAGATGGAGCAAGGGTCGGTGGCGGGAAATGATTTTGACTGATGGTTATGGGTGAGAGAGAAGGGTGCGGGAAATTCAAATTCAAACGTGAGAGAGTTCAAAAAGTGTAGTTCTAATTTTTCAAACTAAATCATTTTTTGGAAGTAAAAAAAACTGAAAAAAAACGTGAGAGCAGCTTGAGTGAAGGAGAGTGCAAGCTTTTGACACGTTGGCAAAATTGTGCTATGTGATTGGTCAATATGACTTTGAACGGGTGTATTTGAACTCCTTGCAAAACTCACTCTTTTTATAGTAGTATAGATTATCATACAGCAACAAGGCCATGTATATGTGAATTAATACCTTAAAAAAAGTACGAATGACCTATAGATGCGCTTGCCATCAGAACGGAGAATGATATCCGGCAAGAAGTGATTCAGTGTTTTCGGCATTGCCATCAGAACAGAGTAGAAGATTGCAGTCGAAAGTTGCTGGAAAAGGAACACTGTAAATAGACATGTATGTATATGATGTTACTGAAATCACAACCGTAAATTTAGAAAACCACAACCGTAACGTCCGGGTAGAGTTCTGCTACCTATATGTTAGGCTCGAAACATCACTATTTATCATTATCTAATTACTATTTTTTGTGATATTAACATTTACCTGTTGTTAATCAAATAAGAGGGGTCTTATATAGAATAAATCACACATTTTTTGGGAGGCCATGGCTTCCGCCGGCCCTCCTTTTTTTCCGCCACTCCAAGATGTAGTAGATTTCTGTGTGTGTGCATGCACAAATGTGCTAGTAAATTTGTTTCAACTGGGCTCCCACACATTGCACATGTTATAGCATCAGACCATATATTTGGTTTCATCTTCACTTTTCTTTTCGTTTTTTTAGTTGAAAAAAATAATATATATCTTTTTCTAGATGTTAACCAAAATAATATAATTCAAATAATTTTCAGAATAACATCTTCTACATAAGAATGTATTTAAGTTCTGACCCATTCACTTTTCGTGGTACATGCGCTCAAAACCAGGATTTACTTAGAACAATGTGCCTAAAATTTTAGTGCATTCCAACATACATGACATATAAAATATAAGTTCAGACTTCACTACCATGTCGCCAAATGTGTATTTATAGATATGTGCATAGTTAGATTAATACGACCGACAAGGTCATTAGTGAGGCTTGATATGATGATGATGATAGTGGGATATGTGTATTATTAAATATATAGTCAACATTATCTATACATATTATTAAGTATTTTCACATACAAATATATTTACACTTAATAATATCCATATTCATATGGATCGATATACATATCTAAATACATATTCATTTTGTTAAAAATATTATAATTGTGTATATACAATATTTTTGTAGATTTACAAATGTATATATACATACCTCGATATTTATTATTCTTAAAACTCTAAAAAAAAGGACAATATTACGAGTGGTGAACACTACTAACTACAACTCAATACTATACTCAAAATATACTACATATGTAGCTTATATCTCATTGATTGCAAGTCATCATAACTACTCGATCACGACTATCAATTTATCCTCATGCATGGTGTTTAGAAGATGAATATAAGGATATAATTGGCATGTCCTTATTTTGAGTTTTATCTCTCAATTATTATATTTACTTCCACGTATATTCCAGTTTGCACACTCATTTTTCTTACATACATTATACCATACATGTTCAATATATATGAAATGACTAAATTGTTGTGTGTACATTTTCAAAATTATTTTAGTGGAAATACATGTTATCAAGATAATGTTACCATTCGTTAATATGATCTATTGTAACCAATATACTATGCATTATTGTTTACATTTAGGATTTTGTGTCGAGTATATTTCCTAAGATGATAATAACTTGTATATAATTCTCTTATAATGTATGTTTCTAATATGAATTGAATATAACACATCCGTATTTGTTATTTATTTTATAAAATATATTTGGCCTTCTACCTCATTGGAATTCATTAAACTTGTTATTCTGAGACAAACTTTCCTAGGCGTGTGAATAATTATGACCATAATGGGTACCTACATCTAATCCAATTAAGCCACATAGTGTGATGCGTGTATATAGAAATCTATTAATGTATTTGTTTGTATATGTATACATATATTTATGTTTATACATATCGAATTGAATTCATCATGTATATATAATATAATATATAGATTAAGTGGTTATTATAGATAATGTATTGGCGTGCACTCGCTGCAAAAAGTTAATATACACCAAAATATATTTTACATAGCGAGATATAAACTATGAATGGTGATGATCCTAGTTAACATAGTTTATAAAGCTGTTTTGACGCCTTTGATACCATGTCCCTAATATTCTAAAATGTTTCAAAAACTTATTATCTTCGGGATGTATCTGCCCAATTGTTTGACATTCAATCAAATCCCGTAAACGTGAGCTTAATCTGTACCACGTACACAAAACATCTAAAATTTAAGCCGGGATTTGTTTCGAAGGCAGTGCTGTTTTATTATTAGATTAGAAAAAAGATGTTCTTTTATGTTATTCTCTTTTATTCGTAGCGATTGATATTTTGGAGGTGATGATTAATTAAACCATGGTATGTGTCACTGTGAGTTTATGATATACATTCCGATAGGACATGAAACAAAAAGAATCTAGGCTTTTTCTAAATATTTTATATCAAAAAAATAGAGCATAATCAAATTAAAACATGCATAATAGAAATCATAAATGGGAGAAAGAGCTGATTGGAATCAAAGCGTATGGGTGATGTTGGGCGGCTGACTGCATCTAACTTAATAGCTAAGAGTGTGCAAATGTGATTGTGATCTAGTTCTGTTGTGGGTCAGTATACGGGAGGCACTGCCACACCTATGGTTGTCTAGTTTTTTTTTTGACAGCAAACAGGCCAATTCATCGCTCATAAGCCATACGCCATCTATAAGAAAAGAGTTTTACACCACCAGAACATGCATCGAACAAGTTCAAGAAAATTAAACCACTACATCTCAAATTGGGACGAGAGTAGAGAGTTTCTTCTTTGATTCCTTTTCCATGATGTTGACAAAAGCAGCTTAACATAAGGAATTTCTTCAACTTGAGCGTGAAGTAGTGGTAAAGAACCTGGACTGAAACGGTGCTCTGACGATGGAATATCTTCTCAAACAGATCCGCATAACTAAGCAACAAGATTAGTCTTAGGAAAAATTGAGACCTAACACTAACTAAAAATCTCATTGCTCCCCTAAAAGAGAGATCACAAAAAAGAGACTCATAAACACCGATGAACAGAACTAAAACAGGCTGAGAAGCAGCAATGAACACCTACCACTAACGACCAACGATACGAAAAAAAATCAGTAAAAACAGTCAAAAAAAAGGAAAGGGATGGGGAGCCCGAGCCGCTTGATCGAAAAGAAGACGTGCCGGATTTTCCTAAAGGAGCCACAAGTAGCCATTGGGGAAGGCCACAACTGCCACCACGGAACGCCATCCTCCACACCCACGATTGCCGCCAAGGAAACCTAGATCTGAGCTCCAAGGACTAGTACCGTGCGGGAAGAGGAGACGAGGCAAATTCCAGCTTTGCTTACCACCTAGACCAGAGACAATGAAACCGGGTGAAAAAGGGCCATCTGGGAGTGGCCGACACTCACAAGAGGCCGCAACCCCTCCCCCGAGCCAGCCACTACGTGGGGAAGACCTAGTCGCCCTGTCAACTGCGGAGCGGAAATGGTTGCCTAGTTATCTCCCTCCCATCCTTCAATACTTAAAGCTACCATCATCTCCTACCTCTCCTGGTACTTTTACTACTTGACTACCTGTATTACTGAAGAAAGAGGGTAGACACAAAGAGAAAAAGAGGCTATTTGTTAGTGATAGTACTACATGTTTGTGTGAAGAATGATGTGGGATGACCTAGATAGACCTACTCTCATGATCTTGATATACCTATTGTGAACCCTCTTGAAGCCTTCTCCAATTGTAAAATCACATACTTTTAGTTCTATCATTAAGGTTTACTTATGTAAGAATCTAGGTTATACTTATGAGCATAACCATTTTTCTTTAGTCATCTTATCAACTTCTTTTGCTGAAAACTATACTTTTCCTAGAGATAAAATTTGGTGATTTTTGAATTTTATCAACGAATCATTAATGTATTAGCTAAGAAAGGTTCTCATTAAAATTGTGAGGATTATCTTGGAGAAATGATAGAATTTCAAAGAAAATTAGCTACTTTAGTTTTCTCTATCATAACATATTAAACAATACAATCATTCTCTAAGATAGATTCCAAACTCGACAAAAATGCACACAAGATTAGTCACTTTACCATTAAAAATACGAGATTAATATTTGGGAATAAATGGGCTCGTAGATTTGTTGTTAATGACAAAGAAAAGGTTGTAGGGATCCAGACCTAGAATCTAAGCTCCTATTCCTTGTATCCATATGAATGATTATGAATACATACATGGTTTGGATTATTAAATTGGCTTCCACTTTTAGTATAACCATCAATCCTTAGAATATCTTAATTCTTGGTAGGTCCAAATCAATTCCTCTATATTGGATAAATATCCAAGAAATACATATCCTGAAGGAATTTGTCCCTAGCACCCTTCCTACAACAATCCTCAACCTCCACCACAACCTTCTTCATATCACCTTTAGTTCTCTTTTCTCCAACTCTAAGAAATTGCTAATCACTTTAACTTTGATAAAGAACTTACCTCCTTGGAAGCTTATGCACTTAATGCTATGGTGTTAGTCAATTGGGAACACACCATTTATTATTATCTAATATACACATAAGTAGATGTGGATTCATATGTGGATGTCTTGTTACATATTTTTTGAGAGGATTTTTTAGAGTTCACGCATGGATCATTTTAATCAATCTTTGTATTTAAGCATGTTGTCTCAAGAGCTATTTTGCTTTCTTAAATGACTTTCTTGTAAACCACCTTGACTTAAGTATTTTTTTTCTTAGTTTATTTAAATACATATCTTTTTGTTCAAGTTGAGATGCTACTATTCTATTTTCTTCCCATACTATATGACTTCAGTTTTAGACAAACTCCTTTTTGGTTTCCTATATCTCTATTGTGATATGATTTATTATCAAAATAATTGGTATATATAGGGACCATGTTAAACCACCTAGACATACACTTGAGCGATACAATACATAGAGAAAATATCATAATTATAATATTCCTTGGTGATCCACACTTGTGTTCAAGTAGAGTTTTTTATTTTATAAAAAAAATTGTATCCTACGTAAAATATCATCAACCAAAACCTTCATTTTTAAAATGTACTTTCTACTCTCCCAATCTCTTTTCTTTATAAGAACTCTTCCAAAGGTGCCTCAAGGTGAGTGGAGAGACAACCAGTTTAGAAGTAGTTGTTCTCCTCCTTGATCTTGTTAAATAGGACAATGTTGCTGATGTTTTGTCAACCAAGAGTAAAAACAAGGTGTTGAGGTGGTTCTCCTTCATCCTTAGAAAGAGAATATCGTTGGTGACCTTCCTTAGGGTACAAACAAAAGAAGTTATTGAGGTGGTTTTCCAATGGCCTTACAAGGAAGTAGTGGTGATCTCCCATGAACAAAATATAATAGAGATAGAAAATAGTTTGGTCTAAAAAGATAATATGTAATATTGATAAAGGAAAAAGTAACATTTTTTGACATTGTCATTACAGTGTGTGTCTTTATTTTACAATGTGTCTTGTGTTTTCCATTTGAGTCTTGTCTCCTATGGGTACTAAAACCTTGTTACACACTTGGGAAATGTAATATACATATATATAAACATACATACATACATATATATACATCTAGATACACATACATATGTATGTATTTATTTATATATATATATATATATATATATATATGTATATATATAGATAGATAGAGAGAGAGCGAGAGAGAGTGAGAGCGAGAGAGAGAGAGAGAGAGAGTCAGGCTAGAATACACTCGAGTGTATTCAGAGTAGAATACACTCAAGTAGTTTTTCATGATGCAATATTTTTTTCAAAAATCTAATCCATTGATCTTCTTAAACATGTTGTGAATAGATCATATGTAAAATTTGAGCACATTTTGACATTTATAGGTCATGTTATAAAGACCGTAAAAATTATACATTTTAAATAAGTTTCAGACATCGATTTTGTTGCCCTTGGATGAGTGACTTACACTCATTCAAATGGGCTCAAAATTTGTATGTAGCCTAGTTATAGTATGAAGGTGAAGATCAACGGTTTACATTTTGCAAAAAATAGTTTTGATATGCACACACACTTGAGTGTATTCGTGTGATCTATACACTCGAGCGTATTTTAGCCTGACTCTCTCTCTCTATCTCTCTCTCTCTCTCTCTCTCTCTCTATATATATATATATATATATATATATATATATATATATATATATATATATACAAGTATATGTATGTATATGCATATATATACATATACATAAAAATATGAATATATATATATATGCATACATATATACATACACACATATGTATACACATTTGTACATATATATAATATATATACATACATACATATATATATATGTATTTGTTATGTATATAATATATAGCAGTATATGTATGTATATGTGTATATATTCACATTCATATAAATATGAATATAAATGTATATATACATATACATATATATATATATATATATATATATGCACATATGTATATGTATTTGTACATATATATTATATACACATACATATATGTACATATGTGTATATATATATATATAAATATGTTAATGTATATATACATATATTGCTATGTATATATATGTATGTATATATACATATGTATATATATGTACACATTTACATTTAAAAGTATATGTAGACATGCATTATATATATGTCTATATATATGTTTGTATATGGGGTTCAGAGAGGCATTCTTTCCCCCTCTCCCACACCCGTGACGGAGGCCGAATGTCAAAGAGGGTGATAAATCAAGGTGGTAATTGGGATTTGAACCTGAGTCCCTTTGTTAGGATACATCGTGCTTGACCACTTGAGACACTCCTTGTCGGCATATATATGTATGTATATATATGTATATATTTATTCACACATACATATCTATATATGTTGGTATTAGATTATTATTATTATTATTATTATTATATATATATATATATATATATATATATATATGGCTAAAAGAATTGTGTACCTGAGTACATGTAGCTTACACGTACCCATCTTCATTTGTGATAATTGCATAACTCTACTGACAAATCCAACCTTATGGATGTCATTCACACATGTTAGATAACATGTGTATCAAAATTCATCTCAATCTGAAATTATTAGACTATCTAAATAAAGAATATGCATATATTCTAATCAATGGTAAGTTGCAGAAATAACAGAAACCGTTGGATGATATAGTGCTATAGCTAATGATGTACGTAAGATATGGTTGTGATTTTTTAAACAAATCCAATATATACAACATTGATTCAATCTATATGGCTGGATTTTAATATAATCTTCTACATATGCCATTTTAATGTTGGGTACACATAAGCTGCATGTACCAGCCAGTACATACTTCCTAAACCCTATATATATATATATATATATATATATATATATATATATATATCTATGTGTGTGTGTGTGTATTCATATAAGACAACCCTGACACTTTAGAAAAATCAACACCACCACACAAGACAAACCTAACTCGTCCTCAGAATCAACAATAATTAAGGAGAGCCAAGAGTGCAGGTGTGCATACTAGAGGAAAGCATGGGGTCAGATATTTTAGGAAAATGAGTGAAAGAAAAGTATAATCCAGAGTTGATTAGGAAAGATTAGATATTGTCTTTGATCTAGAAAGAGGGAAATATGACCAGATGATGACTATATGGGAGTACGCAACATTGATATATGTTTTGGGTAAAATTCCTTACTACCCTCGCAGGCGTGCATTGATAGAACATACATGGAGAATGAAGGGAGAGGCCATTGTTCTCTTAAAGGTACAAAGGATTTTTCCTCATTTCTTTCTCAATTGGAGAGGATAAGAAGTCATAATTCAACACGGTTACCAGATTCTTTGACAAACAATCACCTAGTGATCATCAAATATTACACTTGTAGGGGTGAATCAAGGAAGGACCTTCTTTTGTCTATACATGTTTGGGTAGGATTACCATTAATAGGAAGGAAGTGGACAAAGAGGGAAATAGGCTCTATCACTAATGGAGTGAACAGAGTGCTTCACATTAATCAAAGGGCCTAAGAGGAATCGACATATGAGGAGTCATGGTTTAAGTGAATATCGAGGTAGATCTTGACTTACCATACACTATGGTATTCAATATTTGGTAAAGAAGAGATGTTGATAAACATTAATAAGAGCATTCTCCTAATAAGTGCAATATCTACAAAGCTTTCTTGCATTGAAATTGCATGAAGAAGACAAAAGAGAACAACAAAATGGATTTGGAGGGATTCTAGGAACCTAAAAAGTAGTAGATACGAAAGAAGAAGAAAATAAAATACAATAATCAACATCGTGAAGGTAAAAAAGCCAAAGAAGAGGTAGAGTTAGAGGAAGGAGAGGAGTCGTAGGGAACCAAAAAAGACACCTTGAGGAAGGAAAGGACAAAAAATATCAATAAGGGGATCTTGACCTCTGATAACATTGAATTACTCAGCCTTCCAGACAAATAGGTAGAGAAAATTTTGTAGGGGGCAAAGGAAGGATAAAAAGAAAACTTACAATAGTAACAATCTAGAGAGAAGGAGAGATCCATACTTGTGTACAAGGTCCAATTCCCTTAGTTAGTTTTATCTTCTCTTATTTTTTAAGGGTGCTCATTGATCATTAGATATAGTATTGATAGGACAAGAGATTGAGTTGAATAAGAGGAAACATTCTACTAAAAATTTAGGAAACATAAATGTATGAAGCATGGTATCCGCAGTATGAAAAGGTATCACTCCACTATGAAGAGAAGGGAATCTACAAATATTATCTCAGAATTAATTGGTACATAAGGTGAGACTGTTATTTATCTATAGAAGTTTGAAGAAGAAGCATGTGAATTTCATATGAAGTTGTATAATAAAGAACCATTGGAGACAATAAAACTTGAGTGCATTGAATGGAAGTTCAAATTATCTACTAGTCATAATAACATTTTCAATAGGGAACTACTAGATAAGGATTTCACATGGCTATATGGAGCATTGGGTTGAAAAAGTCAGTCTAGCCTAATCTTTACAATGCATATTGTTTCACGAGTGCATGAAAAATAATCAAAGATGATCCTAGAAGAACTGTTAAAATTGGTTCTTTGAGAAGAGAAGATGATGAGGCAAATCAGCTATGAATTCCTCATCCTAAATAAAGAAGAAGATAATAGATTCACTAGCTGATTTCCATCCAATTGCTTATTGTTCAATTTTCTACAAAGTCATCTCCAAGATTGTGGTAAAATGCCTAAATATGGTTATTTATGTGGGAATTATCACACTAACAAATTTACTAGTGATAAAAATCCTTGGTTTTTACTAAAACAAGCATGCAATAATACCACCCACAAGCGGATGAGTCTTATCACAATATAGTTGAGGATCGAATCCAAAGGGAAAACCTTTTTTAGAATCATTCTAATTTGTATCTAGTTTGAACTAAGACTAAAATTTAAAACCAAGATCTAATTTGGGTTGAGGGTTTAACTAATTCCATGAAGGGTAAAATATTGGAATAAAATATATTTTAGATTAATGAGGAAAGATATTGAGGTGGAATAAGGTTTCATCACCACTATCTGAATCAACACATTCAAATCCAAACTTGTATGAAAAGATAATTAGAGTTATGTATGTTTCCCTTTTTCGGAGCTAGAAACATGGGGATCATCGTGAGCTTGATGTCTCAATACTTACATATCATATTTATATTACATTGAGGACTTCCTATCGCAAATTCTTGTCAGGGCATCAAACAAAGATAATCAACATTCAAATCTAAAATTTTGAAGTTCTTATTGACTAAAATTATAATAAATCAAGTAGAGTGTATGATCAATCCACATAACATACATTAAGCAATTAGAAATGAATTTATGAGTTCATATAAGAACCAAAACAAGAATCAAATTGCATGAAATGAGTAGTGGCCCCAAGGAAAGGACTACTCACTCCTCATAGCTAGATTTTTACAACCACCAACAATAGAGGGGACAATCTCATACATCAATAAAGGCAGGAAGCAGTTGTTCTGGTTGATTGTAGGATATCGATTGACCTTTTAGGCTAGATATCGATCATTTTCATTCAATGATGGTTTATGGACAACGGTGTTGGTATGTATGCCCTGAGAGCCAATCATTGGATGATTGGTGGGATATATTAAGATTGATTTGATAAACATCAAAGGAAAGCTTCCAATTCTTTCTGGTTCAATCATATGAGATAGTGATAGAACATATTGAATGTCTAGAGAATGACAGTACTCAATGACGTATGCCTTCAGGTTCAGGACCTGAACGATGAGATCATACAGATGCTAAGAGTTTGTACATTCTCATTATGTCCCTATTCGGATGTCATTGTGAAAGGAAGATAGACATCAATGACACACAAGACTAGATTGTGGTGTTGGTTGATGATAGAATCTCATTAGTCATGATATAGAGATATCAAACCAAACACATAGGTACTTGTTAGAGAACAAGTGTACCAGATAGACCCACCGTGAGTTTGACACAAAGAACCATGACATGGTAGTCACAGTCAGTACTCACAGTGATGGTGTTGAGTGTGATTCTTTGAACTGAAATCACTACACTCAACACATGTCGTTGGGCACACTTTGACATCATCAAACACAGTCCTGAAACATGAGTTGTTATAAAGGTGATGATTGGGTGGCTTTCACACATGGCGCTTTTGAGGGGTGAGTGATAGATATGGGATTTGTCCCTCCTGAGGGAGTTTGATATCCATGGCCACTTGATGAGTAGGATTGAGAAAGGCGTGCACGCATGTGTGAATCAGTATGTGATATTGATGTCATACATATCTCTTCCAATCTACTATGAGATCAAGAAAGTGAATGAACGTTGACAGGATGACTGTTCCATGCCTCGAGTTCATTCAGGATATCAGTGACAAAGGAATTATACATTCACTGTAACACCATTCACAGATTGTAGGATTGAAAGTTGTTCTCCAACTTTCTATTTCACTTGGGTAGCACTGATGTGTGACTAGGAACCACTCTTTACTTGTAAAGTCATAAGTGTTATGGACTTTCACTGCCAACGTGAAATGGACCTGCAGGGTCACACACATAGGATTTAACCTGGAAGAGGAGTTTTGTCCACAAACAATGTTTAGATTGATTACTAAAGGAGTTTAGTAGTTCTATTAAACACTCAATCAATTGATAGCTCAGTATCATAATGTTCAAGGTGTTGTACTGATTGATTAGATTATCAGATTGATTATAACTGCAATTGACTGTTTCTGCACAATCTGCTCTCCCAACCGATCGGCTCATGTGATGAACCGATCGGCTGAGCTTGGTGAACCGATCGGCTCAGGTGGTGAGTCGATCGGCTCATGGATAGGGTGAAACAATCGGTTCAAGTGTTGAAACGATCGTTCAACTGGTCCAACCGAGCAAGTTGGGAAAGTAGGATTGGTGAGAAATTTCTTTTCATTTCACTTGCCCAATTTGATTGGAACAAGGATTGCTATTTGGTACCAATTATAAACAAAAGAGGAAAAGTCAATCGGGAACTGACCAGGACCACAAACCGACCAATTCAGAAGTGAACTGACCATTTCATGGGTCCCAACCGATCGGTTGAGGTGTCAACCGACCGGCTCAGGTCCCCAACCGACCATTTCAGAAATGAAACGATCGGTTCAGGTTACGCAGTTGGTTGTTTTTTGTGGAAAATATCGAACCCTTCTACTCCTGCTTTAGTCCCACATTGCCCGAGATAGAGAACCATGTCCCATGACCCTCCTATATATAGGGGTATTGGGGCTTCTCAAAGAACAACTCAGTGCAACCAGTTCCTCTGTAAAGTTGTCGTTCTCTCTAGTTTTAGTAACCAAGAGAGCTCGAGCAAGTGCTACCTAATAAGGGAGGCACATCAAGGGAAAGACAACTGCAAAAAGTGACTGGTGGCAGGAGTGTGTGTCAATGACTAGTACGCTGACAGGATGGTGCGACTCCTTCCAATTCCTTGTGGGACAAGGAGATTGGAGTTCCAGGTGGTCCGTGTGGACTACTTCAGAGGCGGGAGATTTCTGTCGCTCGGAGGACAGCTGTCAATCCCGATAGTCCCGGTGAGACCAGGAGTCGTCAGTCTTGGTGCGACCAGGAGTTGCACAGACACCGTCCAAGACCGGAGGCGAAGACCGTGCAAGCCGCAAGGTATTGTCACCGAGCAAGCCTCGGGACAAGGTATGATTCCAAAAACCATCCTTGCCTATTGTATAGACGTTGACGCCTTTCCTTGTTCTGGGTTTGGGAAGAGAAAATTTTTATTTCTGCTGCCTTCTCTGCCTCCCATAAAACCCGAAGTGGTATCAGAGCCACGTCAACTGCTCTATACTTTAGGATTATCGATATGATCGATTTTGGTTTGTCACCTTTATTTATTGCATACGATGCGAATAAAATTGGCTTTATGCATGTCAAATCCTAAATCCACAAATCCCAATTTACATATATGATATGTATTATGAATGCACTCGATACACGTCTCCCTTAAACGAGTTTTTTGGTGGATGTATAGCGTAGTTATGGCCAATAATCCCTATCTATGTATGGTTGTATGTGGTTGCTTGCATCTCGGTCTGCGCACCGATTCCCTTTCTCCTGTTCCTGATGTAACTCAAAACAATTCATAGATTTCTTTCCTACCTTTGCTCCCCTCGAATGTAACTCGAGGTTTCTCTTTTTACCATGTAAAATAGGATAGAATTTTATTTCCTGTTATGTCAAAGAACGGAGGACATCGTGACGACAGCTGAGACGATCGGTTCAAGGTGTGAACCGATCGGTTGATGTTCGAGACGATTGGTTCAAGGAGTGAGCCGATCGGTTGATGACCGGTTCGAGGAGCGAGATGAGTGGGTGGCGGCCATGATGAGATGAACGACGACCAGGCGAACCGATCGGTTGGAGGAGCCAACCGATCGGCTGGTGGCACCCAGCCGACCGGCCTGATGGCGAGCCAATCAATCATGTGATGAGTTGATCAAACCCAGAAAGGCAAAGCACAGAGTTCATCTTGTACAGGTTGCATGTAATGTAGACCTAGATGACCGTGATTCCTCTTGGCTTGAGGAATCACATTAGGATGGCCATAATCATCGCTTTTATCGTTTTGCATGTTTTCAGTGGGATATAGCATGTATATGATACATACTATGTATTGTGGTGATTGGATATGTATATGTATATAAAAACCAAATCCCTCATTAAATATTAATGTTTTAGATGCCTTCCAAATGTGACACACGTGAAAAGTTTGATTGACCAAGTGTGGGCACGCCCAAGCGTGGTGCACCATCTATCTCGTGGAAGCGAGA
Source organism: Alisma plantago-aquatica (assembly GCA_963693085.1). Classification (NCBI taxonomy): domain Eukaryota; kingdom Viridiplantae; phylum Streptophyta; class Magnoliopsida; order Alismatales; family Alismataceae; genus Alisma; species Alisma plantago-aquatica. The sequence goes on along the minus strand of OY856413.1, from coordinate 626,489,690 downwards.
AGGATGGATATGTGGGTCTACCCAAGCATGGTGCATATTCATCGTGTTGGCTTTGGGTCGGACTTAACAAGGTGACCTAGATAGGATCTAGCACCTTGAGGCATGGAGATGATCATGGCAAGGAGTTGCATATGCCATCCTATCAAGAGTTGCATATGATGCAATTGGCAAGAGTTGCCTACCTGAGATATCTAAGTTGTGGGTGATAGACCAAGCTGGTCCATGACTTAGAGGATTTCAGGATCTTGCTCACTAGAAGGTTGTACGCTGCAATCTTCCGAATTGATGGTGAGGGCTATCAATTTGAACTAAAATAGTGGGAGCGATAATTAATTAAAGGCCTAATTATATCGTCAACTTTTCAAATCAATCAAATAAGTCAAAAATGAGTTTTGGACTAAAATTGCATATTTTCTTTTGTAGTACAAATGACAACAAACAACAATCACTTTTCTTTGCGATCGGTCCTTGAAAAGGACAAGCTAAATGGGACAAACTTCCACGACTGGTATAGGACATTGAGAATTGTTCTCACTCAAGAGCGAAAGCTCTATGTCCTGGATACTCCAATTCCAGAGGAACCTGCTCCTAATGCACCAAAGGCAGAAAGGGATGCTTACAAGAAGCATTCTGATCATGCCATTGATGCAAAGTGCTTGATGTTGTACTCTCTGAACTATGAGTTACACAGACAACATGAGACATATGATGTCTCCAAGACATTGTCCTAGTATGTCATGACAAAAGGAGATCCAGTAAGGTATTCACACACTCAATATGATTGGGTATGTGGAAAGACCTGACTAAGAAGGATTACCTCTAAGCCAAGAGTTGGCTATTGGTGTGATACTGCAAATGTTGTGAGAATCATACAGTTCATGATAAACTACAACATGAACAACTTTGACAAGCGTTGACAAAGTTGTTGGACATGTTGAGGACAGTAGAGGCAAATATGAAGAAAGACTAACACTAATCTTTGATGAGATCAATGAAAGGTAAGTCTTAAGGGAAAGGGCAAGGGCAAAGCAAAGAAGTGTTCTGATGCTAGCCAGCAGCCCAAGCCGTCTTCAACCTCAAGGCACATGGGGAAAGGGTGTATGAGGGAATTGCCCTCTATATCTGGAAGAACAAAAGAAGATGAAGGAGGGGATGGAGATCTCCACCTAAGGTATCATGAAATGAACCGCTTCTTTATCTGAGGTATATGATACCAAGATATGGATATGTCATATATGATATGCAATAGCCACAAAGAAGTGATGGCCTTTGTGAAAGGACCAAGAAAGGAGTACACATCATTGGAGCAAGTGTTGCTGCCATAGATAGGAGTACCTTTCAGTTTATTTCAGCCTAAAGGGCATGAAATAGAGTTGAGAACTGCTATTTCATATTTTCCAATAGATAGAAACACTTTATTTTTGCATATTGTATGACAATGATGGCAATCAATAAAGAGATGTTTCAATTTCTAAAGATATGATCTTTGTGGCAATGCCTTGTTTATCTTATGGTATTTGATATGCATAAGATAAAATGATACCTAAAAGTTATAGATAACTCAAACAATCAAATTAGCATCAATCATGAGAAATTCATTTCTAGTTTCCATGTGATGGATAAATCTAGACTCTTTTGGTTAGAGAACCAGTAAGAGACATGAATATATTGGACATGATTAATCAATCTTCACTAAAGGTAGTGGGATAATGATTATCCCATTAGGTATGATACATGTGATCTATTTACATACCTATTGGAACAAATGCTAATACTTCAAATGGTGTTTAGAGAAATACCAATATGAATATCTTGAAGTGTTCAAGAATATCATAGATGAAGTACAAATTTGGTAAAGTGTTAATTCTTGATGAGATCAATGAATGAAATACTTGGAGCAAATGTTTGAGATCCTTATGAGTGATTATGATAGTGTATCATAGTGAACTCATGATTAAGGCATGCGATGTCTAAATCAAGAAGGAGTCATACTCTAAGGAATTAGAGGATGATTATCACATAACTAAATTCTTCTTAAATAAAGAATACACTTTGCTAATGAAGGACATTAAGAATCACAAGGAGTTGTGAGTTCTTATATCCTTGACGGATACACCTCGTTTATCTATGTGATGAGTTGTTCATGTGATGAGTCAACTATCTAGATGAATATGAGGAACCGAATTTTGAGTTATGGTTTATGACCATTACATCCTAAATGACATCCATGTGAACCCTAAGGTATGACCTTGATGGTAGCACCCATTGGATGAAATCCATAAGTGCAAATGAATCTTAAGTGTTAAGACACATGGATAACATTTTGAGAAGGATGATGCTTGTTGATTGCAACTTAATGACTAAAGGCATTTGGCACATGGATATTAAAACCACATTCCTATGAGGAATAAAACAAGGATGTGTACGTGACACAACCTATAAGGTTTATGAATCCACTAATGCAAATGAAGTTTATAAGTTACAATAGACTAATCAATGTGATTGATTGAGTATAAGCAACTCAGAATTGGATCTTTACTTTGATGATATAGTCAAAGGGTTTGACTGATATGTCAAAGATAAAGAAGGGATCTGTGATTTAGTGGGAGTGTGTTCACATTCCACATGTTGATGTGAAATGGAAATGTTCTAGAATGGAAATCCAAAAGTGGAAATTATCTTAAAGGAAGATAGAGTTGTTTCCTATGTGATAGGAATAGAGATCTATAGAGATAGTTCTCGAAAAAACCTCTTGACCTGAAAAGAGATAGCATACATTGGCAATCTGTACTGAAGGGTTCAGTATGCACAGATTCAGTGGGAGAAAACTTGTCCATGTTACATGGAGTTAGTATCCCAAGGCCAAGTGTCCAATTCTTGTGAAGAATGGGAATACTAAGAATAGATATGGATCTATCATGTATGTAATCATCCCATTATCTTGCATGTATCGACATGGCAAGAACAAAATGCATTCATCATCTTGTATGTAGGACATGGAAATATGATGTGCTCATCCTGATAACTCGTATGTGGGACATGACGAGTGGATGTCTGTCTACTTCCAGTAAGGGTTACTGGAATACCATGAGAACTTGATAAGTACTTGAGAAGTACTAGTTCTGTGGAGATAAGGAAGAGTTCAATGTAAAGAGTTACATTGATGCGAACTTCCGAAAGGACAGAAAATTAATCACAAAATATATATAGGATATATAAATGTGAAATTTTGTTGATAATTGGAAGTGTTCCAATAAAACCATTTAAAAGGAAATGTCGAGTATCTATGCGTTAGAGAACATCAGTGGATACTATATGGATCTGGAAGTTCATGAGATGAACTTATAGATATTTCGCTCATTGATGACAAGTATGGAATCCTTGATCATGCAATGTGGTTAAAGGTTAGCAAAGGGATACTGGATCACATTTTTCAGCAACTCCATCTCATACGTGTGACGTATAGCGAAGATATGTGAGACATGCAATTTATACTGACTATGGCAAGGTGTTGCCATTACTCACTATGATCGCACTAGAGCAGAGTAACATGTGGGACATGTTTGAAGATCACTATGAATATGATTCAAGGGTGATTGGCTCACAGTGAAAGCGGGAGTCTTTTGGTATGTATGTCCTAAGAGCCAATCATAGGATGATTGGTGGGATATATTAAGATTGATTTGATAAACATCAAAAACAAGCTTCCAATTCTTTCTGGTTCAATCATATGAGATAGTGATAGAACATATTGAATGTCTAGAGAATGACAGTACTCAATGACGTATGCCTTCAGGTTCAGGACCTGAATGATGAGATCATATGGATGCTAAGAGTTTGTACATTCTCATTATGTCCCTAGTCGGATGTCATTATGGAAGGTAGATAGATAGAAATGACACACAAGACTAGATTGTGGTATTAGTTGATGACAGAATCTCATTAGTCATGATATAGAGATATCAAACTAAATACATAGGTACTTGTTAGAGAACAAGTGTACCAGACAGACCCACCGTGAGTTTGACACAAGGAACCATGACATGGTAGTCACAGTCAGTACTCACAGTGATGGTGGTGAGTGTGATTCTTTGACCTAAAATCACTACACTCAACACATGTTGTTGGGCACACTTTGACATCATCAAACGCAGTCCTGAAACATGAGTTGTTATAAAGGTGATGATTGGGTGGCTTTGACACATGGGGATTTTGAGGGGTGAGTGATAGATATGGGATTTGTCTCTCCTGAGGGAGTTTGATATCCATGGCCACTTGATGAGTAGGATTGAGAAAGGCGTGCACGCATGTGTGAATCAGTATGTGATATTGATGTCATACATATCTCTTCCAATCTACTCTGAGATCAAGAAAGTGAATGAACGTTGACAGGATGACTGTTCCATGCCTCGAGTTCAGTCGAGATATCAATGACATAGGAATTATACATTCACTGTAACACCATTCATGGATTGTAGGATTGAAAGTTGTTTTCCAACTTTCTATTTCACTTGAGTAGCACTGATGTGTGACTAGGCACCACTCTTTGCTTGTGAAGTCATAAGTGTTATGGACTTTCACTGCCAACGTGAAATGGACCTGCAGGGTCACACACATAGGATTTAACCTGGAAGAGGAGTTTTGTCCACAAACAATGTTTAGATTGATTACTAAAGGAGTTTAGTAGTTCAATTATACACTCAATCAATTGATAGATCAATATCATAATGTTTAAGGTATTGGACTGATTGATTAGAGTATCAGATTAATTGTAACTGCAATTGACTGTTTCTGCACAATCTACACTCCCAACCGATCGACTCATGTAATGAACCGATCGGCTGAGCTTGGTGAACCGATCGGCTGAGCTTGGTGAACCGATCAGTTCAAGTGTTGAAACGATCGTTCAACTGGTCCAACCGAGAAAGTTGGGAAAGTAGGATTGGTGAGAAATTTCTTTTTGTTTCACTTGCCCAATTTGATTGGAACAAGGATTGGTATTTGGTACCAATTAGAAACAAAAGAGGAAAAGTCAATCAGGAACTGACCAGGACCACGAACCGACCAGTTTAGAAGTGAAACGACCGTTTCATGGGTCCCAACCGATCGGTTGAGGTGTCAACCGACCGGCTTAGGTCCCCAACCGACCGTTTCAGAAATGAAACGATCAGTTCAGGTTACATAGTTGGTTGTTTTTTGTGGAAAATCTCGAACCCTTCTACTCCTGCTTTAGTCCCACATTGCCTGGGATAGAGAACCCTATCCCATGACCCTCCTACATTTAGGTGTATTGGGGGATTCTCAAAGAACAACTCAGTGCAACCAGTTACTTTGTAAAGTTGTCGTTCTCTCTAGTTTTGGTAACCGAGAGAGCCCGAGCAAGTGCTACCCGATAAGGGAGGCACAACAAGGGAAAGACAACTGTAGAAAGTGACTGGTGGAAGGAGAGTGTGTCAGTGACTAGTATGCTGACAGGAGGGTGTGACTCCTTCCAATTCCTTGTGGGACAAGGAGATTGGAGTTCCAGGTGGTCCGTGTCAACTACTTCAGAGGCGGGAGATTTTTGCCGCTCGGAGGACAATTGTCAATCCCGACAGTCCCGGTGAGACCAGGAGTCGTCAGTCCCGGTGCGACTAGGAGCTGCACAGACACCGTCCAAGACCAGAGGTGAAGACCATGCAAACCGCGAGGTATTGTCACCGAGCGAGCCTCGGGACAAGGTATGATTCCACAAACCATCCTTTCCTATTGTATAGAAGTTGACGCGTTTCCTTGTTATGGGTTTGGGAGGAGAAATTTTTGTTTCCGCTGCCTTCTTTGCCTCCCATAAAACTCAACAGTGGTATCATAGCCACGTCAACTGCTCTATACTTTAGGATTATTGATATGATTGATTTTGGTTTGTTGCCTTTATTTATTGCATACGATGCGAATAAAATTGGCTTTATGCATGTCCAATCCTAAATCCACAAATCCCAATTTACATATATGATATGTATTATGAATGCACTCGATACGCGTCGCCCTTAAACGAGTTTTGTGGTGGATGTATAGCGTGGTTATGGCCAATAAACCCTATCTGTGTACGGTTGTATGTGGTTGCTTGCATCTCGGTCTACGCACCGATTCCCTTTCTCCTATTCTTGACGTAACTCGAAATAATTCGAGATTTCTTTCCTACCTTTGCTCCCCTCAAATGTAACTCGAGGTTTCTCTTTTTACCATGTAAAATAGGATAGAATTTTATTTCCTGTTATGTTAAAGAACGGAGGACATCCTGACGACAGCTGAGACGATCGGTTCAAGGCATGAACTGATCGGTTGACGTTCGAGACGATCGGTTCAAGGAGTGAGCCGATCGGTTGATGACCGGTTCGAGGAGCGAGACGAGCGGGTGGCGGCCATGATGAGATGCATGATGACCAGGCGAACCGATCGGTTGGAGGAGCCAACCGATCGGCTGGTCGCACCCAGTCGACCGGCCTGATGGCGAGCCGATCAGTCATGTGATGAGTTGATCAAACCCAGAAAGGAAAAGCACAGAGTTCATGTTGTACATGTTGCATGTGATGTAGACCATGATGACTGTGATTCCTCTTGGCTCGAGGAATCACATTAGGATGGCCATAATCATCACTTTTATCGTTTTGCATGTTTTCAGTGGGATATAGCATGTATATGATACATACTATGTATTGTGGTGATTGGATATGTATATGTATATAAAAACCAAATCCCTCATTAAATATTAATGTTTTAGATGCCTTCCAAATGTGACACACGTGAAAAGCTTGATCGACCAAGGGTGGGCATGCCCAAGCGTGGTGCGCCGTCTATCTTGTGGAAGCGTGAAGGATGGATATGTGGGTCTGCCCAAGCAGGGTGCATATTCATCGTGTTGGCTTTGGGTCAGACTTAACAAGGTGACCTAGATAGGATCTAGCACCTTGAGGCATGGAGATGATCATGGCAAGTAGTTGCATATGACATCTTATCAAGAGTTGCATATGATGCAATTGGCAAGAGTTGCGTACCTGAGAGATCTAACACTAGTACATAACCGACCTTTAGTGTCGGTTATTTAAGGCCTTTAGTGTTGGTTTCTAAGCGAAACCTATGTGGGAGATGCTAAAAGCCCAGTCGTTACGCGTCGGTTCAAAAAGCGACTCCAAAACCCTTCACGCGCTACCAAAAACGCGCCAGCAGGGCACTATAGGCATCAGTTATTAGATAAGCAATCGACGCCATATACCTTCACGTCACAGAAGGGCGCCATCTTGGGCACTAGAAGCGTCGGTTATTAGATAAAAAACTGACGGCATATAACTCCCAACACGGCCGTACTGGCTAGCACGGCCGTGGTGTCTGGTCTGCTGCCACAACCGTGCACTCCCAACATGGCCGTGGTGTTAAGGAAATAGACGTCGGTTACTATTAGAAACCGACACTGTAACTATGTGGCGTCAATTTTATACAAATAACCGATGCCTATTTTTTGTTTTTTTTTCTGTCAGTCTGCAGACCTGCTGTATGGCTGGTCGCAAGATGAGAAACTTACAGTTCAGTTATGAACTGCAGGTTTTATGACATCCATTGATATCAGCCAATAACAGGCTACAAACCTGCAAAATTAACAACAAAAATATTCACACATTTAGCAATGCAACCTGCAGTTCCATTTGATTTTCACACATTTAGAAACATTCATGTAGCTAGCAATCTATAGTTCCATTCATTTTCACATTCACACATGTAGAAACATTCATATAGCAACCAACAGTTTCATTCATTTTCACTCAGACACATGTAGAAACATCCAGACATGTAGAAACATTCACATATATTATAATTCATAAATTCATTTACAAAATATCATTCTTTAGTCATTATTCGCTATCAACATCCCAATTATATCTTAAAACCCCCACTATTTGTATGGATGTTGCCCATTCTTCTCTTACTTCATTTAATTCTACCGTCGTATAGGGAGCATGTACATCTGGTAAGGCCGTTCCTGTAGTGTGGTCAGTTTTAAACACCTGTAAAGAGAATGATGTATATATATAATTAATGAGCTATAAATAAGATTGATATATTTCATATTATCTAATGAGACTATATAATACCTCAGCAATACAATCGATGTCCATTGCAGCATATTTGATAATCATGTGCATAAATCACATTACATAGTATCCACATGCCCATCTGTTGTCTTGTGTAGCACACTATAAATTCAAACATACAAAATATTAAAAAATACAACTAATTAAGCACTGTTCACATAAATAATATATACATATATTGCAGTCGGGAACTTACTTTCACGTTCTTCCAAATTATTGGCTGGTTCTTTTTCGTGGGGACCTTTCCTCCAACCTTTTTGAACTCATCAAAACCCCTACATGTTAATGTAACACAGTACATTGCATAATTAAATAGTAATGTAATAACATATGTTAACGGATATGAAAATAAAATATTTATCACCAGAATAATGCCATTTTCATTATGTGTCCATATTTTGTATTCAATTTACTCCCCTTAGGATCTAGATAATAGACAATGAACGTCTCGGGGACAATAACCAGTAACTCCCAATGCATACCACTAGAGGTAAAAAAGTTAAAAATTAATAACTCAAAATCCACAATAAAAATGTAATTTTCTTAAGTCCAAATTATAATAAGCGAAGTAAACTTACTCTACACTGAATGGAGACATTATCACCATCTTCTTATTTTGAGAAAAAATTGTAAAAGCCTCACAGCAATATTATTGAACTGACGGAGGGTCTTTAGCTACTAGACTAATCAAAGATGGAATCAAAAATCCTACATGTTCGAATGCAAAATCTGCACATATCTTGTCTAAGTAGCTGCAAAATATATATTAATTACGCATGCATTAATAAATAAGAAACCAGATCACCAGATCCTACACAAGGTATATAGATGTATAAAGAAGATCTCACCTTATCCATAGCTCTATCACAGATGTATTTAGCCAATCATATCGAAACAACTCCAAAATATCTTGTATAAATAGTTTGCTTTCGTATGATTGACCTGCAACATCTGAATCTATAGAAACAGTTATAGGGAAATTTATATCATGTTTTCCTAACCATATTGCCATACCCCTATAGTTAGGACCTAACGGGACAGGTAGGTCCTGTGGAACCCAACTGGGTAATGTAGGAGGTGGAACTGGAGGCCTAGATGTTGTGGGTGTCTTCTTTTTAACCTGTATATATATATATAATAATTTCAGATCAACTGACATCATATACACACACTAACAATTTAACGTAATGTAAATTTACCATACAGTTTCCGTAAAGATGACATCCACTTTTAGCCACAATATCACTCCGCCTTCTGCCTCACCAAGCGTTTCACAATCTGGGTGGGCATATGACAATGGAAGATCCATCCACTTGGGGAATATATGTACCGGGCTCACACGAATCCAACCAGCTGGTAATGGAGACCCGTGAAACATTTCCCCTGGTAGGAATGGGTAAGCTGATGCCTCTGCAACGACATATTCATTAACTTTTAGACGGCATGGCTTCAACCTCTACAAATTTTTGTGTAAAGAATGTTATATACATATATACATATCATCTTTTTTTGAAACGACTACAATTTCATATATACATATCATCTTGAAAACATATCATCTTGAATTAAAAAACTAGTTACTATGTCATAAAAATACTTACAACGGATTTTCTAGGTGGTGGGTCTACAGGATTACTCCCAACCTCTGTAGTAGGAGTAGAGCCTGCAGTAGGAGACACCATAGGTATTGTCTGGTAAGTGGCAGTCTGAGATGCCTGCCACTTTTTCATTGCTTCTTCGAGTTTGCTATCAAATAGCTTATCTACCTATACATGGATAAAAGAAACGTCAAATTCTAATTATTGAATTCTCTTTTACAGTAACATCTACAACGAAAAAATATGTTACCTCTTCTTGTGAAAGTCCCACTTTTGGGACATGTTTGCACTGGGATGGCCCAAAAAAAGCTTTGATGCCCACACCAGCGCCTGTAGCCCTAACACGTCCAGGATGCTCTAGGTTACCCAGAGCAACTGTCAATTCATCCCTTGTGCCCTCAGGGATGAACTTGCCTTGTTTCCTCAGCTCGTGCAGCTCCCGCTAATCGCCAATACAAAAATTTGTAATTAAGTAAACACCACAAATAATCAATATTCGAACGATTGTTGTAAGAGTTGTATTTTACCATTTTTGCATCCGCCTCAGCAGTTGCGGGCTTCCTTATTTTGCCTCCCATCTATCCAGACATCATGGCGAGGCAGAGGTGTGCTACCTATAGTGGAGGACTTCTGAGTAGCAGCAGACTAAGAAGTAGCCTCAGACTGTAGTCTTTGGCGAATGCCTGCATACTCCTTTGGACCCATTGTGTGGTCATTCACATTCAGTGCACACCTTGATCATTGTGCCTCACTGATGGCCTAGTTAGTATGCACATTAATGATTTGGTTAGTAACAATAAATGTTAATCTTGAATAGGTGAATACAACATATATTAATGAGATTGGGATTGACACCTAATAACTTGAATTCATCAGTTTGTCTTGAAGCAACAAACGCGTCTCATTCTTCTTTGTCCAGGAAGTTCCACTGTTCAGTGGCTGTCTTCTTCCTCTTGTCAGCTTCTTTTATGTATTCTCAGGTGAGATTTGTCCTATAGTTCCTTAGGACTCTCCCACAGCGTTTCATCACGCATTTACGATGCAACTTTTCATCCAATTCAAATATACTATGCAAAATAGAATTGCTATTAACTAGTATCCAAAAAATTAGTAATCTACAAAATAGAATTGCAAATTAATAATAACTCACGCATAAATCCTTCCATATTACGTCTTTCTTCTCCTTAGAAACTTTATGCCAAGAATCTATCTTACAACCGCAATGGCTATGAGTAACATACCCAAGATATGAAACAAATGAATTGCGATTCACACCAGATGCATTTCCTGCATTATCAAAATCCACAACAAGTTTGGGTCCATTGCCCTTTTGCACTATTAACTTCTTCATCATAGTGATGCCCCTTCTCTTGTCAACTTTTTGGTGTTGCTGATCAAGTGCCTCAAGTGCTTCAGATGGTACATGTGCATCATCAACCTAAAATTTGACAAAATAAACACATTTACAAGATATAACTATAAATGGACATATAGATATAAATATATGATATATTTTTAAAACTTACATTGTGAGGCGGTGCATTGATGTCCTCACCTTCACAGTAATCATCAGCACGGTCATCAGGAGAATGCTCAACCATCTGAAAATTCACATTCACATTGTAAAGTTCACATTGTAAAGTAATTCAAATTGTAAAGTTCACATTGTAAAGTTCACATTCACATTGTAAAGTAATTCACATTGTAAAGTTCACATTATAAAGTAATTCACATTGTAAAGTTCACATTCACATTGTAAAGTTCACATTGTAAAGCTCACATTGTAAAGTTCACATTCACATTGTAAAGTAATTCACATTGTAAAGTTCACATTATAAAGTAATTCACATTGTAAAATTCACATTGTAAAGTTCACATTATAGGATGATTGGTGGGATATATTAAGATTGATTTGATAAACATCAAAGGCAAGCTTCTAATTCTTTCTGGTTCAATCATATGAGATAGTGATAGAATAGATTGAATGTCTAGAGAATGACAATACTCAATGACGTATGCCTTCAGGTTCAGGACCTAAACGATGAGATCATATGGATGCTAAGAGTTTGTACATTCTCATTATGTCCCTAGTCAGATGTCATTGTGGAAGGTAGATAGACAGCAATGACACACAAGACTAGATTGTGGTGTTGGTTGATGACAGAATCTCATTAGTCATGATATAGAGATATCAAACCAAACACATAGGTACTTGTTAGAGAACAAGTGTACCAGACAGACCCACATTCAGTACTCACAGTGATGGTGGTGACTGTGATTCTTTGACCTGAAATCACTACACTCAACACATGTCGTTGGGTACACTTTGACATCATCAAACGCAGTCCTGAAACATGGGTTGTTATAAAGGTGATGATTGGGTGGTTTTGACACATGGGGATTTTGAGGGGTGAGTGATAGATATGGGATTCGTCCCTCCTAAGGGAGTTTGATATCCATGGCCACTTGATGAGTAGGATTGAGAAAGGCATGCACGCATGTGTGAATCAGTATGTGATATTGATGTCATACATATCTCTTCCAATCTACTCTGAGATCAAGAAAGTGAATGAACGTTGATAGGATGACTGTTCCATGCCTCGAGTTCATTCAGGATATCAGTGACAAAGGAATTATACATTCACTATAACACCATTCACGAATTGTAGGATTGAAAGTTGTTCTCCAACTTTCTATTTCACTTGGGTAGCACTGATGTGTGACTAGGTACCACTCTTTGCTTATGAAGTCATAAGTGTTATGGACTTTCACTGCCAACGTGAAATGGACCTGCAGAGTCACACACATAGGATTTAACCTGGAAGAGGAGTTTTGTCCACAAACAATGTTTAGATTGATTACTAAAGGAGTTTAGTAGTTCAATTAAACACTCAATCAATTGATAGCTCAGTATCATAATGTTCAAGGTGTTGGACTGATTGATTAGAGTATCAGTGTAAAGAAGTGAAATCAATCCACCTCTCTACTAAAAACAATGGTAAACAAAATCCAATTCAGATAGCATCGGAAGATAAATTTTGACTATATTCAATTTCAAATAAAGTGTACATAAAAATTTCCCCAATATGGGTGTACACGCTTTATACAAAAAGAGGATCTAAGTAGAGGGAAACTAGACTACTCCACTTTTCTCTCCAAGCAACACATCCATCAGCCAAGTCCATGTCAACGCTAAGATCTTCATGTCTTATCCATCACCTTGCTCCACACCTAGGTGGTTGGAAAAGCACCCAGCAAGAGGGAAGGAAAATAAAAGTATGTGTCACTAAACTATTCTAAGATGGTAAGATAATAAAAGCATGTAAAAGCAGGCTAGGGTTCATCATAAGATGATACATCAAGAGTATGAGGCCATTTATATAAAGGAATATTTCAATAGATGCTTACCATAAATAAAGTAAAATAACACCATTGCATGTATGATTATTATTGACTATCTTAACTATGTAGGGTTGAGGCACCTACTGGACCTTCAACCAAAAGGGTGAGGGGAGAGTATCACATTCTCAGTCACCTACACACATTTTGTGTGCGGGGGAGAGTATCACATTCCCCAGGGGAGAAATAACACATTCCCCAACTATGGGTGGTTGTACATACAAGTACCACTACACTAGTTATTTAGTCTAATAAAATCAACATGCTAGAAAAAGAGTTATGGCAAGATTAATCAAAAGATTTATACAACATGGCAGTGGGGTATAACAATCCAAACAAGATAGTTCTATAACTGGTTTTGAGGCATAAACAAATTAAATTTCAAGAATCAAGAATTAGGTCAGATTAAGCCTCATTAGGAAATATAGGTGTTGGTATAAAGTTTTCCCAACTGAAGAGGGTAGATGCACATACAAAACACATACCTTAGCCTCAGGTGTTATAGAATCCTAGAAATCACTTTTCAGTTCTTTACACGAAATCAGATCCACTTGACCTAATATGATCATCATATTTATGTATTAGATATATGTATATTCATTAAAGGCTTAAAACCGCAAAACCATCAACTTTTTCCACAAACGATCGAATTAGACTCGAAAAACCTCACTAATGTCTTAGTTACGTTCTTCTGATCAAAATAACATATATGTTTGTATATTTTCGAGTTACTGACTTTTTAGGGTATTTTCCATATTTATTAGTTAATTAAATCAACTCAAAAAATACATATTCGAAAACATCAGAATCAAACCACGAAAATATTTTTATTAGATAGATCTCGTTCTCCCGATTTCAAAATATGTTTTATTTCTATTTTTTGGACAAACGAGTAAAAAGATACGATTTTTCAAAGATCAGTCAATCGGAACTCGCCACATAGGCAAAGTCGCTTAAAACGAGCGGAGAGAGAGAGAGAGAGGAGTGGGCCCGCTCCACGCTGACCTGGCCCAATGGGAGGCCGGCCCCGCGCTCACGTGGAGCCCAACTAGCCTTGTCAACTCCCAGTCAAAAGAAAAGCAAAGGACAGCAATGCCCCGCATGGATCCGAGGAAAGAGGAAGGAGGAGTGGAGGGGTAAAGGCGTAAAGATACAAAAATTAAAAAAAAACACAGCTGGTCGTCTTCTCCACCCGACGACATGAATAGTTCCGCAAGCGGCTGCTTGCTAGATTTTTAGGCAATAATGCTACACTAAACCAAATACTAAGTTTATATATGCAAACGAAAGTCCAAGACAATACGAACTCGACCATACCTTTTGTTTTGTCGGAGACGAAGAGATGAGGGAGCAAAGGGCGCCGCAAGGTCAGGAGCCTACGACGGCTAGATGATGGTCCAAACGACCACGAAACTTGAAATTAACAGCGTGGTTGAGTTGCAAAGGTGCCGACGTACGTATGGGTATGGATATATATAAGCAAGGAGACGTGGGTTAGGGTTTTCATAGTGGGCCGTCGAAGCTTGGGAAGCAAGCTTTGGGGGTTTCTCGAATCTCCATCAAAACTCGAAACATTTGGGATAATATTGTGCGGATTTGCGCAAGGAACTCATAGAAACAAGAATTATCAAAATCCATCGAGTATATCTCCGGATATTTGGATTTCAAATCTTGGAAGCAATGAACCTGTTGCCAAAACAGATCGAGGAAGAAGAAAGCCCGCGAACCGACAGATCGCGATCCAACGGACGAGATTTCGCGCCAAATTAAAGTTGTAAATTTGATTCCTAATTAAAATCGAATAAAGTAATTTAATGTTTTTATCTCTCCTCATTTGGAGACCCAAACGACGTCCAAAAAATACCAAATTTTATATTCTGACTTATTTTGACGTGTAGAATCCAAATATGGAACTAGTTTTGCATTTTGAGAATTTTTAATTGGTTAAATAATTCAAAACACATTTTCTCTTTCCTCCTTTATTAATGACATGAGGATTATCCAAAAATTACAAAACTTCACCCATAACTCATATTAGGTATGTTAGATACGAATTTGCTATTATTTCCATTTGTTGAAATCGTTTGTTATTTTAAATAATGTGTTGAACGTTTTGTACACTTTCTCTCTCCTTAATTTATCTTCTCATCAAATATTTTCCAAATTGATTCAAAATTAATCCAAAGGTCTATTTTAACATGTAGAACACGAATTTGGCATTGTTTTATTTTTTTTGAAGATTTTTATTATTTTATTTAATTCATTTAAATTTTATCACCTATTTATCCTTTTAATTTATTAGAGGCATCTAGAAACCTTCTAAAAATATAAACTTGGTCTACAAGTAATAATAAACGTTAGGAATAGGTTTTTGGGATTAATTAATTTTTATCAATATATATTTAATATTTTTGGTCTTTAAGTCATTTTCTCTCTCCTAAATAAAATAAAATATTAAACATTGACCAAATTAAATACAAATTCACACATAGACTAAATTCGATATATGGATTACGAATCTAGAGTTATTTTTCCAATTTGAGGACGTTAGATATTTTATTTCACCTTAATGGCTTATTTCTCATTATCTTGTAATAAAGGCTTTTATATATATTTATTATCCAAATTAGATGATACTTAGCCATTAAGTTTCTTTTAAGTCAAGAAAACGAAATTAATATCCAAATTATCTGCATGGGTTTCTATTTAGGATTTTTGGAACAATATATTCCTCATTATCTTCTTTTATCCAAAATATTCCATATTATTCTCAATTATTGCATTTATCATCTCCTTTATTTATATTTCGGGATTTTATTTCTTTTTCATATTCTAAAAAGCATTAGAAAGTTCTAGGATGAATTTATTTATTCTTTTTATCACTTAAGTGGATATTTTGCATATTTGACCCATTACTAAACTTCCACTGAGGTATTTGTGCATAAACTCAAATATTGGAATAAAAGGTGAACAAATGTTCATTAGGCCATCATATGCTCCACAAATTAAACAGAAAGGCCAAAGAGGATATAAACGAAAGGAAAAGATGGAAAGAGGGCCAAAAAGGTAAAAAGTCTAGAATTCAGTATGTTACAATCAGATTGATTGTAACTGCAATTGACTGTTTCTGCACAATCTGCACTCCCAACCGCTCGGCTCATGTGATGAATCGATCGGCTGAGCTTGGTGAACCGATCAGCTCAGGTGGTGAGTCGATCGTGTCATGGACAGGGTGAAACAATCGGTTCAAGTGTTGAAACGATCGTTCAACTGGTCCAACCGAGCAAGTTGGGAAAGTAGGATTGGTGAGAAATTTCTTTTTGTTTTACTTGCCCAATTTGATTGGAACAAGGATTGGTATTTGGTACCAATTAGAAACAAAAGAGGAAAAGTCAATCGGGAACTGACCAGGACCACGAACCGACCGGTTCAGAAGTGAACCGACCGTTTCATGGGTCCCAACCGATCGGTTGAGGTGTCAACCGACCGGCTCAGGTCCCCAACCGACCGTTTCAGAAATGAAATGACCGGTTCAGGTTACGCAGTTGGTTGTTTTTTGTGGAAAATCTCGAACCCTTCTACTCCTGCTTTAGTCCCACATTGCCCGGGATAGAGAACCCTATCCCATGACCCTCCTATATATAGGGGTATTGGGGGCTTCTCAAAGTACAACTCAGTGCAACTAGTTTCTCTGTAAAGTTGTCGTTCTCTCTGGTTTTGGTAACTGAGAGAGCCCGAGTAAGTGCTACCTGATAAGGGAGGCACAACAAGGGAAAGACAATTGCAGAAAGCGACTGGTGGCAGGAGAGTGTGTCAGTGAGTAGTACGCTGACAGGAGGGTGTGACTCCTTCCAATTCCTTGTGGGACAAGGAGATTGGAGTTCCAGGTGGTCCGTGTGGACTACTTCAGAGCCGGGAGATTTCTACTGCTCGGAGGACAACAGTCAATCCCGACAGTCCCAGTGAGACCAGGAGTCGTCAATCCCGGTGCGACCAGGAGCTGCACAGATACCGTCTAAGACCGAAGGTGAAGACCGCGCAAGCCGTGAGGTATTGTCGCCGAGCAAGCCTCGGGACAAGGTATGATTCCACAAACCATCCTTTCCTATTGTATAGACGTTGACGCGTTTCCTTGTTCTGGGTTTGGGAGGAGAAAATTTTTGTTTCCGCTGCCTTCTCTGCCTCCCATAAAACCCAACAAATGGCTCAACCAAGATGTTAATTGAAGAGGTCATTCACTCTTGGATTTCATAGGTCAATAACCAAAGGTCTATTCATAGAGAGGTCAATCAACTGGAGTCTGTAGCTATGGGTTTGTTGATGATCGATTGTTTGCAAAATTGTTGATGGTCGAAAGCTCTTTTGGTGGATAGGTTGATTACTTAAGGAAAGAATGTAGGTTAATCGTGATAGAACCTCAAAGGTCAACTACTCTTTCTAGATAGGCCGATTACTCCAAGAAACAACGTATTAAACGTTGTCCTCCCATGGAGAAACAAGTAGAAATTGATTGTATGGGCGCTAAGATCAATCCATTGTGGTTGTACAATGGGTATTTGTAGGCCTCTGTGGCCAGGTGTAGTATGTATATTCATGCCACATTGACAGTCATGATCATTTTCTTGTTGGTGAAGGAACTTTGGTAAGGTTACTAGCTTGGAGTTATTGGTGGATTTTGTGCTCTAGCTATTGACCTATGAGGTCGAAAGATTTAATGTCAGGAAAAGGATGAATTGGTAAAATGGTTGATTAATTGCTACTTGAGTTGAAGTTTGAGCATTGGAGGTTGATAGGTGAAGCTCGAGCAATATGTAGACGCTTGAGGTTGATAGAATGCTCGAGAATTGAGATCCATAGTCCTTTCGAGAGCTCAGTGAAGATTGATCAACTTGGATATGGATAGATTTAAGGTTGATCACTACAACTCGATACTTGATGATATTGAAGGTCAATTAGTGGGTCAATCAGTTGGTTGATTATGTCCTTGAACACAAAAAAGTGTTGATTGTATGCCTTATGGAATTGCCTAAAATCCATTTAATGTTGGGGCACTTCCCCACAATTGGTAGCTGTGGCCTCCTCATGGCTCCCTCCTATTGAAGGGAAGCATGACCCCTAGGTTATGCTGGTTCGACTAATATGAATAGATAAAACTCCAAATCTACAAGGAAATCCATCAATGGTATCAAAATTATAACAAGTTAACATAAAAAATATATATAATAAAATTAAGATATTTCTAATGAAATCCAAGAGTTTTGAATCCAAAAATTGGGCTAAAATTACCACACTAAATCAGGATGAATATGCATTCATGGTTATGTCCTACCTAATTTGTAAGAACCAAGGAGTGTCATAAGAGAATGAAGTATTAACAATTGTTCTTTACTCATAGCGGAATTCCTTCTCGATTTCAATGTGTAGAGATGTCACAAGGAAGAATATTTCAAGATTTATGTAACAAAGGCTGGTGATAGTGTTGAGTGGTCCAAGTTATGGTGGATTCTGGATGAAATGGGTTTTGATGGAAGATGGGTTGAATTTATGAAAAGGTGCATTGAAACCACTAGTCTTTTAGAGTTAGTAAATGGAACATCAAATGGCACATTCAGAGGAGGGAATGGTTGAGGCAGGGAGACCCACTGTCTTTGCTACTATTTACAATAGTGATGGAATACTTCTCATGAAAAATGGAAGAAGCATATGTAAAGAAAAAACCCAGAACCCACACAATACATGGAACACTTGTGCTCAACCACTTAACCTTCACAGGTGAATTTTTAGTATTTGTCAAAGCTAAGGGGAAAAGCTTGAAGAATATGAAGGGAGTGCTAAATTTTTTTGGTAAACAAATAGATCTGTTTGTCTGTGAAGAAATGACCCAACTTTTCCCATAGAATAACATTGGATACAATGAAGAACACTTGGCCAACAAGAGTACAATGACTATGTGTGAGCTTCTAACAACCCAACTTTACCTCTAGCTTGGAAGAATCTACTAGTTAATGAATTTAACGATTCTTGTGACAAAGTAGACAAAATGTTGAGTATGTTCCAACCAATAAAGCCTTGATAGTAGGCACATGTGTTCTACTAAAATCAACAGTTCATGGATTACTAATCTATTAGGTTCAACAAAAAGAGATAACTAATTCTATTCAAGATCGAATCAATATGTGTATGTACAAATTCATATCGGTCAGTTTTTTGCAATCTGTATGATATTATACACTTTCTCTATCTAGGGATATGGTGAGTTGGATTAAATGACACTGAAGGAAATACCTAGGTGGGGGACACTGAACATGATAATCAAGTTCAGATCTCACGGCTCCATTTGGTCCAAATGGATGAGAATAAGGTATCCCAAATGTTTGGACTTCTATCCTAACACCAGGGAAGGTTACTCAAGATCAATTAGTGTCTTGATTTCAATGTGGAAATGGGTGAAACATCTTTTTTATTAGGAGAGGGGTTATTTTATATCAATTGATGAAACATTGGATGAATGGGAAGTTGTCTGTAGTAGAGGTCCCAAAATGAACCTGATAAATAAGTCAGATTTTGTGCACATGTGCCAAAACATGAACTAAGTGTGTTTAGAGCTTTGACCCAAAAAAATAGTGTTTAAAACTTTATACAAGGCTCTTCCAACCAAGAACAAGGCTCCCTAATGGAATTCTGATACTAGAATCCAATTCCTACTATGTGGGAGAGGGAATGAGGATCAAACCACCTCTTATGTAGTTGTGTGTTTACGAGAAACATTTGGAATGATTGTTGTAAGACATTGAAGATGAAGAGAAGACATTCCAATGAACTGAAAAGAATTAC